>JAOBAS010000037.1:23005773-23023936 GCA_025311575.1 Elanoides forficatus | reverse complement strand
GCCGACACCCCCCAGGGGGGTGATGCCCAATGGTGAGCCGCAGCCCTTGTGCCAAGCTGGGCTCCTCTGCCCCATATTCCAGCCCCAGCTTCCCTTCCAGTGGAAACTGGGCATCCCTCCTCACCAGCCTCAACCCTCCACTGAGCCCTGTGTTTTGCCCTACCCTGGGAAGGGACTGGAAAGATGAAAGTGGCCTTTCCCCACCATCTGCTCTGCTGTCCTTCTCCTGCAGCTCTCTCTTGTTCCTCTGTGACGCAGAGAGAGAAATTTCTCCTCTTCTCCTCCCCTCCACTTGCCCAGTCACTACCCTCTCTGATCCTCTGCTTTGCTTTTGCTGCTCCTCTGCCATGCCCCTTTGCTCCTCACATTTGTCTGGTTTTTGCATTAAAATAACATGCTTTAATCCCACTCCTTTTAAAAATAATCCCATCCCTCATCCTATTTGCCTTTCCAGACATAGTTCACCCTGCTTTCATCTGGAAATTTATTTAACATGCTATACAGACTGCCTTTCATCTGTTTTATACTAGACAGTTACCAAACACTTGCGGACATGGCACCCACCTATTCCCAGTTAGATTCCCTAAAAAGAGAACACAAGGAAGAGTCCTCTCATACAAACACCTGTGTTTTGGGCAGCCAGTCCAACAGCATATAGGAATGGACAAGCTATTCACTCTCCACTAGCCTATCCCTCCAGCATATTTGTTAACTAGTAATAAGCAAGCTCAGCACTGTTTATGGCATTGAGTATTTATGTCTCCTCCTGACTGTCATCTCACCCGGTCCCTCTGCTCTTTTGGTACAGACACCTGGATGTGTCGAGATCCAGCTACCAAAGGGAACGTTCATCCTGCAGCTGGCTGCAGCAGTGAGCTGCTTCCATTTGCCCTGAGGTCTCCCTTCTGGTTTAGATGCACACTTCAGTCTCTTACAGCTCTCACACCTACACTGAACCAGGCTTAAATATATTTGGTGGCAACTCACATTAGCCACACACTGAAACTCCTCCCAGTAAAATCTCTGATAAACTGTTCTCAGGTGAATCTGAGCTCACTCAGTCTGCCAGCCATCTTCCCTTGCACTGATCATGATTAGGTCAAGTTTTGTAATTTATATTTTTAAAATAATTTACACCTATTATTCACTGTTTGGACATTGCTAGTGCTCATGTTTCTGATTTCAGTTGGACACGTATTATTCTAAAACAAGTGTGATGAAGTCAGAAGTTACAAGGAAAAAAACAGGCTCACGTGTTAGTTTCCTGAGTCACAGAAGAAATAATTCTGCTTTAGAAGAAGAAGAATCAGTAGAGGCCTCCCATCATTTGCTTATTTAAGCATTCACTGAGTCTCAGAGGTGTTGAACAGTACAGGTGAACATACCAACACTAGTTCCTTTGTCCCTCCACTTTCAACATCCCTGTCTGCTCCTCACATCTACCAGAGCCCTTGGGCAAAAAGAAATCACTGTTAAACTCTTCCAGGTGTATTAGGCAGGACCTGAGGATATCAGGCCTTCCTACTTTTTGGATTAAAAGTACCAGAGCAAGCCCAATAGGACCTTTCTGTGGCCACAACTACAGCTGGAACTGGCAGCGAACAACTTCTTTAAAAACTGCAGTTCATTAAAGTCTGGTGAGTCACATCAGGCTCAGAGAATGAGGAATTTCCCAAAAGTACATCTGACACATTCAGTGGCGTAGTGAGATGATAATCAAATTTTTTTGCCAGATAAAGCAAATTATTTCTGAAGCTCTGTATTGCCACTGTTTGTGGACAGAGTCACTAAAGCGTTCACTCTTAAACCAGCTGTTGTGAATAATTTCCTTGCTAAGCCATATGGCATAGTTCTTACATCATTTCATATTGAATGTGTTTTTTTTTAATTTTTTGTTGTTGTTGTTATTATCATGCTTTAGCTCCCATGTTTTTGTTCCTCTGTATGTGCACCTCTGGAGCAACAGCACATTCAGGCTACTGGCCTCCATGATGCAGGAGGCCCCTTCAGCTCCATGTGCTTCATGCCAGGAAAGTTAATACTGGTAAAAGGCATGTGTTGTTGTAGGAAGAAGGCCTGGATAAATCTTTCCCTTGTCACACCCATTCATTAGATTAATACCCTGTCTGAAGATAGTGTGTAGTGTTTTTAAAAAAAAAAAAATTACAACTGAAAGTTAAGATTGTGTTATACTCTTGGCATGGGGTGATGTGTGTCCAGAGAATGCTCCTGTAACAGTAGTGAGGATGTAGCAGACCCTCACAGGCAAATTATGTATGATGATCATCACTGAAAGGGCAGCAGGAGCAAAACAAGAGAAGGAACACATCTACTCTGTTACTTGATGAGAAACAAGGAAGCTGACTTGCAGGTGATGTGTTTTAAAGTACAAGAAGAGAACCCCAGCAGAGATCAGAGAACTGCTCTAGGTTTCTCCATCCCACCAGCCTCCAGAACAAAGCTTGAGTCCAACCCATGCAGAGCAGCTGGTGTAGCTGGGCAAGTCAAACACGTACCCCTTGTCAATGAAAAATCATGCAGACCATCTCACACCAGACATGAGTACTGGTGAGCCTAACACCTGGGGGGCTCTTACCTTCAATGGTAATAAACCCAAATAACGTGACTTACCAAGGCAGAGCAGGGAACTTGCAACACAAAACCTCCTTTGGAAAACTCAAAGGCTGGTAATTGCCTTTGGGACCTGCAGAGACTACTGGGCTTTGTGGAGGATCTTTATTCAGGAGGTACAGATGAGGTAATCAAAGGACAGAAAGACATATCACAGCTTTGGGCATGCCCCCAAACTTTCACAATGTTCCTAGGTAAACTAGAGCAAAAAAGAATTTCCAGAGTAAGGGCTTACAAACGGTTTGGCACCCAGGACTGCACTCCCAGAGAAGAGTCCAACACTTGGAAACAGAGTGTATAATTAAAATGCTTAAACAACTATTACAGAGGTGTTAACACACTGCTGTAATTACACAGCTGTTTGTTCATTAAAGGAGGAATTTAATACAATTATAATATTCTGCACACTAAAAAACAAAACAAAATTAGAGTTTTTAAGAGCGATACAAACAGTCCTGTCTCCTCTCCAAATTGGCCTTTAGATATCAGAGCTTATAGAAAACTTTTACAAGGGGCAATGTACTCAGGGCATTACCAGAATTTTCCCCATTCAAATGGAATCCAGAACTGAAAACAGCACCAGTGGCTGAACAGTCCCGAATGACTTTCCAAATAGCAGATTTATCCCAGCAGTGCACTGCAAAATTCCTGGGATAAGAAAACAGAGGGGAAAGGACTCTGGGACAGAGTCCAGTGAACAGACACTCGAGTCACAGCAGCCTGCTCTGTCTAAACCCTTTCCCAGAGGGGCACAGGGCTGCATGGGATGCAGGATTTGTGCTGCTCAAGCTTTTCTCCTCTTGCCTGAGCTCAAAGAGAGGAATTTCACTCCCTTCTTCCTGTGACACAAGCAGAACAGCCCCCAAGACCATCTTCCACCAGGAGTTTAGACCAACAGTGCAAAGTACAGGCACAGAAAAGGAACACAGACTAAAGCAGACAAAAATGATGCAAACTGTGGGCAGCACATTTGGGGTCCAGCTGCAAAGAGAATAGAGAAGCACTTCAGGTATCACACACAAGCCAAGTGCAGATGAAATTTTGCTAAAAGCATGAGCGGTTTGGAGTCAGCAAAGCTGTCCCCTCTTCCAATTCATACAAGATCTGAATTCGGTACCATCCAGTTTACAGATAGCAAAATATTTCATTGCCTAAAAATGACAGTGAGGCGGAAGAGCAATATGATCCCAAGTAAGTAACTGGGAGAAGGGCAGATGATGCAAGAGCTTAGCTGTGCAGAAAGGAGATCCCATCCTGGTGGAACTAACATTTCGGAATCACCAGTCAAGCCCGCGGCCGCTTGCAGAGCCCAGACTTAGAGGAGCCCTCTTTAGACCCAGAGCTGATCACAAACCACTGAGAATGGTTCTGTTAGGTCTCAGCCTTTCAGCACAGCCACTCTCAGGGCTGATAGGAGATAAATGTGCACTTAATATCGTGAAAGTGCTGGAGCCTGCCTCCTCAGAAGCAAGTCAGTACTAACCCCATATCACTGCACACAAGCGTGCTGGGAGCGGCACTCCATCTCCTCCGCCAGAAACTCGAGCAAACAGTCTCCAGCCAGAGCCCAGACAGTAATTACCACATCAGGGCTAGAGCTCTGTGATAATGCCTTTCTTCTTTTCCAGTGTGCAGCCCCAGACTTTCCTTCAGCCCCAGAGTTTTCATTCGTTCAGAATGGGCACTTTTTGTGTCTATAAAACTCAGTCTCAAAACCTTGTTTTTAAGCAAACGTTGGAACTTTTTCAACTCCCTAAGGAAATGTTTCATCTTTTTCACTTTTCCCGTTTTTAGAAGCAAACTCACTGCTATTTTTCATCTGAATTTACATGCAACTTTACTGCACTTGAACTTGTATTTCTGTAATTAATGTATTATTTCATAAAAAATTTAGAGCAGATATTGCCAGGAGGTGTAGGAATGGTTTAAAAAAAAAAATCACTTTTTTACAGAATATTGTTGATTAACTCTTTGCACCTGCTGCTAAGTTACAGGATTTTGTGACAGTGGAGTGGGGAAGTTTTTGTACACAGAACAGAGACTATCCAGTGTTCATGCACCATCAAGGTTATTTATTTTATATCTCAGTTTGAGGGTAAGAAACATGACTGTGATCTATTAGCAATACAGATATCAGATGCTGCTCAGCATTTTCAATGCAGGGTGAGAGCTAGGCACAGCAGAGAGCTGGTCCTACATCAATGGGTAAGTCCTTCTGACAGAAGGGAAGATAATGAAGACTCAAGCAGAGTCAATGGTATTTATTAGAGATGTTCCTGTCTAACACTAAACCCTCTTTTGCATCAGTTGGCTGAACCACTCCATGTTTGCCAAGCTGGCTTAAAGGCAAGAGAGAAGAAAAGGGGTTTCCTGGACACTTCTACTCCCATTTGCATAGTGAAAGACATCCAGAATTGCACTCCATCCTTCCCCACCTTCTGACTTCAGAAATCATCCAGGAGATGCAAATAAGCAGCAGTGCTGAGGTGGTGAGCATTATTAAACATAATTGGCAAAGGTGAAGGGACAGAGAAATGTGAATAAATCATCAGGATTTACCACCAGTTTTGGGGGGCTTTTTTGTTTGTTTTGGTTTGGGTTTTTTTGTTTGTTTTTTTTTTTTTTTTTTTTTTAAGGTGTATAGCTTGGTATAAAATAAACTATTACCTGGAGACTGCATGGTAAACTGAGGAAAAACTGAAACCATAGCATAGACAGCTATGGTATTTAACTTTTCTCTAATAGTAGTTACTAATGAAAAAGTGAAATTAATTGGATACTAAAGGTTGCACTTGACTTAGATGAAGGAGATGTAGATAAAGTGTCTCTAGTACATCACTCAGTCCTGAGTACATAGTAACAGGAAATTAATTAATCTCCACCAATATTTGTTCTTTCTAGTGTGAAACAGGTTTAATTAACTTATTGTGAGTGGTCAGTCACCGCTCACTCTGGAAGAGCCTTGCAGATTTAATGAAGTACCATTCTTTCTAAATTTATGTTGGAAAAGTGACAATGACAAATTCTGAAGCTGAATTACTTGGCATATGTGATCAGTTAATGGAATACCTTCCTCATCCCAATTATTTAATTCCTGTCCTGTTATTTTTCCCCAATTAAGCAGTAGTCTTCTGACTTAAGCTATGAGTCCAGGAGCAGCTTATCCCTTATCCCTTAGCAATAAGACAATTTGTACACTAAAAAAAAAAAAAAAATCACTTTGGTACAGGTCATAGCCATCTAATACCTGTTTGATACTTTCTATAGTCTTTAAAGTGTTTGAAATAAATAGGAGCCATGCACAGTTCAGGGCAGGTCCTTCACAGCAGATAAAAATAGGATAACAGAGAGTGCCTGGAGTTATCCAACTTGAGCTGGATGGAGAAGCCACATGCTGGGGGTCCCTGCCAGCTGCAGGAAACACACTTGTTCTCTTCCAGGCAGCAATAAGCACATGGAGCAAAAAATTGAAATGAAGTTTTTGGACTCCTGGTTAAAAAAATAATTCATGGGCCCAGGTCTGTTGGTCACTATTTGAGGACTTGATACCAGCCTGAGCAGTTACAGCAGGAGATGAGTTGAGCAAGGAGGGAAGCTCCCCCTGACTGCACTTGTTTTCTTTTATGTTTTCTCTGATCATTCCAAACATCACTGAGTCTTTCAGTCTCAGACAAGATTTTGGTACATAAGGAGAAGATAAGTCCTATTCCTGCTAGTTGCACTACAGCCCACAAAAAAATAGCTGCAGAAGAGACCTGAGGAGGAGGAAGAGCAGGTGAGCTTGTCCTCTTACCTTTGCAGGTATGAGATGGCAGCAAAGGCTCAGTGATCCACTGGACAACGGAGCTGCTGAGCACGCCAGTGCCAGTAACAGCCTGACAGACTTCCCCTGGGCTGCATGAGAATGACATCATGAGATCAATGAACAGAGAGGGTAGGCTTACTTTGAAACAGGTGTTTATACCTTCCCATCTTACCAGTATTCATGACTTTCACCTGCATCACCTGCAGGAGTTGCCTTGCTCCCACCTGAGCCAAAGTCTCACCCCTGTGAAGGATGGCAGGACTCCCATTAGAAACACATGAACCATTTCTCCAAAGCTGGTATAAATGACTTTTTAAGCATGAAGTCAGAGGTTTCATGGTTATGGTGATGAAAGTGGGAGTACTGCACAGCTGCTCCAGCTCAGGGAGAGGGAGGCACATCTGAAGTTCCTTTATACCTAATGGCATTGCTAGTTGTTTTCCCTTTTTTGGTCTGGTTTTTTGTTTTGTTTTGTTTTGGGTTTTTTTTGTTTGTTTTGGTTTTTTAGTTCCAAGTCTGTCTGTACTGATAAAATCCTTCAGCTTTATTTTCCATGAGTTACCACTATTTGGGAGGTCTGTGCTGGAAGACCAACTTTGTGCTTATGTATAGGAAAGAGACATACAGCTTCACAGTAGGCTCACTAGCCTGTTTCTGCATTTGTGGCAGAAACATTAAACAAAATACTAAATAATTCATCCCTCTATAGTCACAGGCATCCACTAGCTCCCAGTCTGTCTTTCCCAATGGAAAGCATGTGGTTATTTCTCAGTGTTGCCAGTTATGAATCAGAGAAAGTGATCCAGGTTCCTCATGGAAGAGGAGGCTATCAGAAGAGATAGGAGAAACTGCAGCAATACAGGACAAAATGCATTGAACTTTCCAGGAGAGAACTTAGCAATGGCAGAAATCACAAATGGTGAAGTGTTGTTATGAAGAGTCAACTCCACGGTTTTCAGCAGCGACTTGTTCTGAAGATGATCTCTGCACATGCTACAGAGTTAAAGAGTCATGCAAGTGACAGGAGAGAAAGTCACTAGTTAAACGCCTTATAAAGATGTCTCAAGATAGGGAGATGAAAGCAGGAATTTTAAAAAAACAAACCTTGTGTAAGGGTTAGACAAGGCGATGGGGTGACAGAGGGGATTGCAAGTGCTCAGGGAGAGATGGCTGTGAGGTGGGGGCTGCCATCCAGGGGGGCTCCTGCTCTGGTCCGCTACAGTCCCGCAGGTCTGCAGCAGCCCCCATGGTCTCCCTCCCTCCAGTGCTCCCCAGGCTCAGAAGCCAGGAGTGTTGGCTCATCATCTCAGCGTGGCTCTGCCAGCACGTGTGAGGGGCACAGGCAGGGCAGGGCTGCACAGGCATAAGGATCGCTTCCACCAGCAGTTCAGAATTGCTTCTACCGTTGTGTCCTGAAGGGCTCATGACAGCAAATGCAGCCAGACTCCAGCCTCTGCTATGCTGTGGTACTGCCATGGTGAATGCACACCAAAAATAATGGGGTTTATGCTCATATTTCATAGAATCATAGAATCTCACTTTCATAGAATCATATTTGTCATGTCTCAGATGTTCTTCATTTTTTGTCATAAATGATTGTATTTGCCAATGTTTATTTACATTGTTATTTTTTTTAAAATTAATCAAATTACAAAGAAAAGCATGGTATGAGGCACCTTCATTTGTTTTGGTAGCCACCATGCTTGATCTTAAAATAGAGAGTTCTTGTACAGTAACAACTAAAAAATCCTATAATATTTTTGCATCCTTATTTTTTACAGATCATAGAATTGTAGAATCATAGAGCTGCCCAGGTTGGAAGATACCTTGAAAGATCATCTCATCCAGTCTTTTGTGGGAAAGGGAGCCTAGATGAGATAATCTAGCACCCTGTCCAGTCGCATGTTGAAAACGTCCAGCGATGGAGACTCCACCACATCCCTGGGGAGGTTGTTCCAGTGAATGATTGTTCTCACTGTAAAAAATTTCTTTCTTACATTGAGATGAAACCTCTCCGAGTGCAACTTGTACCTGTCACCGCTTGTCTTCTCCATGTGGCTCCTTGTGAAGAGAGAGCCTCCGACTTCTCTGGAGCCACCCTTTAAGTACTGGAATGCTGTGATGAGGTCCCCTCTGAGCCACCTTCTCCCCAGGGAGAAGGGACCTAACTCCTTCAGTCTTTCCTCATAGGGCAGGTTCTCCAGACCTTTGATCATCTTTATGGTTCTCATTTGGACCCTCTCCAGACTGTCCACCTCTTTCTTAAATTGTGGGGACCAGAATGGGGCCAGAACTGCATATGACCGGTGAGAGTAGGGGTCAGGCAAGCAATACGGCTCTCCAACTTGCACGGTGTCCTTAGTGCAATGCTGCCAAGTTTGCCATCCCGTAATTTGTGCTTGCTGTGGCCTCCTGGAGCATCTGCTCAGCGCATGACTTACAGCCCTGCACTTCTCGAGCATCTTTCTCTGTACATGCCCTAGCTGCAGTGGATCTGTGCAAATACTTTGTTTCTGTGCGGCCATAATTATATCCTCAGTTTCTCTCTTTAAGCTGTCTTTGACAAGTCATTTATATTTTGCCTGCTTTCATGAGCTTTTATAGTGAAAGAAAGTTGGCAGTCAATTCTCAACTATCCTACTCGTCTCTTGTCTGTCTGATGATTGATTTCCAGTGGGAGTAAGTTTTGATTTTTTAAAAGATACAGACTGTTATTATTGAACATTTGAGTTGTGTAATGGAAGTATCTGTCTGACAAATCCAGAAGTATATCTGAGCAAAAGGCTCAAAAGCTTAAGGAAATTCTGGATCATGTATAAAACGTTGTCCAGTGCATTGTCTCTAACATCAGACAGCAAATGGAGAGAAGCCACAATGCCAGGAGAGTACAGCTAGGTTGAGGAAAAAAGAAGTGCAAATGGAGCATTTCAAAAAAGTCAGGAGAAATATTAGGTTCTGTGAAGACTGAAAGATGACAGACAATGGGATGAAAAGGACCAATCCTGACCTATATATCCAGGCAAAATCCCCACTGACAGAGAGGAAAAATGATGCCTCTGATCTGCAATTGATATCAACACTTTGGGCAGACAGAGTAGGATGATTACTGAAAGGGAATGCTGAAAAGGAAAAAAATCACATAAAACCAAGTGTAGCCTGGGAACTTGCTTCAGACATATTAGCAGCTCGCTTCGTGTTCAGCCTGAGCTCAAACTGCAGTTTGGGGACAGACAAACAAAAAACATCTCACTTGGGGATGAGACATTTGTGATTAGCTTAGGGATGGAGCTCTGCCAGGAAAAGCGCTAAGCTCAGGAGCTGGTCACCCGGCAGACGGCCAGGGCTGCAGAAAGCTGATTACAGGAGCACGCCCTGGGGTGCTCTGCCGAGGGGCTCGCTTCCAGCTCTGGAGCTGGGCTCCCAAGTCTTACATGCACAGGCATGTTTTTCCTGAAAAACAAAAATAAGTGGCTGTCGGTCATGGAAGCCTCCCTTCACACTTCATAGCCTGACCCAAGTAAACAACTGGACTGATCTAACACTCAATTTACAGAACATACATAGTTAATGGTAAAGCACGTGCCCAGTTTTGAGTTTATGCTGTGCCCTCCTGTATGCAGAAAACCAGTTGCAAGTTCATGAGTGATCCCTCCATTTTGGAGCCAGATGGGCAAATACATTTGCCCTTTCCAGTGGAGCCAAGGAAAGGACACCATCCTTGTGTCACAGCAGCAGACGCATGGGAAAGCACCACAATGCACATGAGGAGACATCATCAGAGAGAGGCAAACTGTGCTCCTGTACGTAAAATTAATCCTGAAGTCTCTGTTTCTCTTGCAACACTGGTGCTCTATTCAGTCTTGTCACTGAGCAGGATGAACAGTAGCAGTGGGGATGTAACTGTTTGTGAGTGACCTAGATAGCAGTGCACTAAAATAGAAGACAGCAGCAATTCCAGAAATTACCTTGTTTCACAAGTTTGAAGGAGAAAGGGACAGCACATGCTTTACCCTTGAAGTGCTGCTCCCAGTCTGTACCTGGTATGGTTTCTTGTGCTGCAAAGTATTTCTCCTACCTCTGTAAGGCAATAGGGCACTGTGACAGATTTCAGGAGCAGTCTGCACAATTGGTTCCTGTCCACACCTCACTGTAAAAATAGCGTTGCCCCATCACTGCCTAATGAAGCTGTTCTATGGTCTGCATTCATTGCGCCTGTTCCTGCTGGCTTTCACCCAGAAAGGAAAAGGTTGGTCACATCTGCTGTGCTTAATGATGTGTGCAGTGTGTACCACTGAGTCTTACAGTCTGCAGGGTATGGCTTGCTGCCAGGAGAGGGTAATCGGTGTCTACAAGGCTTCAGGGAGGAGGGGAGAGCAGCCTGAGGAAGCACCACGCTCCTTCACTGCCAGACGAGACTGCAAAGCACGGCCTCTGCATCTTGGGTACTGAGAGATGGGGCCGGGGACAGAAAGCGCTCCTCGGGAAGGCACAGCCCTGCTGCGCAGCACAGCCCGGCTCTCTCCTCTTGTCACACTTCGCAGGTAGGAAATGCCATGTCCAGTTCTGGAAGCTGGTGTTTTCCATCTTAGCGCTTACAGCTGCTTCCCACTCTACCAGAAAAACAACCCATGTTTGATAAAGCCCAAGAAAATCCAGATTTTACCCACTGCTTCTAAAAGGCTGGTCTATAGTTTTTCACCCTTGCTACTTCTGATCACAACTTTTCCTTCTGTTAGTTTTAATTCACCTTTCCCAGCTGCAAAGGAGAAAACCCTCCCCACATCCTTCCCACCCGGGCTCTGCTGTCTGGAGGGCGTTAGGGCAGAGACTGCCTCGGGGAGGGCCTGGGACATCCCACCCCCACTCCCGGATGCGAGGGATGCTCTTATCATGGCTGCAGAGGCAGCTGCCAGCCCTGCTGCCCTGCCCACACGTCTACCGAAGCGCTGAGTGGATGGATCAGCTTCCTGAGATGCTGTGTACATAGTCCTAAATCAGCATCACATGGGAAAGAATCCGTATGTCCAGGATTATATCCGCCTTCTCTGCATTAAACCAAGAATAACATCGGTCCATGGTAATGCCTGATATTAATGGGTGGCTAATGTTAATAGCCCTTAGCATGAGCTGGGGACCATTAACTCCTCCAAATGAGGTATTTATTCCCCAGGAAATGCATTGTGCTAAGGCTGTTACTACTTAAGCATGGCAATACACTGAAAGCGGTGAGAGCAGGGATGCTGCTGGGCAGAGATGCTGCCCGAGCCAGGGCAGGTCTCCATGCTCCCATGCAGAGAAGGGCTCCCTGGCAAAGAGCATCCCAGGTCCTGCGGGGAGAGCGGCTGCTTCTGGCCATGGGAGCTGCCCCTCAGCAGCCGGGGCTGCCTGCTGGGGCCCACCGCTGCTGGGGGCTGGGGCCAGGGGCTGGAAGCTCTTTGCAAGGCTGTATGGGCTGTAAGGGTCTGTAGATACCTGAACAAGGGACGTCTGATTTGTGAGAACATCTAGTTAACAGCTATCCAGCTAAAACCAGAGGAGGCAAAAGAGATGATAAACCACAGCCAGATACACAAGCCCTTGAGCAGGAGATAGTGGTGGCCAGAGCTGGGGGTCACCAACAGATGGGCTGTGGGGGGACACCCAGGGCAACCCTGGGGAGGGTGGGTCCCACCTTGGTCCCCCACAGGAAAGGGAACAAGGTGGTCGCGGGGCTCATGAGAGAACACAGGCTCCTTATGGGGTGCTGATGGGGGCTGTGGGGCTGTGTAAACCTGCTGTGGACCCTGCGGCCCTGTGATGGGATGCTCATGGCAGGGCTGAAGAGGGCAAGGGGTTCCGCAGGAATTAAGGAGGGGAAGGGCAGGAGGAGATGCAAGGGCGGGTGAGGTCAGCACAGGGCTGGGGGTGCCTGGCTTGAGCTGTGTCTCAGTGCACGTGTGTGTGAGCGCACGTGTGCATGCCCATGTGCGTGACGCCCATCTTGGCTGCTGGCTCGAGCTGCCAAGGGGGAGCACCACAAACCCTCTGGGCAGAAGTCCATGGGACCCAATGCCTCTTCCCCGGGACCACACCAGCGAGGTGGCTGCCTCCACAAGGGACACGATGGCGGGGTCCGCCTGCCCTGCGGCCGGGCTCCCGGTCCTCGCTGGCACAAGCTCCAGCTGCAGCCAGAGGTGCCTGTGCTTCAGCAGAGGTTAAGGATGCTGCCTGCCCTTCTCGAGCACAGCAGCGCGTCCTGCCTCCTGCCCTACGTCATCAGCGCTCCACGTCACTCGGCCTTCGGAAGCACTGCACATCTATTTCATGGCATGAAACAGGTTCCAGGTAGGGGAAAGTTTGAAAGATACCGCTGCAAACCATAGGAGGTTTACCCAAGGTCTTCTCACATGTTAAAAAAACCCCAAACCCCAACCTATGTAACCCCCACTTTTATTTCCCTATAGGTTTTTTAGAATCCATTTGAACAAAAAATGTCTATTGAAGATTTTCATTTTAATATAGTTTGTGGCTTAATTTGTCATAAGTCCAGAAAAAGAGCTACAAAGGCACTTACATTCAAATATATAAAGAAACATATTTTTTTAGTTTAAAATAATATATTTAATTAAAAATATAGCTTAAAGATGTGTGACATAATTTACATATATTTGATATCTATCTTAATTTACACCAGGAAAATTAGAATCATAGAATCATTTAGGTTGGAAAAGACCTTTAAGATCATTGAGTCCAGACTGATTTTTCAATTAATCTGGTATTTATCCACAAAGTCAAAGAGGAGTTTTTCTGCAACTGAATAAGCCAGAAAAATGCTTCCTGAAAAATGCTGTCCAGCTCCCTTCCTGCCATGCAGCAATTGGCCTCGCAACTGTGCTCCTGCTAATAACGTGGTGAACATGACTGCTGCTATTACTATCAGCTCTGTAGCAGTCCCATTTACTCCACAGCTGTCCCCCAGGACTACGGGAGCATGATCTGATGAGGCAGCACTGCGAGGGTGGTATCGGTGCTGGCTGCTGGGAAGTCAGGGCACGCTCCCCTCTCCTGCATCCCCTGAAAAACAAGAGCCACTTCACCGAGTGCTCCTTGCAAACAGTGCAGGAGTATGCCTTAGGCTCCAGCTACTGAATATTTTCCCAATTTTTCTGATTTTCAAGTGGAAAGCTGGTTTTGCTCCCTGCAACAAGATCTTAGTAACTAAATCACTTCCCAGCTCGTTCTACTGCCGTTTGTCCAGGGCCCGTCCCTGGCTGCAGGAGCTGCACATCACAGTGTAAACACACATGAATGGATCTACATTTCTGTTCACTCCAAATGCGAGGCATGAGGGTTTCACAAGGGTTCTCAGCCCTTCCAGGTGCTGGTTTCTGCGGCTCTGTACAATGTGGCAATGTAAACTACGTGACACTGGA
This sequence comes from Elanoides forficatus, assembly GCA_025311575.1. Taxonomy (NCBI): domain Eukaryota; kingdom Metazoa; phylum Chordata; class Aves; order Accipitriformes; family Accipitridae; genus Elanoides; species Elanoides forficatus. The sequence goes on along the minus strand of JAOBAS010000037.1, from coordinate 23,010,088 downwards.
AACGGTAGGGATGGACACAAGTGGTAGGGGGAATCTTTGTCCCAGCACATGGAGTGATTTGTAAGGGTAAGGTGTTGCTATGGACAGATGCACCGTTCTTGCTTCATGCTTCATGGGACTCTGTGACAGAGCATAAAATTTTAATGAACTAGATATTAGCTATCTTGGGAAATCACTCTGTAATTTGTTTGGAGATGTAAATAGCAAACCCAAACCTCACAAACAGCATATTAAGGAATTAGAAGAGCAGAGGCTTTTTGGTTTCCTTCTATATTAACTTAGTGAAGCTAAAAACTGGTGTAAGCGAGCATCAACCATTCTTTGGGCAACTTCTGAAAAAGAGGTCTGTCATTCTGAACTTTTTACCGTAAGGCTCAAGCATGTCTTTCTTTTGCTTGGCTAGATGAAGCCGGTCTATTATTTCTAGCAGCTATTACTGATTGTCACACCCTACTACATCTTATCAAATAATTTAATTCATTATTTTTAACGTTTTGCTGTGGCTTCCCCCCCCCAATTCTTGCAAGAGTATTTGTCTACCCATACTATCAGGGTGATCCGTTATTCACCTACAAAGGGAGAAGTTAGTTTCTTCTGCAGCAGACAGCAAGATCGGAATCTGGCAGTCCAACGGAGTCACGATGTTACACTGCCCTTCCCAATCGCTCTCCCATTCAAAAGTGTCCTGATGGTAAGAGGCGCCCTTACAGAGATGTCCTGTGCCTTATGCATCTTCTATGCATTTTTTTCATTGCCAGGAGAACACAGGACCAGCTTGCTCGTGCCTGCAGGCAGCCCCTCTGCAAAGGCGCTCTCAGACCTCAGGTACCTGATGACATTTAATCCACAGCTGTGCCCGACTGTTCTGCCATGAGACTGTTCTGGTCAGCTGTGCCCGCCTGTGCCCGTGCCCCATGCCCCGTGCCCGGCAGCGGCGGGAGGAGATGTCCACCGGCGAGGACGCCCCAGCCTGCGCGGGCTCTGCGTGCTGCTGCCCTCACCCTGCCCGCACCCAGGGCGGCTGCGCCGGGGTCTTCGGGCATACTCCTGTGATCACACCCTGCTGCGTGTGAAGCCTTGCCATCTGCTGCACAGTCGGCTGCTGCTCTCCTTTATGCATCTCCAGACTGTCCCACATCCACCCTGGTAAAGCTCCATAAAGCAGAAGAACAGTTTTTTCCACTAAACCAGTCTACGTTTTAATCAAATTCACACAATAGAAGTCTTCTGAAATGTTTGTAGCATCTTTCCACTGTTCTTCAACCATAAATGAGACTCATAGCCTATTTTTTCATCTTTTTTTTTTTAACATAACACATTCATTAGCATCAGACCTTTCCACTGTTCTCCAATATCTTGCTTTTTCATTTGGAAGAGATTTCAGGAAAGCTCCTTACCACATGGCTGCTCTCTTTTTTTGCTAATAATTAGTCTTAGAGAACTGTCAATCTGTTCTTACCTTGTGCTTGGTTATAGAATCAACTCTTCTGCCCATGGGGCTTCTATTAATTTACTTTTTCCTGCTGCTTTTCACCTTACTGCTTATGCAAGCTTTGAGCCTACTCATTCTATCAGTAAATGTTGATTGTTTTTTAAATGCTAACTTTTCTTTAGCAAGCTGGGCTGTGACCTGATCCGTAGCCCTGGAGGGATGCTGTCTAGGAGCAGGCTGATGTGTTCTTCAGTTTAGGTTGAAAACACATCATTTGAGGTCTGGCAAAGGAAAATCACACAGCTATAGAAAGTAGAGGCAGGAATACAGGCCAAGCAGTCCCTGTTTCCTGAAGAGTGAGAATGTGAAGAGGCTCAGGACCAATCACACACAAAAGAAGAAGAGGGGCTATGTGGTACCATGTTTTATTTTCAGAAGTACTACACATATCAATGACAATTGTACTTTTTGCCTTCAAAAAGTTGCTTTCCTGGGGGTTAGATGGGGATGATTTCAGTAGCTGCAGCCTGGAGGAAAGAAAAGTATAACCAGAGCCATAGGTTGGGTTGGATGGTGCCAAAAGACCATCATGGAAATAACACAGGCTTTGAAAAACAAGTGAATGGAGGTTACACTGGTGTGGTGGAAATGCTGGTCATTTTCCAACCTAGAACATCTGGGTCTGTGCCCAAAGCACAGCAAGGCAAATGTGACTCTTCCAAACTGCAAAAATAGCCCATTGCTCCTATCATTGTGGCATCACCTTTTCTGACTGAAAACAAGCTGCGCAGCTCCTCTGTTAAACACACCAATTGGCCGTGTTTATATGGGATACAAAATGCACTCCAGCCATGGGGTAAAACTTTCACAGCTCATTTGTGACTCAAACAATTGGTTAGATTGGTTTTGGTTCCCTCTGCATGAACTTTGCAGAAACATAGAGAGTGTGCGTGATTTCCTCAACATTCCTTACAAACTCACCAAGTGACATTTGCTACTACACTGTTTATGGTGAGGTCTTCTTGGAAAGTAGTTCTGAATTGTTTTGTGTTCTTTATCATATTTTTCCTTGCGCTTAAATAGCACTTTTCCTCCTTTGGCCTCAATCATTTATGTCTTTATTTAAAGTGATGGTAGCCCTCTCAGCCTTTGTCTTCCTCCTTCTAGTCATCTTCTTCTATAGGCCCTCCATGCCCCTAATCAACTTCTTAGTCTTTGTTTGCTTTCATCCTAGATGGAATTTATCTTTCTTGAACCTGAGTAATGAGAAATGTTCATAGTGTTACAGGTGAGTTCTCACGAGGGCTTTGCACAACACTTGCCTGTCCTATGAAATATCTTGCCTGACACACAAGAATGCATTTGTCTGTACCATATTCTTGGCTCATGGTTGCCCTGTGACCTACTCATGCCTCCAGGAACACTTGCCTACTCCAGAGTTTCCAAGCTGTAGCAGAAACTCATGGCACTTCACCTGATACTGTGTTACCTATTTCTACACTGCAGTTCTTCATGCGTGGTTTATTGATGTAGGGGATCTCTCTTCTGTCAGAGCTTCAGCTGGTATGGAGTATGAGGGGTCTAGAAATATACCTTGAGATACAGCATTTTCTGGTTCATGGATGCCATGAAATCCATAATATGATGTGGACAATGAATGTATATTTTGGAGAGAGCAGGAAGCCCACATGTCTTGAACAAAGGCTTTCTCCAATCTACATTCAAAATACCTGACCAAGAACTTCACTGTTTCATATATTTGATGACATCAAAGCATGAAGGGTGGAGCCTGAAAGATCTGTTAATGGGGCTTTCACCCATCAGTCACCTGCTGGAGTCCAGCTTCACCCAGTCACGACCAGCAGATCCAGCCCTCCACCGGCTGGCTGCACCACGGACACACTGTGTGGGTGGGCTCTGAACATGAAGCTGGTGGTGTCCATCTAGCTGCTTTCAAAATGGATGTCTGCCTCCTAGGGAAGAAAATAACCACAGCTGGTGTTAATTAAACTTCCATTTTGGAAGTTTCATTGGAAAAAGTGCCAAATCAGCCCAGACACTGAAAAAGCTACAAGAGACAAAATGCTGGTGAGTCAGTGTGAGGCAGTTCACGGCACTGCTGTCTGTGGGGATGTGCTTTACTCTCCAGAAGTGTGAATAAAGGTCACCGAGTTTTTAAATGAATTCTGCAGGTATTTAGTGAAGAGGAAGGTTGTTGATGATAAAGGTAAGGAGGTGGCTGGCCAGGTGGCCATCAGACACTAAAAGGCAACTGCCTCTCTTTAACAGTCCCTAAGCTCCTGTAAGAGAACTACAAAGAAGGACCAAGATTTTGCTTTTTATACACCCACCTTAAAGCACCTGAGAATGTCAGTGTGATCGGATTGCTGATGATGTTATTCAGGTACAAAGGAGCTTCTTTTTTTTTTTTTTTAACTAATGAAAGAAACTATGGAAAACAATCTTTGAGCACACACATGATTAATTAGCTGGCAAAACTGGTGCAATGAGTGCAGAAAGATGCCAGACTTTGTCTATTCAGTTAAAGAATCTCAACATTTTGATGCAAGCTGAGTGTGACAAGACTGGCCCTTGCATGTGTCCAAACATGGATGTGATAGACCAGCAGGCAAAGCAAGGCTAGAGATGAATTCCCTTACCATGAGTGGGCAAGGAAAAAGTCTTTAAGTAGCAAGGATTTCAAATGAGATGGGATTTATAAGCTAAAACCTATGTTTTGAGTTATACTTGAAAACAAACTTGCAACAAGTGCATTTTAAGACCATGCTTTCCTCTCTGCAATGGGCTCCACAAGGCAAACGAATGCTGACATAGCACATCCTGAAATAATGAGCTATAGCTGTGCTAATTCCATTTCTGTAC
>JAOBAS010000037.1:22961083-22975888 GCA_025311575.1 Elanoides forficatus | reverse complement strand
AACGGGGGATGTTCAGAGTGATGGCATTTGTCTTCTCAAGTCACCATCACAAATGATGGAGCCCTGCTGTCCTGGGGGTGGCTGAAACACCTGCCAGCCCTTGGGAAGCAGTGGATGAATTCCTGATTTTGCTTTGTTTACGCACGTGGCTTTTGCTTTACCTGTTGAACTGTATCTCAACCCACCTGTTTTCGCACTTCTACCCTCCACATTCTCTCCCCATCTCACAGTGGGGGAGTGACCGAGCGGCTGGGTGGGCTGAGCTGCCCACTGGGGTGAAACCAGGACAGCCAGACATGTCAAGACTGCCGGCCCGTGTGTGTCCCGGCGCTGGGCTGGGCTGGAGGCGCGCCACGCCACGGCACAAGCTGATTATGGCTATTTACAGCGCACTGATCTGCCCCTGCCCCGCGACTCCCGCGCCTGGCTCGCAGCAGCGGGGACGCAGCCTGTGGGCACAGCCTGCAGCCCCGCCGCCCCCGGGGCACCCTGCGCGGCTGCCGGGGTCCCTCTGGCCCCAAGCGCAGCCCCTGGCCCGGACGGCTCCTCTGTCCCAGCCGGCGGCAGCCCGTCTCTGCCAGCGGGGGGTAGTGGGAGGAGGGGGCTCGGGGTGTGCTGAGCCCTCGGCCTGGCCGGGGTCTGGGCTGGGAGCTGTCGCTGCCTTGCCGTGAGCATATGGTCTCCAGAGATGCCTGCCTCGACGCGCACGAAGGAAGCAGCAAAGCCGTATTTGGCCAGCAGGGTAGTTTTACACATTTTTCATTAAACCTATGTTAAATATGGAAATACTGCAGAAAGGAGACTTGGTATTTCATGTGTGAGCTCTTTTGCACATTTTGGTGTTTCTCATGTTTGGAGATAAAAACAGGATTGACAAAACTCTCTTCTGGCTTTCTACTGGAAATGTACTGAGGTTTACTGAATTGCCACGATAATTTTGCTTTAAAAAACTAATCTAAAATCAGAGAGAGTTAATAAAATCTCTAGAAATGCCTTTCCAGTCAGATAAGCAAGGTAAAAGATTAATTCTTTTCTTCTTCTTCTTCTGTTTTTTGAGAAAGAAAATTAATTCATTGTTGTTTCAGAGTCGGAGCTCTCCTTGAAATGCAGGTCTCTCGGATGTGACCAGCAATACAATCCCATCCTGGGCTGAGTCAGTGGTTCAACAAGCTTGTCTCAGAAATGAAGAGCTATTTGGTGGACATACATGGAGCAGATTTTTGGTTCTACTGATTGAGAACATCTTATCCATGAGTATCTGTAGTTTTCCAGAAGTTAAAAAGCTTTTCTGGCAGCAGCTGCTTCTGTGATGTAGTTTGAAATTGGTGAGAGGAGAGATGAGAGAGAAAGCTAAATGGACACAATAATACCTGTTTCTTTATTGTATATGAGAACCTTCCATTAGAATGAATAAAGATAAAAATCCCACTTGAACATCAAAAAATGCCTTTCTGAAACATAGCTGTGCTCTGCTTTATTTAGGTGCCTCCACAAAAGGCAGAATCTGAGTGAAGTTGCCCCAAATGGATGAACAGTTTTAAAGAGAACATAAGGAGTGAGAAAACTTGCAAACTGTGGGGGAAAAAAAGATTATCCACCAAAGGGAATTACATCTTGGAGACAGTGAAGATCTTGGAGAAAGCAAAGATTTCCAGAAGAAAAGTAAAAAGAGGTCTTTGCAAAGCCTGTAGAATACCGCACAAAAGGTCGATCAGCAACATAGAAGAGAATAAGGTGGCTACTTTGTGTTGTGGTTGGGGTGAAGACTAAAGGAAATCTGTGCAAGGCACACAAACCAAGTGGCTAATTCACTTTATGGTTATGGTTTTGGTAAGGCCGTGGTGTTGAACAGTGATGCAGACAGGTGATGGGGAAAGGAAACTAGTTTATTGAGACCGAGGCTGAGGAAATGGATGATGAGGAGGAGCAGCTCAGACCACTGTTTCCTATGCACAGAAACCAGGTCTTCATCCCAGGCTACTGTTGTGACAGACAAGAAGCAAGGATTTTAATAACAGTCAAACTGGGAATGATATCATCGGGTGGGGAAAAAAGCTGCACTTGGTCCTGTATTTTAAGAAAGTGGCTGAAGTGAGATGGAAAAACAGGAATCTTTAGGTTAGTCCTCAGCAGTGTGCAAAGCTGCAGGAGAAATTGAGAAGAAATAGCAGCTGAAGACAAGTGGATGTGGGTAATTTATGATTCAAACAAGCCAGGTTTCAGAGAGGCAAATTGCAGCAGAGCTCCCCAGCCAGTAACATTTTCTTAATGACTGACTCCCCGGGCAGGATTATCACAGACCTCGTAACGTACGGGCCTAACGTGCACGGGTTTCAGGAGGGAAAATGCTGATTTAAACCTGGCAGGAGGGAGACACACCTGATAACCGCTGGGGCGGTGAGGAGCTGGCTGTGCGGAGGGGGGCAGCTGGCCTGGGGAAGGGCTAGCGGGGAGCTCCTCGGGGGGACTGCGGGGCCACCATGCTCGGTCTGCGAGAGAAGCTGTCGCAGAGAACTGAAGCGTGCAAGCAATGCTTGGAGAGGACAGTGGCAGGGAGTAATTCTCAACAGAGTCAAAGGTCCTAACATGGAAAAAGGGTCTCCGTTTCCACTAGGGAATAATATCATGAGCAGACGTGAGCCTTACTGTAAACACAGCTCCCAGGCTTTGGTACTTTTCTGCTCCCTGGCAGCCTTGTCTGATGGACTGGGAGTTAAACTCGGTGATGCTTGCTTCTCCGCCATGCCCGCCCAGCACGAAGCCACGGGGCCGTGGGTGCTTGGTGGCACCTGTGCATCCCGCTGCAGCATGAGCAGGAGCTTGTAACACTGACATGGAAAAAAGCACCTGCAGATTTTATTGCTGAGTGATCAAATAGGTGAGCACCAGAGGAGTCTCTTGGTGGGTATATACAGAAAAGTGCTACAATAGGCAAAAGAGAGCCTGCCTCGGATGCTCCTGTGCCATCTCTCTGCAGTACCTGGAAACCTGAGCACAGTGAGTACCTTTGGGGCTTTATTTAGGAGAAATCTAGGGGAAATCCAAGGATGCATCTTCTCAAAGCAGAAGAAACCAGAATGCCTCCCAGAATGCGCCCACCGCTCCACTACTGTCCCTCGTAGCTGTCTGAAATGTGGGCAAACCTCTGCCTGCTCCCAGCACCTCGATGGCTGACCCACCCAGGGCTGCTTAAGGCTAGCAAAGCGCTAAGCTGAGCAGAGGTTTTTGTGCTGAGTGTTCGTGTTTCAGCCGTCAGCAACCCTGAGCTCCCTCCTACCCAGAAATCAGGTAAGCAGATTTTCAGGTCAGCGCCAAGCGACAGCTCCTGTGCGAGCTAATCAGGAGGACTGCTGAGAGCAGGCTGGAGCCACTGCTGATGGGAAGATGCTCTTCATTAAGATGTCTGCCACTGGCAATGCAGAATTCACACTGAGCTGCAGAAACACATACAGATCTCTGCGAGTGGAGAGGCTGAGGCAGGGACGCTCTGCTTCGTCAGGGTAGTCTCTCAGTAATGAGACAGGCATTTCTGAAGGGTATTATCTCAAAGGCAGAGGGGAGTGTTTCCAGAGCTGCCTTTTACTCGGTGTGTAGGGACAACTGCTGTTCCACACAGCAATCTATCCAAAGGGCTTGGTCATTGCCGCGTAAAGGAGACTTTTTGAGATACAGTTCCCATTTCCTGTATAATTTCATGTTCCTATACACACTAAATGCATATTCACATTGTATATTCATATTGCTCACTGACTTCCTAAGGGCACTGCATCTTTGCAATCTTGCCTTCTGAGTCTGTAAAATAATAGTGGTGGAGGGTTTTTTTTTAGAAGTCAGAGCATCTAATTAACCGTTTGATATTCACACACCTTCTGCTGGAGAGCAGAGCTGGGCGAGACGGGTGCTTTGCTGGGCAGGCAGGAAGACAGGCGTGTGAGTGGAGGAGGGTGATGCTCAGGAGCAGGGAGCATGGTGGCAGCTCCGGACCTCTCCGCGTGCCAGCAGGCGGGGGTGCCCATGGGGTGCCTGGCTCTTGGGCTTTCTGCCAGCACATCAGGCGCCCCACGAGCCCCCAGTCTTCCTGGGCAGCAGCCAGGGCGGGGGGGCCATGGGCCAGGCTGGGGTGGGGAGGCAGCTGGCTGCGAGGCTGGGCGTTTGCCGTGCCCTGTGGGGTCTGGTCATTGCAGAGAGTCAAAGCCTGGAAACCCTTGGCTTCTCCATGCGCTTGGGCAGCAGTTCCCAGGAAGCCTCTTCCAAGAGGCCACAGTGACTGAGCCCTTGTCACCCCTTGGGAGGGCTGGGGTGACCCTCGGGCAGTGGACACTGTGCCTTCAGGAGCAGCCAAAGTGCCCCAGAGTGGGGTCTTGCCATACAAAGGAAACCCATTTCCCCGAGGGGATGATGGTGCAGCCCCAGCACAGTCAGGCAGTATGGACACAAGAGGAAGACCATTCGATGACTGATTTCCTCTGATTTGCAGAGTTTCTCTGCCTTTTCAGATGATAAACCCCTTTTTTGCAGCCACAGTTGCTCAAGCCTGTGTGGCAGCATCAGCACCGTCTTCATTCTCCCGCTTCCCTCGTGTGAATTTCAAGAGCCAGCAGATGTGTGACCTTGCAGGGCAGGATGGCTCATGAGTGGGAAGAGAGGGGTTTTTGGCTGGAGATGGCAGTACAGCTCTTAAAATCTCCTCACCCCTTCCTGTTATCCTATGGGCATTCACAGCACACTAGCAAACGTTATCCAGTGCCTGAGAAACATTTCTCTTTAGGGGCTGGACAATAAAAAAAGAAAAAAAAATACCCATGTCTGGAAGCTACAGTAGGAAACTTAAAAGTAGAAGTAAGATGCACATTTTAAGCAATAAGGATAGTAAGTCATTGGAGCAACTTACCCAAGGGGCCGTTTGAGTTTTGCCTATTGAAGTTGTTTTTCTTTAACCCAGCCTGGATTTGTCTCCAGAAGAACCTCAAACAGCAGCAAAAGGCACAAGTGTGTGGCTCTTCGCCTGTGCCCTGCAGCAGGTCAGACCGGGGATGATATGCCTGCCTCTTTTCCTTAAGAAATGAAAATCCGTGTTTGCCGCCTTTGACGGGGACCTGGGATGCAGCACTTGAACCAGCTCCTGCTGTCTGAGCGTGGTGCTGTGGTGCTCGAGACCTCACAGGACTGAGTATCCTGTCTTCGAAAGGTCAACACCAGCAGAAGCTGCAGAGAAGCTTGTGTTAGCAGCAGGAGGAGTAAAAGGGTAATTAACAGTGATGGTTCTTGACCTGGGCGCCCCAGATCTCCCTCACACTTGTAAAGGGAGTTATTAGTCAAATACAGTGCCTGTGTGTGAAACAATTATCACTAATTACCATCAAGTCATGGCATTCTGAGATTTTTAAACACAGCATGGAAGTCTTCTGTGATTAGAGAGACCCTCAGAGCTAGTTTTCTAAGGCAACTGTCTAAGTGTTTTCCATGCAGCATATTCCTGAAAATACAAGTTGATTCAGTGCCAATCAGGCAACTTTTAATGCCTTTTAATCTGTACATAATATTAAAAATAAAGCAGGCTGGCAGACAGACCAAAAACAGGCACAGCTACGCAGCAGGTAGCCCTAGCCCTCCCCTCGCGCCCCCTCAAAAAAAAGAAACGATGAGAATACCTGGCACCTTGTGACTGTTCACGTGACTCCTGCTCAGATTTGGGCTAACGCAGCTCACGCCAAGGCCTGATGTGACCTGGGAGCAGCACCACTGGGTCAAAGCAAGGGCACCAGGTAGGCAGGAGAGGTGGGCAGAAAGAGTTAAAGGGCCACAATGCAGCCAATGTCGCCTGCAGGTGGCTGTCCCTGGCAGCCAGCATCTTTGCATATCGAGTGTTGGGCAGTTTTGTCAGTATCTGCTAACTCTTGGAAATAGTGTATACCAAACCTCCGAGCTGGAAGGTATAAAACATTAGCTTACCCAAAAAGCTTTTGAAGCAGACCCAACAGCAGCTGGACTGCTGAGGCTTTCGTGCTTCCCGGTGTGACGCAGGGGACGCCTGCATGGTGACGGAGGAGGAAGGATGAGCACTCTCACCCTCGCCTAGGGAAGGATTTTGCTCATAGGTGCATGAGTTAAGAGTTATGGGTTATAAGTTATGAAACCTCATGACTTGAGTGGTGAACCGAATTCACGTGAAAGACTAGTCTGGGCAAAGGGGATTGAGCCCTTGTTTGTTGTGTTTGTTTGTTGTATTTCTTAATGAGCTCATAAAATAAAGCTTAATTTACAGAGTACTTTGTCCTGTAAATTTGAGAGATCCCAATGAACCGTGACACACCTCCGTTAGTTCTGCTTACTAGCTGCCAGCTGTAATAAAGCGTGTCTGGCCATGCAGGGCAAAAGCTGGGAAGGCCAAAGCAGAGGGCAGCAGTGGTTGCAGCAGCTTAAGGACTGCTGCTGGCCGCCATCCGTCTCGCGCTGCGGAGCCGTGCAGGACAGCGAGGAGGTATGGACCTCATCTGCCCGGAGAGGTGCTGCAGCAGCGCGGTGTCTGCAAAAAAGAAAGGAGGGTGGGCACCAGGCAGCAAGGAAGTGATTTTCAGCACCTCTAAACCTCTGGAAAGGGTTAAATCGAGTCTGACTCAGGACTCTGAATGCAGTTTGTGTTACAAACATAAGTGAGACCCAGCTGGCGAACGTCAGGTATCAGCTATCGCAACCCACCTGCAGACAAGCCCCTACCAAACCAGTGCCCCCGGGCAGCCGCAGGGAGACCCACGTGGAGAGCAGCGTGTCCCGCTCGGTGCACGGCCCCTCGGCATCGCTGCCTGCGTGGGCAGGAGCGACACGGCCGCACGCTGCCGGACCCAGCCGCGCTCTGGCCACCCGAAGGCAGCGAGCAGGGAAGGCGGCGGCAGGGAGGGGGACACGGTGGGCAGTGAAAGATCCCAGATGCTCAGCGCAGCCCCAGCGCACAGAGCCTGAGACCCTGCCGTCCCCAAACCACATCTCAGAGCCCAAACATGCCAGCTGGGGACTCCCCTGCCTCGGTGGCACTGTTGGCAGGAGAAACTGTGTGAGAAGGACACAAGTGCTCCCCACAGACCGCCCCATGGCAGCTGTGTATAGAAAGATGGGTTTGAAGGGCCGTTACGATGTGCTCGCTGCCCTGACTGGGCAGAAGAGTAAATCCTAGACTGGAAATACTGTGTCATGGTTAAACCGAGTAATCCAATAGTGCTCGGAAATTGCTTAGTCTCTTCATTATTAGATTTATCTCACAGCTCTTCCATCCTCCTCTGTAGGGTTCTTTATTCAGAATTTGCTCAAATATTTTCCTTCAGAAGATTTAATATCTCAAAGTGCAAATATCCAAACCCTGTATCATTTTGTAATTTCATACTCCATGGTTCTTTCATATGCATATCACTCATTTGCTATCCCTTTGAAGAATGCAGCTTGAGTAATGGAAGTGAAAGAAAACCCATTCAGTGTTGATTTTAATTGAACAAGCTCAGAAGCTGTGAGGATTCATGCCAGACTCCGGCACACTCTCTTTTGAAGAGTTATTACTAGACTTCTTTTGCCTGTGTGTCTGTACTTTTTTTCCAATTAGCAACTTCCTAAAAATATTAGCGACCTTACTATTTTTCCAGTTCTGCCTGTTTGGGATGCTTATGCCAAATAATCATTACATCTGCTTTCTCTTCCTGTTCCAATGGAATTTTGCATTCCTTGTCTGGGGAGCAAAATATCAGCCTACATTCAGGAGTAAAATTTTGCAGTGACAATTGACTCATTTTTGGTGTAGCTTTTTCACTTCAGTGTGGTTATGGCAGTGGTGAGCTTCTGCAGGCTTTAAACTGTGACTGTAAATACTGTAAATTAAGGGCTGTAAACAAAAGATTTTTTTTTTTCTTTGCATGTATAAATGCGGTCTCTGGTAGTTCTTCATTCTCCCATCCCAGTCAGTTGGACATGAGCCCTCAGCTTGTTGCTTGGATGTAAGAGAGCAGATGAGACATGCAGAAGAAGGAAGACAGTGCAAATGGCTTGAATGATTTGACACTCTTTTCCATGCAAGATTTGGCTTAAGAAAGCACTTAAATCAGCAGCTACTAGAAGAGCAAATAATTTTCCAGTCTATTATGGAAAGGAGCTCTCCACATGGCTCTTACAGAGCAGCAAGCATGCTAAGGGAATTCGAACAGGCTGGTGATGCCGATTTTGCTATTTTCTGCTGAGAAGTCACCTCAACAAAGAAAGAATAAATTGCATATGAAAGAAATGTGAACAAGAAAGAATTTTAAAAGACCAAACCCTAAAAGCCCAATACAAAGAGAGTGCAAGTGTTAAGGGAGCACGTTATTAAAATATCAAGGGCATACCTAAATACTACCAGAAGATGGGAGGAGGGGACAGGCAATGGAGTGCATCTTTAGCTTGGCTGCTCCGTTCCATTAAATACCCAAGGTGGGGGACGCTGAGCCCCGGTGAAGCAGGACAAGGTGCCTGTGCTATCTGCCAGGTGAAGCCCATCCCATCTGCACAGCATCCCACACTTCTGTCTGCTGAATTATAGAAACATAGCATCTTTTAGGTTGGAAAAGACCTTTGAGATCATTGAGTCCAACCGTAAACCTAACAATGCCAAGTCCACCACTCAACCATGTCCCTGAATGCAGCAGAAGCCCTGCTTCTGTCTGTGTGGGTATGTGGGCTTGAATGATTGCCAGCATGGATCAAAGGCATCTCAAGCAGTATTCTGCCATTTCTCCATCGTCCTCTCTATCCTTTTGTGCCTGTCTTGGCTTGAGAGAATTGGCAGGCTCCCTTATGCCAGGCAAGGCTATCCTGCTGCTAGCAGACAGCAGCGTGAGGTCTAACATCGAGAGGGGCCCCGGCGAGCACCTTGCCGCACGCTGATCCGAAGCCCCCCTTCAGTGATGCAAGTCCTCATTCAGTGATGGGCGATTGCTGCCCTTGGATCCAGTGGGGTTAATCTCCCTCTGAGGAAGAAATTTAGAGCCGTTTTTCCCCAAAACCAGCTCATCAGACAGCAGCATTGCACTGCAGCACTGAGTCCTTTCCTGGGGCCAGTGGTCCGCTTTGGCTCCCGCCTCCCATGGTTAGCTGAGATGTGAAAAGTAAAAAGCACTCCTACGTCAAGAAAAGGGCTTCGAGGACTGAAAGCAGGGTCAGTCCCCTCAAAACCACAAGTACCTGTAAGTCTGTTTACAGCTGGAAAAATGGGGTTGCCCGCGGTGCCGGCAGCCCGCTTCTTTTCATCCAACCTCTGCCCCAGCTCCCACGTGCCCATCCGCACTGCTTTCTGGCCGCGGCAGCCCCGTGGCAGTTCCCTACTGCTTCAGTCCCTGCCTGCCCTAGGAACACTTGTCCCATGGCCTGGAGGTGACAACGAAACCTGGCAGAAGGAAACAGCCTTTTGCAGGTAACAGGTATTTTGGGGGTAGGCTGTTCTTTTAGATTATGACTGGGCTTATTCTCTGGTTTTGATTTACAACCCTGCAATAAACCTCTTTCTTCCCATTCCTTGTGCAGGGTCTCCATCTGCCGTATTCATTCCTCTCCTGTATCTGCGTGCGCTGAACTAAACAAGCCATGTTTCAGACAAGTTTGGGTCCCAGCCATGAAGCAGCCTCTTGGCCACGGGGCTGGACATTGGCCAGACAGCCGTGGGGGTGAGCAAAGCAGTCGTGTGGAGCATGAAGCCCTCCAGAGACAGATGCGGCGCTTTGGCCGGACGCTGCCCCATGCCCAGAGCTCGTGCGCTGGCTCAGAGGGTGGGCAGAGCCCTGCCTGCGAGGTTGTGACTGAGGGGGGAAGGCTCCTAGGAGGCACAGCAAACTTTTCTCAGTTGTGCCTCAAGGTCTTTCCCAGACAAAAACGTGCTCATGCAATGCAAAGTCGTACATGCCAGATCTCTACTGGACATCCAGCATTAATTTGTGTTAGTCCTCCAGCTTATAACTACCTGTTAAAAACTACTGAAAGATATAAACCACTTTTTTAGAAGCCAGGTACCAATTTGTAGAAATCTTCATGTAATCATGCAGGAGATTTAAAAAAAATCCAAAGGATATTGCTTTATTTTATTCCTCAGAAAGCAAATCTGTTAAAAGATCAAGCAAACAGACAGTGCAATTACTGTAATCACGGACTTAAATCTAAGTTAAACTGTTTTTTTTTTTTCACAGATTAAAAAATGTAAAAAGGATTAAGTATCTCTTTACTTGGTTTGGTTTCAATGGATGAACCGAGTCCGTCTGAGGACAAACCTGGTGCCAGCTCCCCCATCCTCCCCGCGGTGGTTTATGGTACGAGGTCCGATTCACCGGCAGTGCCAGCTGGCAGGGATGAGCAGAGCGGGCCTGCCGGGAGGCACCCGAAGAGCAGTGAATCAACCTGTGCTGGTGCTTTACCACTCGCCAACGTACCCCGGACAGAAACGCAACGCCAGTTCGCCTTAAATAAAATCAGAAGTAATGATGAGGAAGGGGCCTCTCCAAAACCTGTGTGCCTGGGCCAGGTTTATGCACCGCTCACCCCACGCCTGCCCGGCTGGCGAGGGCGGTAACTGGGTGCTCCACGGCTCTGGAAAGTGCCGGCACTTGCCGCAGCCTCACCTGGCAGCCGGGAGGCTTCTCACCTCCTGCCTGCTGCAGCCTGGTTACAAGGAGACGTAATTCCTATGAACTAGTAGGAACGGTCTCTGCCATTTTTTATACAATGCAACAGCTCCCCCATCTTACAGACTAAAGAACTTAAAATGGAAAAAAATCCCCGGGAAACAAGTACCCGGGTAACTCAACGCACTTCACTGCTTCTGGAGGGAGAGGCTGGCACTGCGCTCCTGCCTGCAGCACTTCCCGTGTCCCAGGTGCTCTGGAGGAGGGGGATCCACTCCACGCAGCGCGGCACTTGACATTTCAGTGATTAAGGCTTTGAATTTTCTTCTTGTAAGGATGAGTGAGTAAACACTGCAGTTCCCAAATATTTTTTGATGAGGTACAACAGTCTATCTTAAAGAGTAACATTTACTGCCTCTTCCCTTAGAGTTTTAGCATGGATGCTACAGCTTGCAGCTGCCTGCCTACTGCTCTCACTGCTACGCTGCACTGCTGCCCATCTCCTTTAGGGTGTACACGCAGCACGCTGTATTAACATTCCGAGGTGCCTAACAAGAAAAGACCGCTTGTGCCAATGTAAAGCACTTTGCTTAGTGCGGACTGATGTATGCCTAAATAGTCACTCCTTCAGACCTCTGCACAGCCATTGCCGCCTCAGAAAAGAGGTATTTCTCCGTTCTTGCCAAAACAGCAGTGTTCAGTTTTGCTTGCCCAGCAGTTTGGCAGCAACTCCCGAGGATGCTACCTGCCTCAGCCTCAGCTCGAAGGACAGCTCTGGTTTATGAGGTGAGGCCGGGGAGAAGGTCTGAAGTGATGAGGGACAAGCAGCCCCCTGTGACCACCATGGAGGGCAGATGCGTGGCTTTGGAAGGTGTGGGGAGCCAGCTCGGTGAGCACAGCAGCCCGTAACCAGCCAGTTGCAGTGAGATGGCACTGTGCCCAGGCCTGATGTCCCTCCTCTGTGAGGTGATTAAGGGTTAGCAAGAGTGCATAAAAGCAGCTTGATGTATTATTTGTACAAAGCACTTTCCTCAAGAAGCTTTTCTTATTTCAGCCGAACAAATGATGAAATATTTTTAAATGGTACCTATGAGGGGGAAAAGATTTTAGGTTAAGGAGTTACTGGCTCTACCAGGAAAAAGGCATTAACACTATCCTTGGAGGCTAGAGTAAGGCAAAAGTCACAGTAAGTGCTTGTTAGGAAGGGTAATGGGTGAGGTGGCTGCGCCCCAGTGGGAGTGAGGGGACCCCAAGGCAGGGCAAGCTCTGACCAGAGCTACGCAGGAGCTCAGCTGAGTAATCCTGAGCATCCCCAGCCCTGGGGGCCATGCAGGCCAAGACCATCTATGGGGGTACGCTGCCAGGCACTCGGGGGTATGCTGCCAGGCACGCAGTGGCTCCCCCAAGACACAGACCTGCCCCTTCCTAAGGCACTGAGGTCTTTCCCAAAATGGCCCACTCCTGGGCATTGAAGGGAGTGTTCAGGCACAGACATCCCCCGGGATGTCACCCGGGGCAGCTGGGAGCACCCCAGGGAGAGATCCCAGTGGAGGGGTGAACCAGAAGGAGGGGAACGGTGTCAGGGTTAAGACATGCAACAGCACAACAGCCACACATTGTCACTTAGGTCTGGGTCCAGGATTTGCTTTGATTTCCATGCTCAGACATGGAATTGAACGCGATGTTGACTGCTCCTGTGTGAAAGCTGCTGGGGTTTCACTCTACTTCTAACTAGCCGTGGAGCTATACTTGGCAGTGGGTTAAGTGCCCAGTTACCCCAGCACAAAGAGCCTCCAGGGCAGGGGCAGCCGGGCAGAGCCGGACTGCTCAGCAGCATCACCCATTGAGCAGCTGAGCGGAAGGCAAGTCACCATATAACCACTGGTGCTCCAGACCCAGAGTCCCTGTTTGTCACTGATGCTGTGCTCCCAGGAAGGGACACACATGATCTCCTGTGGCTGCAGTGGCTTGCTTTGCACAAGCAGATCACAGCCCAGAGCATCCCAACACCTTTGGGGCTGCCCTGCTTTCAAACAAAGAGCCCAGCATCTGCACTGTCGCTGCCGTGGGACAGCACCCACAAGGCAGCCTGACAACAAGGCCGAGAGAGCAGGAGGTGGCTGGAAGAGACATGTTGTGAGTACACGAAGCCAGAGCCATCGCTGGAAACACATCCAGTGACCTGACGGACTGGCTGTCCACCTCACCCATCAGGGAGCAAACCTCCCCAGCACCTCCCCAGCTCCCCACACTCCCAGACTCTCCAGGGAGGAGCAAGTTCTTCCACTGGGTATGTTAACAAGGCAGTGGTGTCATTCCAATCCCAGGTCCAACACAGACTTCAGGCTGGCAAAGAAGCTGCAGCAGCCCTTGCTCAGACTGCTGGGGCCAGAGGGTACACAATGTTATTGTACCCGTCTGCAAGGATGCCGAGATTCTGGACTGTGCTGTAACAGCACCAGTTCAGAGTGGTCCTGAATCAGTCCTCATGGTGTGTTTGTGCTGGACGGTAGTGAACCAATGTACCCTCTGGTATATACAAGGCTCTGAGCGCGAGCTTCCACCGAGTTCCCACCGGGCTTTTTCATCTCCCTTTTGCCAGGGAAGCCGTACCCAGACACTCGCTTCCTTTCCCAATGCCAGCCACACAGCTGGTATCACCGTCTCGCCAGCTATCCGGCTCCTGGGGCAGCAGACAACTGACAGAGCAGCGAATGCTTTAAACACGAAACCCAAGAAGACTGTCTAATCTGGTAGACATCAGCCAAGATAACAGACATTTTATCACGGAGCATCTTCTTGTCTCTCAGCTCTCTCCAGAGGACAGCACATTGTGAAAGCTGAATCAGGGCAGAGGACGAGACTGTCTCCAGCTCCAGAGGACAACCATGCTAGAACTGAGTGTTATGGAGAGCAACCGCAGAGCCAACTCTAGCAAAATGAGCTTACTGACAGGAGTTTTCTCTCAAGGGAGTAGAAGATTTAGACTCATTCCCTCCCGCCAGCACTTTAGCCTCTCTGCCTCTGTAACAACTCGAACCAGCTCCACGAAACAGCAGCTGGGGCTAGGACATAAACACTAACTTACGAGACCCAGCCTGGCTGCCAGGCCCCGGGCAGCTTCAGAACCTGTTGGAAGGGCAGAGGATGGCTGCTGCTCTGGGAGGTGCGTTCCTCCCTAGACCAGCGTCACACGCTGCTGTGGAGACCACAAAACCAAAGTCCCTTTCCACTTCAGAGTTTGCAAGGAGAGCAATTTTCTCAGGTTGCGCGGACAGACGCTGCTGCGTTCCCTTTCCTCATCCGTACCAACGCCAGACATTGCATCATCCCAAGGCGCAAACATCTTTTGCACAGCATCAGCAGAGGCGTGAGGACTGTCACTGCAGCTTTCCGTTTCTGGGATGGGGGTCCCCCACGTGCATCCCCCGCAAAACGCCAGCGTATCCCAGCAGCATTGCTTCCGTCGCCTCTGAGCACACAGAGCAGTCGATGAGCTCTCCTCCGCGCTCTGTGGCAGCGACCGCCCTGCGTGCTGGTCTGGCCGCAGACAGCATCCTGAGCGCTTGGGCTGGAGAAGCCGAGCAGAGCTGGGCAGCCCCAGAAGAGCAGGCACCTGCCTGCCGCCCCAACCGGAGGGTGTTCGAGGAGACGGGGCCCGCTGCCCAGCGGGCGTAAGGCGAGTGCCTGCGCCTCCCTCCAGCTGCAGGGTGGCTGGCAGCTGACGAGGTTCATTAGCTCCTCTTCAAGGCACCACAGGCAGCGCTCCTCTTGCTGCTCCACTTCGGGTCCTGCACCGCCACCGACATTTTCTCACGAAAGAGCGTTAGAGAAAGGTGTCAGTATTTCGTAGCGTGAAACGCACCCTCCTCCCCGTCAGCGATCCCCGGAGGCAGACAACGATCACTAAACCCCCAAAGGCTCCCGAAGTTACTGACCCCGAAGATAACCCTGCCTTTCCTTTTCCTGCCGGGATCATCCCCTCCTACAAGTCAGGTGTTCCAGCCCGCGCGTCCTCAGCCCAGGCGCTTCGAGGCCGGCTCCGCCGGGCAGGGCGCGGGCAGGCTGCGGGCAGGCTGCCTGCCTCCCGGAGGGTGCGCAGAAGCCGATCCACCATGCAGGTCAGAGCCCGCCCGCATCCGCCACCTCCAGAAGCAGCTGCAGCTGGAGAGGAGCCTCT
>JAOBAS010000037.1:22940742-22959119 GCA_025311575.1 Elanoides forficatus | reverse complement strand
CGCGGACGGCTCGGCGCCTCTGGGTGTGGGTGTGCGGGGCTCGGCCGGAGGGAGCGGGAAAGCCGGGGCTCCCCGGGGCTCCCCGCCGTCCTCCCCCTCGCCAGCCCCTGCCCTCCTGAGGGCCGCCCCGTCCTGCAGCCCTCGCCCAGGCACACGCCTCTCTCCTTGCTCCTCCGTCCTGGAGGGCTGCCGCTTGCCCCAGCATCCCGGGATACGTGTGCGCCGCTCTCCCTTCCCCTCCCCTCCGTCCTCTGTGTAGTGAACACCTCTCGTCGGCAGGAAAGCAAATGTAGGACAAGATAAACCTTTTTTTTTTTTTTTTTCCTGCTGGAAGGTTCCCGTTAGGGGAGATGGCAGAGCAGTTGTAGAGGAGCCAGTGGAAACCTCGCAGCCATGTTGATGGCAGGAGAACGCAAACGTCCTGGTTCCTGGGAGCAGCTGAGCCGAGGAGTGGCCCGCGGGGGGGAGCGTGCACAGGCCCAGGCCTGGCTCGGGGGCCGTCACGCCTAGGGCGGCACGGGCACGGTTGGCTTAGAAGCACTTGGGGAAAGCCCCTTCCAATGCTGCTGTTTGCCAGCACGGGCTGGGAGGCACAGAGTCTGCAGCCCGCTGGGGTCTGCCGTGAGAGTGAACGTGAGCGCTGCCCTCTCCCATGTCCATCTGCAGCACTGGACAGCAGCGTTTCCCGCACCTTTGCCTTCTCCCTCTCGCCTGGTCCGTCGCGTCTCAGGGGCAGGGACTGTTTCTCATTGCGTTGAGCATCTAGAGCAGAAGGATGTGTTAGTCTCGGCTGTGGGTATGAACATGACCCCACCAATCCCCCAGGCTGGGGGTGGGAAAGCTGGTGCCTCCAGCTAAGCCCAGCCCTTTACAGCCTCCAGCTGACTGTCAGGGAGCTGGACAGGCCAGGAGGCCTGGTGCCTTGGTCATCCTGCTGTCTTGGTAGTGATCTTTCCCACCCATGCTCACATTTGACATGTTCCCAAAGCAACGTGGTGTCAGTTCATTCCTTCTGAGCATCCTCGGGTGAGTGCTTGTGTGTCCAGGCCTGTTCAAGTCAGCGCACCAGATGACAAACCACTGAGATGAGATGAATCCATCCCAGGTCTTGAGAGCCTTTTTGGTTACTGCTGTGTGTCTGCGGGTGGCTGCCTGCGTGGAGGGGCCTTGGCTGGCTCTGGCAGCACCGATCCTGGCTGATGCTGTGTCCCAGAGCGCGGTGTGGAGATGCCCAAACAGACTGCATGTCCTGGGACTGGTTCTGCTGCGGCACGGCAGGGCTGCAGCACGGCATGCTCGGGCTGCCCTGGGCCTGGGCTCTCGGGGCTGTGTGTGCCTTGTGCTGCCTCAGTGGGCTCCCCGCTAGCTTAGAGACATTCCCCAAATGCTGTGGGCTGTGTATGGGCTTCGCCTCGGTGTCAGCCCCTGGGGTCCGTGGTGCTGCTGCGGTCTGTCCTGGCAGGTGGAGGTGTGCCAGTGGGCTCCAGAGCAAGGTCCAGCGATTTCGCTGCTGATGTGGGAGTCGGGTTCGATTCTGCACAACGAGCCATACCAGAGCCTGAGTGTTCTTGGTGCCCAAACACCTTCCCAATCTACGTTTCTAAATATATATTGTACTCAAGGGATTATGCATTTGTTTAAATGCATAATAAATGCACTTAAATGCGTAAGACTGTATCAAAATACATACCAGAGCTTGCCAGTGAGGCCTCGAGTCACAAGCCTCACTGAGAAGCTTCTCCTGGCATATTGGCTCGCCTTTCTGCTTTCAGAGAGAGCAATTACTGGTTTTATCATGGCAGTGCAGTCAGTGGAAGTAAACCCTGGATATTTCTGGTGCCTAGTAGAAGTTCAGAGCTGAGCTAGTTGACCTGTTTACCAAAGCATGTGCAGCTGCAGGAGTGGACTCCACCACATTGTCCTGCTGAGCGAGGGCTGGCGGGCTGAGCGCTCCTGTCTCGTTTGTGACCAGGAGAAGGGCTGGACTCTCTGATGCAGCACTCTGCAGGATGGTTTCCTAAGGGCTTGGTTTGAATTTTTCATATAGCTCTTGCTGTCTGGAGAGGCTCCCGTTTGCCACCAAAGGTATGGACGCTGGCAGGCTGCGGTTGTGAGGCAGGGGAGGAAGGGTAAGGGGTGGCTGCCCAGCCCAGGAACCGGGCTGGCTGGGAGTGTGGGACGACCCAAGGAGAAGCCAAGAAGGAACGCAGCAGAGCAGGATGGCAAGAAGGAACCAGATCTTCCCCAAACAGACCTCCTGTGGGCTCCTGCCACTGTGGTGGCTGAGCGTGTGGTTTCTGCCCCAGAGCTGAGGAGATGCAAGGGCAGGTGTGCCAGGAGGGATGGGCTTGGCAAGCAAGGGCGCCTGCAAGCTGTAAGCGCCTTGGGAAGATGGAGCACCCCGAGGTGCCTGGAGGGCTTGTCCATCCGCTGGGGCACGTGGAGATATTTCAGATGCTGGAGAGCTAATGGCTTTCCGTTGCTGATCAATATTGCCTGTGCTTTCAGATGTGGTAACAGGTTCAGTTTTATAGAGCAATCTTTTGAATATTCTCTGAGCAAGCAACCGGTCCAGAAAATCGTTCTAATAGCTTTGCTATTAACGGGCTTGCAGAACTTGAGCCAAATAGAAAAGGCTTGTCTAAGTGCTATTGAAGCATTTTGGGCCAGGCATATTCCATGCATTAGGGAAGATTTGTATCCTTTGACCAGACATCACTGAGTGTTGTCTATTTATACACATCTAAATATATCCTCTGCAGTCTTCAGACTTTTCTGGCTAGTAGTAAAATTACTTTTCAATATCATGCTATTAAGACGTGCTTGCTGACACTATTTGATGAGTTTTGTGCTAAGAGGGGTGTGTGTGTGCGGGTGTGTGTTTTAAATAAAAACTATTCTTGAGATAGTTACCTAAAATGCTTTGGAAATAAAAGCATGTTGTCCATGTAGATGGATAGCAAAAAGAAATGTACTTTAACAGAAGCAATACTGGAGACACACTCAAGCCTGGAAGGCCAGATCCAAACCAGTATAAGGTTTTGTTGCTTAAGAGGGAACCATTCTTTCTAGAAATATACATCAAATAATCATGTCCTTTGTAATGAAATAGAAACATTTGCTTCTAATTAGTCAGATATAACTTCTGGTACTCTGAAGTTTGAGACATCGTTTTGAAAACAAAATGACAGTCTTGAAGAAGAAGTAACTTCTCATTTGCTCAGGGGGGTATAGCAGGTTGGGGAGCTGGTGGGTGCCTTTGGTGCCAGTGCTCCTGCCGGGCATCCTGCAGGATCCCTGAGGTGGGACCCACCCTGTGATGGAAACGGGGAGGAGTTCAGAGAGAAGGGAGCGGGATTTTCCTTCACGGATGAACTCAACGGTCCGTTCCCGGAGAGCTGCGGGTCTCGGTGTGCGGCAGCTGCCGCGGCTGGAGCCCAGAGCCCGTGGTGCCAGGCAGCCTGCTGCGTGCTGCACCCCTCCGCGGTGGCACGGCGGGGAACCGCAGAGGTCTCACTGCGTGCTGGCGTGGAGCGGGGTGGTAACGGCTGTCCACGTCGTGTTTTGGAAATTGGGTTGCAGACGCAGGGGTGAAAGGCGGTGCCCTAATTCCAGGCCATCATAAGTATTCCCACATACCCCTGCTGCAGAGGGGTGAGTCTGTGTCCATGTATACATTTCTCTGGAGCTAGCGAAGGTCTTGTGGGGTTGCTGAGGAGGGATGGGGACCTCTGACAGATTCCCAAATAACAAACAGGATCACTCGTTGGGTTGTGGTGATGATAGTAATGGCTGTCTGACTGGCCTTCAGCCCATCATGAAATAGTAATGACAATAATTTTATTTTCTGTGGCAGCTCTCCCTGATGGTTCTTGGAGAACTAAGAGAGGCTACAGAGGAAGGGAGAGGGATTGGTATTCCCGGGGAGGAGATGAGCTAGAGGAGAGGGTGAAGGCAGGGCTCTCAGAGGAGGTCCTGGCCTGGAGCCCCTTGAGCCTGGTCACTGCATGCCAGGAGTAGCCCAAGGACAGGCGCTGTGCCCCCCGGGCTATTTATGGCCCCTTGGTCTGGGCTCCGGGCTCCACTAACCAGAGGTACGTAGCATGGTGAAATGGTGTGGTGCCAGGAGCTGTGCCCTGCCAAGGACCGGCGGGCACGGATTTACATGGCAGCTGCTTTAAATGCCGAATTGTCCCATTGCTTAGAAGGGTGTAAGGGAGTCTGTGGTGTCCAAAGGGCTCCCTGCCTGCGTGCCCCTGTCCTGACTGGCCCGCCGTCCCCTGCCTTGGGGTGGCTGGCTGGGTTGCAGGCTGGGCACGCCATGCCTGCAGCATGAGCCATGTGGCAGCTCTCGTGTTCCCATGGAATAAATAGCTCTACAAATAATATTTGCCCCGAGCAGGCTGAATAATGCAAAAGGTGATTTGTCAAATGGCTAATTCAAGCAATAATGGGAACCTCAGTGAATGCCTCTCTAATTGCGTAGCATGGGGCCAGTGGTAACTCTTGAGTGTTTGAAGCTGGTTCCTGATGCTGCAAAACCCGTGTCCAACACCTTGCTTTTGAGGTTGCTCTTCTAGATGAAGTTTCTCACCAGCAACTGTCTCTTAGCAAAACATTTCCATGAAAACACATGATTAGCTAGCTTTACTATTAAAGTGGAGTATCTTGTTTTCCTCTTGAAATTTTTGTTTAGGCTTCTCTGTCAAGATCGCATTGGACTTCTTTTGTATTGGAGACAGATAAAACTCTTCAGTTTTCATTACCTCAGCATTGTTACATTGCCAGATGCCTGATATTCCCTGGGTATTTATTTCTGAGTCTTTGTACTACCTTGTCTCTGTAGTTGGCCAAGGGGGACAGAGAAGCAGGAGGCCTGAGCTTGACACAGGAGCCCACAGCAGTGAGCTGTGACAGCTGTGTGCCTCCTATAGCAGAAGGACTGACCACTGGCTGTAATACAGCAGATGTAGAAGGAAAACACATACAAGGAAGAAAAAGCACGGTAGGGAAAGTCACACCGAGAGGAAGCCCCAAAATCTGTTTTCAGTACCCTGGTGACAGTGCTGCTGGTCCTGGATTTGGGATGGGATTGCTTTAACAACACTTAAGAGGTAATGCAGAGATTTTCTGCTGCACGTGGGTGAGGTGTGGGTTAAACTTCTCTGGGTTTTAGCCAGAGTTAAGAGTTTACCTGTTATGTGAAGTCTCTGCCCCAGCAAAGAAAGGCATGTACAGCTGGCAACACTGCTGGTGCTCTGTTACCTGCATTGTTTTTGTTTTCACCAATGCACTTTTAAAATACTTTATGTAAAGACTCCCTGATATGGCTCCGTGGGAGCAGGTCTGAGTAAGGCGAGCAGGATTTGTCGCCTTGTCAGCTGTGACTCAGTGGTTCTGCTGAGTACGTGGTGTTTCACAAGAGCCTTCTATTCGGGACCGTGATTCAGCTCTGCTGCGCTGTACGAAGCTGTTTTTGCTGTGCTGTGGGCAGATTTGCTGTGCTTGGGGCTCCTCCTGACACGTCAGCGTTGCATCTCATCTCCGCTGGAGCCTGGCTGCAGCGATGCTACTCTCGTGGGTCGGGACCAGGCTCCAAACTGCAGTTCCAGAGCAGTGACTGCCGCTCTTCTCCTGCCAGCCGAGCCTTGGCTGTGGCCGCGGCTGCTTTGGAGACAGCCTGCTGTTTTGCAGGCATGCTAGAAGACTGGTTTGCAGACCGAAGGAACCCTGTTCAGGAGAGCAGTAGGGCCCCGAATGCCATGACTGAACCTCGGCAAGCTGACACAGAAAATTGAGCATCTTCCACCGCTGTGGTGTAAAGAAACAATAGAAGAACAGTACAAGCCCCAGTTCAGGCTCCCGTGGTGTTTGCCCATGCACAACGGCAGGGTGACCTGACAGGCACTGTGCGGGGGTCCCCTGGCACGGCCTGTGGCGGGGCTGGGGGTGTGCTGCGGGTAGATCCAGATGGTGACCTTTCCTTGTAGTGTTGCTTGTGGGTCTGGCAGCACTCAGGCCTCGTAGGTTATGGCTTTGGACCCTAGAGAGGTTTTCTTGCGCGTCCCAGCTCCACACTGCACCTCTGTGACTTCTCTGCATTTGAGCTGCGTGTGCATGCCCTGCGGCTGGGGGAAGTAACGGGAAGGGAGCTGGCGGACAGGCTGAGAAGAGCTGTGATGTGCGGTGCTGGGGACCGGGACTATGGGGTGTACATGGAGAGGACTGGCCATCCAGGTGATGTGTTGCTGCAGAGGCTTTGCCCAGCATTTGCAAGCAGAGCACCTGCACAGGGACTCCTCCTTGGGCTGCTCATCGCTTGGTGACCTGGCCTTAGCAGTGGTGGATTGGGTCGCTCCAAACAGATGTGTCCTGGTCCCCAAGCATGTGGCAAGGATTGCAGTTAGTGACCAGTTTTGAGGGTGCAGTCTCCTTTCCAGTCCTCCTTGTCTCCTTGCACGGAGCCCCCCTCTCACTGCAGGTGGGCACTGCAGATGCCCCACTTACGCCTCCCCTCTCTGCATCCCCATGTCGGCAGGCAGCGAGGAGCCCTCCCGTTGGGGTCTAGTGCATGTCGGAAATACCCACGGGGACAGGGTTAGCACCCTACAGCGTCTCTTTTTTTGTCTGAGATGAGAAGGTTTGCTCCTGTTCTGGACAGAAAGAAGCTATTTCAGCTCATGGTTTGGTAAACAGAAGTACGTGCATAGCCGTGAATGCGTGCGGTGATGAGTGAATACTGTGCTCCCACAGGGCAATGGCTGTTCAGCCCTCACAACTGTTTTTGCAATTAAGAGTTGCAGAGCAATGCTTTTGTCTTATCCTGGTGATATAAAGCAGTCTTTGGGTTTTTTAATAGTTTCTTCAGAAAACTTCAGCACCCAGGGTGTAGTTCTTGTACCTCCAGCAGCATTAGAGTGGAGTGCTTCCACTGCAGCCATTTCAAAGCTCCGCTGGTGCAGGAGCTGAGTGTGGCTTCTTGTCTCGCTGCATCCGTGGTGAGGGCCCGGTTGCACGGGTGGTGTAGTCCTTCTTCCAGGCTGGCACTTAGCGTACTTATGTAGGCTTAACTCTGTATGCGAGTAATCCTTCCGCAGTCAGTTGGACTGTCCATGCGCCTCAGGGTGTTCCTGGCTCCGGGCCCTCTCGGCTGTGCCGTTACCCTCGTTACTGCAGGCGTGTAGGGTCGCGCTTAACGTCCGTCATGGGGCAGGGCCACGTGCGCGAGACGTGGTTTGCCTGCGCAGCCGCATCCCTGCCCGGGGCGGGGGGGCACAGGGCGTTCTCTGAAACCCCTCGGCGTGGAGAAGCTCCTGCAGATAGTAGAGGAGTTGTGCATGCTGTAAAACACTGGCTTTTAAAAATTTAATAGAAAGCCATAAAAAAATCATTGTGCCTAGCAGTTCTCTGTGTGGGATGGGAGGTTTACAGCAAAGTACATCTCTGCAGAGGGTACCAGCTTAGGAGGAGGTTTCTATTTCTTCGCATGACATATGGTGGTCGCTGGCGAGCGCTGGTCATTCACGCAGAGTCTTGAGGGGTCGTGCTGTGGTCCCCAGCCTGACAGGCTGTTACTTGCCCGAGCGGGGTGGTGGGATGTGCTGGCCGTACCCCGAGCGGCGACTGGCGGGTGGCCTGCCCCGCTGGCTGATCGTCACGGGTGCTGCTTGCGGGGGGCACCCACCGGGCTCTGCCCAGCGCTGGGACTGCGCTCGCCCTGCTGCCGCGGTCCTGGACGTGCAAAGAGGGGCCCGGGGGTGCCGCTGCCCCGGCGAGCCCTGGGGCGCAGGTGTTGGGGGGAACGGTCAGGACCCCCGAGAGCAGAGCTGGCTGCTGCCTGCCTCCTGCTTCCCCCCTTCCCGGAGCACTGCCAGACCCGGCTGCAGGATGTCAGGCTGCCTGGAGCTGCGGGTCGCCTCCAGGGTTCACCCCCCGCCGCAGGGCGCAGGGTCTTGGGGCGTCCCTTCTGACCCACAGCAAAGTGCTGGCAGCGGGGCAGCTCCCAGGGACGGGGACGGGGATGCCCTGGCTGATGATGCCCTGGCTGATGATGCCCTGGCTGCTGTGTGGGCGCAGGGACAGCAGCCTGGGTGATGGCGGGGTTTGTCTCTCCCTGCCATCCCGCGCAGAAGCTCTGTGTGCTCGGCTGTACGTAAGCAAGCAGAGCACACTCCGGCTTGCTGCTTGTGTTCCAGCAGCCTGACCTATAGGCATTTTGATGCGGTGGTTGAAATGGGAGGTTACTTCCCCCAGGGCTCGCATTTCTGTTGTATTCATTATGGCCCATTACTGCCCTGGGTCAGACACTGTTTCTAACTTGTTTTATTTAAGAAGCATTCTGCAAACAAACACCTTCTGCGGATTGAAGCAATCCCTACGTCCTTCCCTTTTCATAGAAGGAAAACATGATAAATACCGTGGAAAAAGAGACAGTAGGTCAGGATGGATAGTTAACAGCCGCCTGCTACAGCTGCCTGCTAGTTCCAAGTGAAGATTGTATTAATTTCTAAGGGAACAAATTAGGAAAATAGTTTTAAAATGAGCTTTACTAGCGTAGAATTGTGCAGTATATACAAATGAGTAAAAGATAAACTGCTTAGGTGAATGCCCTTTGATTGCCTGCATTGCTCAGCCACGTGATCTGTAGTAGCTCCGTTTGAGCATCGCAGCCCCTTGCTGCTCACATACAGGCTGTGTTATTGTCTTCTGCGGTTTCACTGAAGGGTACAAAGAGCTGAAGTGAATAAGCTTAATTTCTTCTAAGAAGTGTTAAAGAAGCCTGTGTACAGACTGTGTGACTGTATTTAAATTGCATCTGGAAAGTTAAAATAATAACAGTAAATAAATAACAATAATGAGGAGCGAAATTGTGGCCAGCGGGATGTGAGACTCAGTGCTGTGGAGAGGGTAGACTTGCTCATCGCCAGCTGAAATTCAGGCCATACATGAAATCGGATACCGAAATGGTGCCCTGATGGTCAGTAATGCTTCCTTGATTTGTATTGAGAATGTGAAGAGAGGTGAAGGATAAAAGAGGAGAGTGAAGGGCAACAGCATTACAATTACCACATGAATCAGAAGAATCTCTCATACTCCGAGGGCACGGTGTGTTTCTCCTGTAATGCCGGACACACCAAATCTAAAGCAAACGCCTCTGTGGAGCAGTGCCCGCGTCCTCCCGCGAGCGGATGGCAGCCGGCGCAGCACGGCACGGCGCAGGGCAGCGGGGAGGGCGGCTGGCGTGCGGGAGCGCAGGGTTCCTGCTGCAGCCGCATCGCCCTGTGCCCTGTCCCCTCCTCAGCCTCTGCTTTGGTCAGCAGTGCAAACTTTTGGAAGTAGTGCCGCATATTCAGATGCGAAAGTGAGGGTTTTGCACTAGAGGCTTGATCCTCTGGAAAGGAGACGTTTGCAAGCACAGGGCATCATGGAGCAGGATATCCGAGTTCTGCTAAGTGTGGTTTCCCTCTGCCAAGGCTTGGCTGCCTTTTCAAAGCGTGCTAAGTTTCATGGACGTAGTCTGGGTTTACATCTACGTTAGCAAGTTGTGTGGTGCAACAGAAGAGGATTTCTAGGGTGAGGTGATGGGTGATGAGGACCCGACGTCCCCACCGTGTGTGTTTGGGGGGTGAGGTGGGACTTGCGTTGGTAAGGTCTGATGGGCTGAGTGCGGACGAGGGGCTGGAGTGCACCCAGGAGGCTGCAGCACTCACCGGCCCCTTGCCTTTCGCCTGGAAGAGGCTCCCTGCGCCCGCTCCGGGACGGCTCTGCGGTGCGCACCGCAGTGGTGGGGTCACCCCCAGCACACGGCGCTGGGCAGGCAGCCTGCGATGGAAGGTGCCTCCACGGGCAGGGCCGCTGTGCTTGGGGGACGGGGTCTGACTCGCCGGCTCCTGCTGGCGGTGGCGGCTGCGCAGCCCATGGGAGCGGTGCTGGTGCTGGTGCTGGTGCTGGTGCTGGGGGGTGCGGTGCGGTGCGGTGCGGTGCAGTGCGGTGCAGAGCAGAGCGGTGGCTTAGCTCCCTTGCCGGCCTGGCCCAGAGCCGAATGCCGGCATATGACACTCCTTATCTCTCCAGCTCAGAAATACGGTGCTCAGGGCATCCTGATGGATTTGTGACACTCCCCGTGGGACTCTGCACTCATAAACCAATTAAAGGATTACATCGTTATAATGTGGAGAGTATTCTTTGTTTATTAAGTAATGCAGGTATAATTCAATTAGTGACAGGCTGACCTGCTGATGTCAAGATGTGGATGCCAGCCAGGTCAGAGTCTTGAGCTCCACTTTCCAGCGCGGCAGCTCGCTCACGTGCCCTCCGAACCACAACGGCCATAGCTGAAGGGAGCAGCCGTCCCTCTGGTAGCTCTCCCTGCCCTGCACAGAGCCGGGGGGAAGCCAGGGGAGGGCGGACTCTGCAAGATACCCATTCTGCTGTACCGTCTTCTTACTGTCTACCCCCGACCGCTCCAGCTCCTAGGAGGAGGTGAGTCCGGGTGAAGCTTTGGTCTGATCCTGTACAGCCATCTCCCCTTCCCCTGCACCCGTCCTCGCTCACTGCCTTCCCCGGGGAGGCCCTGTCCGCCGGGCACGGAGCCAGCAGTGATACCCGCTGTGACCACGTCTTATCCCGCCTTGTCAACCTGCTGCAGCCCCTGGTGCTGCCTGCTGGGGAGGTGAAACCCAGACGCTGCCCAGCAGCAATGGCGTTGGTGCCTTCGCTGGGCTGAGGAGCCGCAGACGGGGCTGCTCCAGGCACGGGCCATGAGTGCACGGAATGGCGGGGGGGAGAGCAGGACCTGGCTCGCCCGGGCTTCCAGAGCACGGATGTCCAGCCCCTGCATCTGCACGGCTTCGCTGGAATAACTGCCCTGGGTTACTGCTGAGCACTAGTGAAAACAGGGGATTTTCTTAAGGCTTTTACTACCATGTTCCTTTATGAAATGGTTTCAAGCTAGGCTGGGTGTTTAATGCTCAACATGGCTCAGAAAGCACTGTTTCACCAAATGGTGTCCAAAACATAGTCTGTCTGAGGGCATGGCGTGTGCCCTCTGTACCCCTGACGTGGGTGGCCGTGGGTGACCACGGTCCCCTCCCCGTCCCCAGCTCAGGCTCTGCCGTTGGTGCTGCACCGCGTTTCCAGCAGCCCGTGGCACCACGGCGTGGGCTTGGGAACCACCGCTCGAGTGCCACGATGCCGGTGGAGATGTGAATGGGGGCTAAAACATCTGTTCCCTTTGGGGGGGTCCTAAATGCTGTGAGTCCTGTACACAAGGAAATCCTGTGTGATTACATCCCAGAAGTCCAGGGAAGGCAGAGGACTGTGGATGTTTTCCACTGCAACAGCATGGCCCTGCTGTGCCAAGGCGAGCTCAGAGGTATTTGTTTGTGACTTGTGGTGCCTTGGCATCAGAGCCATATGCAGGCTGGGCACACTTCTGCCAGCAAAGAGGGGTGAAGAAATAGAAAAGTAAAAAATCCTTTACATCAGTAAGATTGTACAGGAGTAACTCGAGGGTAGAACATTCAGCGGAACACAATCTCCGTAATTTGGAGATAAAGTTTAAATCTCAGTGAGAGGTGATTTGCTCACAGGCGAGAGACGTACCATGAAGCTTGGTCGGCACCACTCCAGCATGTAGCTGGGACGGGGTGGGTGCAAAAGGTGTTTCAAGGCTACAAGAACCTTCCAGAAAGACCAGTAGGTTTCACTGTCCAAAATAATGAATACTGGTCAGAAGCACGCTCTGGTTTTCCATGCAATCCCATGACAAAATTATGCTTAGTTTGCAGCACAGATCAGGCAGTGCCTCCCTCCTTATGTGTTGAATGCAAATACAATGTGAAAAAAAGGGGGTATCTCCACAGTGTGTGCAAATATAGACACTAAAGCAGCTCATGTAGCCTGGCAGTGCTGGAGTAATATAAGCACCTGAGAGCAGAAGAGAATTATCTCTGAGGACCAAAGACTGACTTGTAAGCCCTGGAATAAATCGCTCTTATTTCGTAGCACTTACTTTCTCGGTTGCTCTTTGCAGGGAGTTTGCTTGTCTGCCAGTTGCTGTTCGTCGGAAGGAAAACCCCAAACTGCCAGTAGTCTGGCAGCTGTCTTTACAGTAAACTAGGCGCAGAAGGTAAAATAAGTAAGGCCCTGGCAGTGAACTGTTCCCCCTGCCAAAACAAGCGAAAGGCAGAGGAGGGCGGGAGGGCGGTCCTGGGCTGCAGGTGAGGAGCGGAGGGAGCGGAGAAGGGCGGCTGGGGATGCTGCAGAGGAGCTGCCCTCGCCCCCCCGCTGCCCTCGCCCTGCCCTCGCCCCCCCGCAGCTGCCCTTGCCCACCGCAGGGCAGGGGAAAGGCCAAGCCCTCAGCAGACCGATTCCTGCCTTCCCGGGGGAATAAAGCCTTTATTTCCACCCTGACCGTTTGTGAGGTATTAGATCGTGAAATCCTGACTCTCCTTGTAGAAAACCCACCACAGGAGAAAAGCGTGTACTTTTTTGGGCGCAGGGGGAGTTAATGCTGATTTCCCGGTTGCTGTGAGGCCGTTCTGTGGAAACCATGGCAACCGGGCTTCAAAGACAAGGGGTTAAAATACAGGTTTCCCGACTTTGGTATCAGCAGAGGAGACGTCCTTTAAATGCCTTTTCCCAGGAAGATGTGGGTTCAGGGGAGCGGGAGGGACACGTGGCTGTCCCCCCTCCCGGGGCGGGCAGGCACTGGTGCGGTGGGCACCAGCAGCCCAAAATGCTCAGCCGGCTGGCACCCTTCACAGCAGCCTTGTTTTCCTGGGACTGATGTCTTCCACCTTACAAGATTTCAGCCTGTTTCCTTGGAGGGCAAAAGCAAAAGCTTGGGAGCAATGTGGTCAGTCACAGCCTAGCAGCTCTCCCGTGATGCTTCGTGTGAGTTTCTGTGTGCGGGCAGTGATCAGCTCTCCTGACATTCTTCCTTTTCCCATCCTTGCGTGATGCAGTGTCTTATTTTCTATTTACCTGTGCCCTGCTCTTCTTCTAAAATGTGCAGTTGGTTAAGGCTGTAACTTTGACATGGCATTCATTCCCATAAAGAAGTTTGTACGCTGATATGGTACAATCATGTTGCAGTAGGATGGTATCTAAGTACTTCTAAATGTCAGTTCATGTTGATGCATGAATGCTGTTTCATCATGAAATTAATTGCAAATACACCACCTCTGGGCATCCAGGAACGACAGTCTCCGCAGCACTCCCAATTACTAGCCAACACTCGCGCAGCCTAGATAATAGCGTATGAATGAGTTAATGGTAGTTGGAGGGGCTGAGGAGGGGAGGATACCTGTTACCAGTTAATGAAGGGGAAAAAAGACAATGGAGGGAAGTCAGTTCCCCAGCAAATGAGGACAGGAATGGAAACCTACATCCCTGACTTGATTTAAAGTTGATGTTACCATCCTTGCAAATGTTAGCTTCATCTCTGGGTTTTTCAGAGCAGTGGTCCCAGCTGTGCTGGTCGGTGGTAGCTCCTTGTGCGCAGCCATCTGGGTGTGCTCGGTCCCTGTGCCCCAGCCCCTGGCCCCTTGCTCCCCGTGCCCATCGCGCTGAACCCAACCTTTGGGGCTGGGGGGCTTCTGCGTGGCCGCGCATTTTGGGTCGGTGAGCTGACCCTGGCTGTGGCTCCCCACCTGCCATCAGCCAGCTCCTGTGCCCAGGGGCTGTCGGGGAGCATCGCCCTCCGGGGCAAGAGCTGTGCGCCTCCCATGCTGTACGCGTCACCCTTGGGGACCCCAAAACTGGGGCCCATTCCTGGGGCAGGGCAGTCCCACCAGGCACCCAGACAGCAGCCCTGTGTCTGCTGCAGCAGGGGGGCATGGCCGGGCGTGCGGGATTCGGCCGGCAGCACCCAGTGTGCCCCTCCTAGAGGGTCAACGTGGCCGAGGCTTTGGGTGAGGAGAGGGCGAGCGGGATCCCAGTGAGTGAGCGGGATCCCAGTGGGCGAGCGGGATCCCGGCCGGGGTGGCAGCGGGTGGCCAAAGCTTGGTCTGCCTGGGGCGCAGGAGCCGCGCTGGCGGGACTTCCACGATGGCCCCTGAGCGCAGCGGGGCTTTCTCACTCCTCCGGGCCGTGGAGGAGGGCTCACACAACTCTTCCTTTTGGCCAGTCTTGGTCCGGCTTCATTCGTGTCAGCAACGCCGAGCCGGCCGGCCGGGGCTGGGCTGCCCGGGAGGCCGATGCGACTTCTCGAGCAGCAGCTCCATGCACCTGCAGCAGCAAACCAGGGGCAGAGCCTGGGACTCCCAAAACCCCGCTCCGTGATGTTTCGCTCGGTGCAGTGGGCTGAGACCACCTCTGCGCCTCGCCAGTGCTGTCCCGTCGAGCGATGACGGACATTGGCATTGACCCGGGAACTTGGTGGGTTAGCTGTGTCAGGCAGGCTGTGAGTGGGGAGGAGGGCAGGATCCCAGTGCTCCCGGAGCCGTGTCAGGGCAGGGCTGGAGCAGGTTTCAGGGGTAGTCTAAACACGTGCTGATAGATGGTGCGGGGTCCCGGGGTGAGAGGGGAGGAGAGGGCGTCGCGTGGCGCTCCTCCCATGCAGCGTTGCTGGGCTTCCTTCGAACCTTGGTGAGGCCGATGCTGTGGGGAGGAGGATGAGTGTGGTGGGAGTGCCCCGGCGTGCAGCAGTGCCTGTCGGGGCGATGTGCTCCTGTGCCCCTGTCCTGCTGGCGCGGGTGGCCGGGCGGCGGGGTGCATCCTTCTGCAGGAAACCTCCCATTTGTCGGGCCATGACATCTCATCGCTTCTGCAGAGATGATGATGCTCATGTCCCACGCGGTGCCCATTTTTCACATTATATCAATATATTCCTGTGTGTTATCACAGAGGACCGAGCTGATGGCTGGATCCTTCCACTGTGAGTGCAGGCTGCTCTGCTATTTCATTAGACTTGGGTACTGAGGGGCACCAGGCTTCAAAATGGAATCACTTTGCTTTGTGAAAAGTCTTTTCCAATATATTTCCAGCTGTGTCGTGGTGGGTGCATGTGCTGAGCGTCAATATGTCAGAAGAAAATTGCACATAAAGACAGCTCTTTACTCCGAGAAGATGCAGTAAGGACAGTCAGATCTTATTCAGGGATCGTGTGAAAGAAAGGCTGCCGTGGTATCACTAGGAGATATTGCTTAGTGCTTTGGGGATTTGTTTGTTTGTTTTTCTGTGTGCATATGTAAATGAGAGTTTAACTGATTGCAAATAGCAAAGTAGCACATTCCGCTAATTTAAATGGGTAAAACAGAGTGAAGCATTGCAATATTCCTTTCTAGTGGTGTGAGCTGTCTTATGCTGTGGCTCTGCTGCACTGCTGGGTAAGAAACCGATTTCCCCTGTGTCATCTCTAAATGCCAGAGCCTGGCAGATAAGACCATGCGTAAGTACCAGTACACATCTTCTGCAGCCTGTTTCCTCCGTTCTGCTGTGGCTGGGGTGCAGCCTGTTGACGCATGACTGCTTCTTCAGGGGGCTGGGGTGGGCCCCTAATGGCAGTCTGGTTGGGGGAGCCTCAGCTGGAGCCAGGGCAGCCTCCCTGGGCAGGGCTGAAGGTGGGGACCCCAGGGGTGCCCGAGCCACCCAAGCCAGATGGCTGGAGCAGAGGATTGCAGGCATTCCCTTCCTTCCTCTCCTTCCGTTCAAAGAGAGCAATTTTATGCCTTAAGGGCATCGCTCCCGAGAACAAAAGGGTTCCTATTTTCCTGGGCAATGTTCCTGGCGGCTCTCCTGCCTGCTGTTTCTAACACAGCCTTTTTGTGGCTGCTTTCCTCCCAGCAGCTCCTGGGCGGTACCGGTGGTGTTTGGGCAGCCGTGGACCTGTTGCCGATGCCTCCAGGTGCTTCCCCTGGTCACAGGTGTTCTGAGAGTGGCAGGGTGACACTGGGCTGCTGATGCTGACCGGTGTCAGTCCTTGGCCTGTCACTGTCAAAGCCAAGCAGGTCCTGGTGCCGGAGGAGGGACATACCTGCCGCTGTGGCGTCCAGGCGTCACCTTGGAAGCTGGCTGAGCTGTTGCTGCTGCTTCTGATGAGGTCCTGGGAGCACTGTGGCTGCCCTCAGTGATGGTGGAGAGGTGCTGGTCTGCTGCTACTGGGCATTTACGCGTCTCCATGATGTTTCATGATGTTTTTCAGGGACTAGGTAAAAGCAAACCCAAGGGTCAGCTCTTGCCCTGTTGTGTTTCCAAGTCAGTGTTGCTCAGCCTGGGCAATTCTGTCCTTACGGCAGATCTTAGCTGGGGGGGAGCTCAGCACCCATCCCTGCGCAGGACAAGGAGTCACCTCCGCAGGAGCGGCAGGTCATCAGCAGCGAGAGACCGGGGCTCTGCCTGCAGGCTCGGGTCCTGCCCTCAGGCTCTGCCTGGTCTATGGCTCTTCTTGTCTATGAACACCATTTATTTATTGCTTCCTTCTCCCCATACACAATTGCCTCTTCTTTTTTTTCTCTTTCTTCATGCTGCTTGTCCCTGGTTGTGAAAAGTAGGGAGCAAGAGGATGGAGATTACTGTCTCCATCCGCCAGAGCAACAGCACTGTGGCCTTCTTTTAAAAATTCTAATAGATACTCTTACCAGTGTTACTGTTTTTATTTTTACATTTTTTTCTCGAACACTTCAAGGAAGTTTATTTGGAAAGCTTATAATTAGCAGGTGCTGCCGGAGGTTGGGGTGCTGGCTGTTCCCTGTAGTAGTGGAGCGCCGGGGCGGGAGGAGGGGAGGTGCTGATTCAGCATCCCACCTCGGGAAGGGCTTGGACATTGAGAGAAGGGGCGGGCAGCTGAGCTCCAGAAAGAGGAGAAGCGTTTCAGGGGTCTGCTGCTGGTGAGCTGCGAGCACGACAAGGGGACCGCACCGAGAGATGTCATGGCGCGGAGGTGTCTGAAATGGGCAGAGAGCTGCTGCTGGCGGGGGCAGCCACCCTGCAGGTGCCAGGCACCCACTGGGTGCCCAGGCAAGCACGGCGTGGTCCTGGCACCCCGGCGAACTCAGCACAAAGTGGTCCTGGCACCCAGGCAAATGCGGCACACCGTGCTCCTGCCACCCAGGGGAGCGTGGCGGTGGGCTTCGGCCCCGTTGCAGGCGATGGGGGTACAGGCTGTGCCTCCGTCCAAAGCGGGTGCAGGTTGCAGGGAATCAGCGAGTAACGTGCATGTGGCCGTCGGAGTGGGGGGCTGCAGCTGGCGTGCCAGTGAGCTTTCCTAGGTCCCTGCCTCGTTCACTTGCAGTGGGTGTCTGTGCGGGAACACGGGGCGGGGGGCACAGCGAGAGTCGTTTTGTGGCAGAGTCACCTATAGCAGGCATGCGTGTTGTTCCAGCTCCGCTGTGCTGCCCTGGCATGTGGCTGGCATGGCTCTCCCCTCCACGGAGGACGAGCAGATGCTGGGGGAGATTCCTGGGTGGGCGCCCACCCCGGGGGTTCAGCCTCTCCACCTCGGGGTTCCCCCTCCACCCCGGGGCTCAGCCCCCAGCACAGCCCAGCCGGGAGGAGCGCTCCGGTGGGCAGATTGGTTTTGGAGTGCGGTCACAGTGCTCGCTCTGAAAGCGGTAGGCAAGATGAAGGCAGGGGAAGAGGAGGCAGATTACCCCTCTGCCCTGTCCTGCAGCAGAGCCAGCTGTGGCTCTGTCGGGAGCATCCCGGGTCGTTTCAGACCTGCGGGGTTTGTCCGCGTCTGGCTGGGCATGGCCGGTGCCCGGCCAGACCCCGGTGCTGTGGGGCTGGCAGAGGCTGCGTGACGGTGGGGGAGTGCCTGACCCCGGGCGGCCGAGCGGCAGCGAGGGACCTGGGCCTCGACCGCCGGCCTCTGGTCTCTCCCCTCTGAAACGGCGGTTTCTGATGGATCCCGATGTGACAGTCAGTCTCATCTGTAGTGCAGGGCCAGCGTCAGTTGCTGTCTCCAGCCAGTTCCGATATCAACTTCCATCTCGTTAACATCCTCAGTGCAGTAGCGGGGCTCGAGGCCGAGCTCGCACGGTGCCGTGGGCAGAGAAAGTGTGGTGCTGCTGCTGGAGAAGGGGAGGAGGAGGAGGGACGGCTTTCCCTTCGCCCTCAAGCCAGCGCTTGGCAGGTCCTTGGATGGTGAAGTGCAAAGGAGCACACGCGTGTTGTCTGAGGAGAGGAAGCAGTGCAGAGGGCTGTCGGTGCAAGAGAAGCCCTCTTCCACCCCGAGCGCGATGGAGAGGGCGGCAGAGTGGAGCGCAGCAGCCTGGGACGGATGCAGCAGCCCCTGAAGACGGACAGACCTCCTCAGGTGATGGTTTTTCAGGCTTGTGAGACGGAGCTTCGGCAGGGCTGTTGTCGTGGTTTAACCCCAGCCAGCAACCAAACACCACGCAGCCGCTCACTCACTTCCCCCCCCCCCAGCAAGA
>JAOBAS010000037.1:22903936-22932485 GCA_025311575.1 Elanoides forficatus | reverse complement strand
CGAGCACCCTTGTGGCTGAGAATCCCTGTGGCCAAGCATCCCTGCGGCTGAGCATCCCTGTGGCTGAACATCCCTGCAGCCGAGGACCCCTGCGGCTGAGCACCCCTGTGCTCACCTGGCCTGCCCCTGGCAGACAGCACTGGGCAGTGGCTGGGGTTCAGCACCTCTGCCTGAGTAACCCTTTCATTTCTGTCTTCCCCCAGACTCTGCCACTGATACCCAATTTGCTGTCTGTCCTGTTTCCAGAGCTCTGCTAACGTTTCGTGCAGCTTATCATTACTTTCTTCTGTTGTTTTTCCCTATATCAGGAAACCATAAATATGTATTTTAGAGCTGTCAGTTTCTTCAAGCGTGCAGAGCACTACCTCCTGTAAAAATTCCAGCAGCAGATTTTGAGCCAAAGGGAAGATTGCAAAAATAGTTTCTCCCTTATGGCACATTGAAAGTTTCTCTTTCAGGCAAAATTGCCCAACCCTGACAGATGCATCTGAAGTTTGAAAAAATATGGGTCCCAGTATTTCACTGAAACTGTCATCCTTGGTAGGTAAAGGAAAATACTCCCTTTAGTCTGCCCATTGATTTCCTTTGGATCTAAATACAGACCAAGATCCATTGGTTTCCCGCTGCAGCTGCGTACGTGTGGTCAGTAAGCTTTTGTGTTCGTGTTTGCAGTAGAGCTGTTTCAGGCTTGCTCCGGGGTCTAGCTCTGCTTTGAGTTTTTGTGTGCACCTGGAGGGATTGCTGAGAGCTCCATCCCCTTGCTGGCTGCCTGAACCCGTACAGAGATCTGGGCACGGGCTGCCTGCATTGCGGTCCTGAGCCTCTTTGGTGCACACACTCTGAATCAACATGAGTCAAGGGCTTTCTGCTCGGTGCTGGCTTTTCGCTGGGGCCTAAATCACCTCCATTTCTTCCCTGACCTTCAGCCGAGGGGAGGCAGCCACCGCTCCCAGCCTCACCCCCTGTCCCCAGGGTCCCCATCAAGCAGGGGTGCTGGGACGGGACGTGCACTGCCTCTCCTGCCCCGGCTGCACCGCCAGCACATGGGAACCTGTCCTGGGGGCTGGGGGCTGGCCCGGCACTGCCCCTGGCCCAGCATTGCCCCGTTGCTGCTGAGCACAAACCCTGTGCGGTGATGGTGCCGTTGGCGGTTGTCACAGGCTTGTCAGATGCCGGGTGTTTGCCAAGTTGAGTCGTGGGGTGCTCCTGCATCCCAGGAATTTCCCGTCTCCTGGAACTGGTGGGAACTTGCTCCAGGGTCAGTCAGAGCCTCTGCCGGGGACTCGCCTGCTGGGACAGTGTCACCTCAAACCGTCCCTTTGGGCAGTTTCCTTCCCTGGGCCATGCGGCGTTTGGAGGGCAGCATCCCGGCTTGGGGCAGTCAAGGGCTGAAGAAGCGGCAGCCCCGGGGCCGGCAGTTCCCGGGGAAGCAGGGCCCTGCTGGGGCTCTCCTTCCTGCTCTCCTGCGGAGGAGTCCGGCTGGAGTGGGACCGTCAGCCCCAGTGCCGTAGCTCCCGTCCCCGCCGTCCCCTTTCTCCGTTTCTCTGATGACGCGGTTCCTCCTGACTCCTGGTACCGTCTGGCCCGTCGCTCCTCGAGGAGGGGGCCCTGGGCCGGGACCCTGACAACGCGCTTGGGTGCCCGAGGATGCGCTGGGCTCCTCGGGGGAGGCTGGGGACGGCTGCGGCCGGGCTGTCCGGCCGAGTGCCCTGGCACCCGGCTGCTGCCTTCCCGGGGGCAGCCCACCAGCGCCGGCCCCGCTGCCCTGCTTCGCAGTGCTCTTTCTGAACCGTGGCTTAGGGCAGGCTGGGGAAAACCGGTGTCGTCACCTCGAAGCTCTGGGGTTTGTTTTCGAGGGGCTGGCACTGCTGCGGGGCTGCAAATCCCCCCGGGCAGCCAGGGTGGTCTCGGTTTCAGCCTCCGTCTCCTCAGTGCACCGAAGCACTTTCTGCATCGACCTGCACCCCGAGGCCGCCTCAGCTTTGAGCTGCATTTGGGTTGATTTTGCCTCCAGGACAGCGAGGAGTGGAGCTGTGGGGAGGGATGGAGGCTGGAGCGGGGCCGGGGGGCTCCGCTCGTGGGGCAGCCGGAGGCAGCGGGCAGGGGCAGGCAGGTGCAGGCAGGGCACAGCCCTGCCAGGGGCTCAGCCGGGTGCTGCCTGCCAGGAGAGACCCCCGCCGGGATCCTCCACCCTCGCCCTGCGACCTCCCCGCACCGGGGGCTGTGCCGGGAGCTGGGCTGGGGCCGCGGCGGTCAGTCCTCTTCCCGCGAAGGGGGATTGCTTGGGCTTCCAGGCAAGATATCGTGGTGGATTAATTAGATAGTTAAGCGCTAATAGCAATTGAGGAGAGATGTACTTGCTGTATGCCCCTAAGTTTGAATTTATTAAAACTCCTTTCTGTATGGCCTATTAATTTTTGATGACTTTAGATAAATTGCACTCAGCCTGAAAATAAATTAAAATAAGTGCATATAAATCATTTACTATTCTTGGCTTCTGCAAAACAGATTTCCATTT
This sequence comes from Elanoides forficatus, assembly GCA_025311575.1. Classification (NCBI taxonomy): domain Eukaryota; kingdom Metazoa; phylum Chordata; class Aves; order Accipitriformes; family Accipitridae; genus Elanoides; species Elanoides forficatus. The sequence goes on along the minus strand of JAOBAS010000037.1, from coordinate 22,929,967 downwards.
CAGCTCTTGTTGTCCTTCTTTTATTACATGTATTCTGCCGGAGTACATCATTCGTTATTGTGATGAAAATGTTTTATCTCCTTGAGATTCCCTGGTTCTGTCTTTGAAATGTCGAGGCTGCTGTAGACATGGCACATCTTACGTCATTTCAGTAGCTAATTTGACCACATCCGTTTTGATTTACCAGTTAACAGGCCAGACATAGATACTAAATAGGTATTCTTTCACAGGAGAGTTCTATGGTTTGTGCCCGGTATTACTTGATGTTAAATTAAACTTTAGAACTTAAAATCCAGCTTATGTTTTATAACTGATATCCACAAGTGATGTTCAGGCAAGTGTAGAGGCAAGCCTAATAAATGCCCATCTGGTTTTAGATCATTTAATTTACTATATGTTTATGTAAAAGAACTGTGACTAAGAAAAGAATTGGCCTCAGTTAATCCCGTGACGATTGCAAGATATTATTACTAGGATAATAAATGTCCATCTGGAGTAAATCATTGTTAGTTTACTTTTCATTCGATTTTGTAGAGTATGCAGAAGTGGCACAGTGGAAAAAGTGAGTTATTTTTACAGCCCTTGATAAAACCTACAAACTGTTTTGGCTTGGAAATCTGCTTACGATTAACCCCCCCAATTTTATTTTGAAATGTTATACTGATGATCTGCCTCTTTGATAGTGCTGTTTCCTCTGCTTTTGATTTCTCCCGATTAAACTGCACGTGTGTTTGCTGGGCGCGTTGGGTTTGGCCACAGTGCCCTGTACCTGGGTCCCCCTTCGCGCCCGTCCCCTTTCGGTCTCCGGGCTGGTGCCCGTCGGGGAACGTGGGTGTCGGTGCATTAAATGGCACAGTGTTTGTTTGGGAAAGGAAACTTTAGGAATAATTGTATTACATTTTTATCACAGCGTTAAGGTAGAAATTGCTGCCATTGGGCATTCTGTACTGATGTATGATGGTAGTCAGGAATAGATAGTTTCAAGGACTTTGGGGAGGTTGTGTGGCAGGCTCTGTCAGGCAGGCTGTACATCCACCTGTCTGTCCTGGGGTCCATTTGCTCGCCGTTACTGGAGTCACTCTGTGCCTCCCTTTCTTGTGTGCGCCTTCATCGCTCCCCTCTGCAGTATGGCAGAATTACTGCTCCACTTCCCTGGCGAGCTGAGGAGCAGCGAGGCCCCGCTGGTGGAGGGTTTAACCACACAGGTGGCTTCAAAGAGAGTCAATTAGCTGTTTGGAAATCTGCTTGGTGTCTTCCTCTCTCCTGCAATAACCAATCACACTTGCAAAGCTGATCCTAAAGGCAGATGCAGAGTTTGTGCCAGACCTGCAACTCGGTGCCTTCGTGCATACTCCTGCCTTCAGCGCAGGGCACTCCCCGCTTGCAGTCGGGTGTTCGGCCGGTGCCGGGCTCGGGCTCCGTTAGCATCCTCCTGCCTCCCTCCTGGGTGCTGCAGCGTGCCCCCCTCCTTTGGTACGTGCCAGCGTAACGATAGGACAGCTCGTGATTGGGATGGATGGAATATTTTGATTTCTTGTCACTGTTCGCTGTGAGGCTGCAGGCCCCACTGCGTGCTGTGCAGACCCTCTTCTCGAGGTGTAAGTACTCGCTTTCTCATGGGTCCTTCTGAGAGACCTAGCAATGTAATACTTGAGCGCTTCACAAACAGTATTTTTCAGCTTTCCTGTTGTAGGGTGAATAGAATTGAAGTTAGTGGGCTTTGTTTCACTTAGCAAGTGCTTTAGCCCTTGCAGAATGCATTTTGATTAATGAAAACTAATTGATAATGCTGGCCAAATTTTTAAAAAAAGTAGCTGTAGAGGAGCAGACGGAGGAGCCCTTGGGGTCACCTGCCCGTGTAAAACTGAGCACCGTTCCTTCTGCACCTCCTTGAACTTGCCCCCGAGCCAGCCACTGCCCCCTGCCCCCTGCCCGCTGCCCACAGGAGCATGCCCGGTCGTGGGGCGAGCTGTTTATCAGCCACAGCCCATTAGAGCGCGCTGCCCCTGGATGTTCAGCTGCACACCAGGCCAGGGGCAAATCCTGGGTTCGATTCAGGGTTTGATTCAGTGGGTAAAGCTCCCCGAGCTGTGCGATGAGTGAAGGTAACCTTGCCGAGCAGCATTGTGCCCTCGAGCATTGAGGCCTGTGGAAGCGGAGCGTGCTTAAGGCAGAGGCTGTCCAGAGCTGCCGGGGGGGGGGTTGCGCTGGCACAGAGCCCCTCCGGCTGGAGGCCCACGCTGGGTCTGTCCCTCCTGCTGCAGGGCGGCACTGCACGGTGGCAGCAAGTGCTCCTTCCTCTCCCCAAATCTCCTATTCCTGCTTGCCAGATTTCATAGCAAACCTGGCTGCCTGTGTTTCTTCATGCCTTCACCGCAAGAGCAGTCCGTGGTCGCAGATCTTCCTTGTCAGTTAATTAAAAAAAGCATCCGAGTAGCGGCAGGGAGGAAGCTCCTCTCGTGCAGAGGCGCGGGGGTCCCGGCTGCCTGCCTGGAGGGGTGCGTGGTGCCCCGCGCTCCCGAGCGAGGTCTGCTCCCTGCAGCATAGTTGCAGAGCTGGCACCCCCAAAGCAGGTAGCTGCAGGAGGCTACTGGCAATGGGGTTGGCGATGCACCGCTAGCTCGTGGCAGAGAGCAATCCACTGCCTTGGGCACCTCAACAGCTTGGGGTGCCAGCTTTCAGATGGCCCCAGCACATACTTACGAGCACGGGGCTCTGCGATGTGTCGGGGTTGTGGGCAGAATTGGGTCCCTTCCCAAGCATGGGCGCTGAGATGATCCTCGGAGGAAGGACAAAGGACCAAATCCTGAAGCAAAGATGATGCTTGTACTTGTTGCAGCTGAAGCGCTGCATTTAATCTTAGGAGTATGCAGACATTTTTGAAAATACAGTGTTTTTATTAAAGAGCGATCCCCTTAATTTAAGGGAAGGGCACAGTCTTTGTGGAGCTTTATTGGGAAAGCAGACCATGAGTTTTGCAGCATCGAGTTTATCTGTGTGCTGGGGCAGCCAGAGCGGTTCCTGTCGATGCCCCATTTAAAACACAAGGGGCCCCTGGGTGCCCCTGGGCCTTTGCATGTGGATGTCTTTGGCTGTGGATAAATCTGAGCTTTCCCTGCTCCAGAAGCCCTCATGTGACACAGCCCTGAGTAAGGTAAAGCTTTCTCCATCCCATATGTTTTTTGCAGTTTCCAGGAGTGAACCAGCGACTCCGAGGTGAATCCAAAGCTTGGTGGAGATGTTTGCTTTGCTGTTTTCAGGAGAGGATCCCCACAGCTGGAGTGCTTAGGCAGGGAAGCAGAGCCTGCTGCTGCACCTTCGCTGCGCGTTTGCTCTCTTTCTTGCTGTGGCTTTGTTTCAAACAGCAGTGTCCGGGCTGGTGGGGCAGTTGGTGCAGGTGGCTGCACCCAGGTGTACGGGCATTTCTCTGTCATGTCCCGCTTCCTTTGTGGGACCCTATTGCCAAGAGTCTCCAGCACTGGTAGACATTGTTTTGGCTTTGCCGCTTGCACTGTCTCCTCCGAGTACCTGCTCGCAGCAATGTGTGCCAGGATTTGGCATGGTTTGTTTCTGGTTTCACCGTGCAGTGGTGCCAGCCTTTTGTTGGAGCCGATCATGGATGGAATGATCCTTCTAGATGATTTTCATGCTGAGCCTCTTGCTCATGTGTGTGTGGGGAGAAGAAAGGACATTCTGGTGTCCCTGTTTTGGGGATATATAGTTTCATGATCCCTTGTGCTACCCCAGGTCCATGTAGGTACCTGAATAAAATAGCTCTCCTGACTACTTGGAAGATAAATGATCAGATCCCTGTGTGTGTTTGTGTGCCGTCTAGGGTTTCCTCACCTCACTTCCTGGCCGTGGCATGACGATGTGCATCGGGAATGGGAGCAAGAGCCTCCGAGTCAGATGCTGGCACTAGGCTTCAGCCTCCAAAACATGGGTGGGGGAGGAAGGTAAATCTGAGCCTGAGGCACCGTCCACCAGCATGCTGGGGCACAGAGTGTTGTCACACAGGGGCACTCCACGTTGGCTGAACTTGGGAGACGCCGAGGCGTTTTCTTAGTCTCCATTCAATTTGAAGTAATGTACAATTTTAGAATTAACTGAGTTAAACTACAAGACACGTTGTTTTGAACTTTTCAAGTCTTTCTGCCTGTGAGCCTCTGTTCTGTGGAATGGTTGGTGCTGCTGCATTTGTTCCCACCCGCAGGTGACAAGGAGATGTAGATGCTGACACTGGCGGTGTGATGGAGGTGGCTGCTCTGCCCGTGTGTCAGCCCAGCGCGGCACCGCCGGCCGCAGGCACCACCGGCCACCGCTGCCCGCTCGGCGCTGGCAGCCGCCTGGTGGGACGGGGAGGCTGCCCGGACAGGAGCCCTGGAGTGGGAACGGGCGTAACGTCACAACCAGGATGCGGCCGGGGGATTGTGTGGCCTTGGTGGACCGCTGGAGCAGCTGCCACGCTTTCCGGCCCCACCGCTCGCCCCATCTCCGCAGAGCCACACTCCCATGGAGGGGCTGCTGGTGCCAGCGCGGGCAGCTCCGGCAGCTGACAGTCGCTGGGTGCCGGTGGGCGTTTGACAAGAATAATAAAGTCACAGATTTCCTCACAATGTGACTCGCCAGCATGTGAGGTGTTGCTATCAGAGTGCTTGGTCACAGCTGTTAGAAATGGCAGGCAGAACTGCCGGGAGCGTGCACAGGCGAGAGCAGGCCCATGCCAGGACAGGAACGGGCAAGCACCTGGCCCAGGCGCTGCTGGCGTTGCTGGCGCTGCTGGTGCTGCTGGCGCTGCTGGTGCTGCTGGCGTTGCTGGCGTTGCTGGCGCTGCTGGTGCTGCTGGCGCTGCTGGCGTTGCTGGTGCTGCTGGCACTGCTGGCACATTGCTCCCATGCATGAGGGTCTGAGGGGAAGCTGGGCAGCAGCAGTGCTCGAGTCTGTGTCTAGGGCCCTGGCAGCCCCTCGTCCTGCAGAGTGGGGGTCTGCGTGGGGTGGGCGAGTGCCATCTTCTCAGTCGCTGCCCTGACCTGGGGAGGAGTGTGCCCAGCCCTGGGCTGCCTGCGGCTCCCTGAGGGTGGGTGAGGGGACCGGGACCCTGCCTGGCTTTTTCTCAGGCAGGTGAAAACGCTGGGGTCGCTCAGCAGCGTGAAATATCCTGATTAGTGTCCAAAGAAGCTGGAGCAAAGCATCTCGTTTTGGTTCCCTGAATGGCAAATCAGGTTTTTTGATAGAAATAATGAGATTTTCCTTGCGGGAAAATTGAATTTGGGAAACGCTGTTTGCTGTGAAAAGCTGTTGAGGTGGAAACTGCCTGGCCAGCCGCAGCTCTCGGGAGAGCCGCCGTGCCGTCCGCAGCCGCCTGCAGCCATGGCAGTGGCCAAGGGTGGGAGAGGCGGTGGCACGCTGGGGCGGGCGGCACCCCGGGGGCTCCCCGGGGGGCTCCCCTGGGGCTTTGTGAAAGGCTGCTTGTGAAAAAAGAAAAGCGGAGTCATTTATTTTGAGGGATTTGGGCTAAATTTTCTATGGAATTTTGTAATCTAAGATTAAAACTCTAGCAAAGCAGATGGGCAGCTTTGGCAAGTCTGCTCTCTCAAGAATAGTTCTAACATTCTGATTTCATAAATTCCTCGTGTTAAGGAAAAACCTTGTGACTGTGCTTATTAGTAGGGCTGTCCGGCTTTCCCACATCTTACCCTTATTTTCACTAGTTTATAACAATGTTATACATCAAGTGTTCAGGCTGCGTTTGGGCTGAAGCGTTGGGCATCGATGGCCTACTCCAGCTGAGGTCTCTCTTACTGGATATGTAGAATCACAGAATGGTTTGGGTTGGAAGGGACCTTCGAAAATCACCTCATAATCTGATACATCTCAGCAGTTTCTGAGATGACTTTCATTTATTTTTAAGTAGGAAACAAACTGGTGACTTATGCTGGGGAGGGCTTTGCCGTCTTCCTTGCTGGATACCCATTAAAAATCTGCGGCAGGACTTTGCCAGGAGGAAAAGCATCACTGGTGCTGCACGCACTGTGAACCTCGCCGTCCCGCCTGTCCGGGGCCGGGTCTTGGGTGAAGGGTGCCCTTTGGAGGACCAGCCCTACCTTCTCCTCTGCCACCAGAAGGTGCCCGTGCCTCTCTTCCCAGCAGCTGGGATGCAGAGGACCAGGGCAGGCATCTGCAGGGGGCCCAGGAGCAGAAGCAGCGGGAGTGCTGCATCTCTGTGATTCCAGATCCTACGTGTGAAACAGGGATGGCATCGCCTTCCCTCTCAGGGGAGCTGAGAAAATAGGCAAATGTTGCTGGACATCATTCAGAAAAGCCAAAGGAGAAGATAATAACTCTCTTCAGAGCAGGGCTCGAGCAGCAAGCAGTAAATAAATCCTGATACCACAAGTGGACAATCTAGAGAAAACAAAATATTTAATGGCCAATTATCAGGTGGGCACCATCCATCATGATTCCTTGACAGGACAGGATCCTTCGGCAAGTACCGAGCATGCATGTGGTGGTGTGTCGGCAGGGGAGGAGCTGAGCAGCACCGGCTCCAGCTGGCATTCCCGGGATCCGTGTGTCCGACCTTTGCACCCTTGCTCCAACCCGTGCTTCCTGGCCTTCGGCGTTTGGGCAGACATTTCTGAAACAACTACTTTGTGCTGAGTTTTCAAACGTACATTTCCTTTAAAACAAAAGTGAAAAGAAAAAGGGAAAGCTGGAAATGCATGTTCTGGGATCGTCCTAGGATTTGTGCTGTGAGACGATGTCAGGGGAGCCCATGCCCTAACCCAGCCGTGGCAATGTCAGCCCCACTGCTTCTCAGGGCTCCCAAGGCAGCCTGCAGAGGAGACGTATCTGTGCGAGTCGCACGTTTTATTGGGAGAGTGGCAGCTGCTTGGCCAGAAATCCTGGGCTGCGGCAGTCGCCCTTCTCTTTGGCTTCTGCCATTCAGAAACGCCCTGGTTCAGGTGAGTCTCTTGGTTCTCTGCATCCTTTTGCAGCAGTTAGCCAGTGATTCAGGTACACTCCCTGAGAACAGGTATGCAGGATGCTCGTGCGAGTACACCGCTGTGCCTGTGGCTGGCACCTGGCCACCCCGGCCGCATCGGGTGCCTCTGCCCGGGCAGGCGCCACGCTGGGGAGGGGTCCGGGGTGGTGGTGGCCCCGAGGAGCCTCTTCCCCCCACATCAGGGCTTGCCACTGGTGCCTCCGTGCATAGACCTGTCTGCTGCGAGCGGCCGCGGGGAGAATGCCGGCTCCCAGCAAACGGCACTGGCTGGGAGAGCACAGGGCGGATTTTGCAGGGGCGAGGGCGGCAGCCTCGCCTCCCCATGCCGACTGGGAACGTGGTGCTTTGGCAAACTTGGTGACAGAGAAGTGTCAAAGCAAGTCCCTTCACGTTTGTGTTGTGTTTTCATGTTGCAAAAACACTTAGTTTTGAAAATGCCATGATATTCCAATTCAATAAAAATGTTTTGATAAGTTAAAAGCTGTTTTGTTTAAACAATTATTCACTTTATTCACTTAGGCTTGCTCACATTTTTAAGCCGCAGAATCGATGCCGATATTACAGTCACCATTTAGCATACTTGTATAGTATTTTGTACGGCGGTGCCTCAGGAGCTGGAAAATGCAATAGCTTGGTGTTTCTGACTTCAAAATGCAATGTTTGCTGACGCGCTTGTGGTGTTTTTTGGCGAGATCCCCCTCTCTCTGCGGAGCTCTGGCCCCAGAGGGGGCTGCTGGCTTGGGGGGCTGTGCTGGCCCTCCTGCTCAGCGTGCCCCCGGCCCGGCGGCAGCTCCCGCGCCTCGTGGGGGGGTGCGGTGTGCGGGGGCCGTGGGTGCTGGGATCAGGGGCTGGCTCAGGAGGCACCGGCAGCCCAGGGCCGGGCTGCGGGGAGGGGGCTGCAGCCGGCCATCCCGCCGGCCCCCAGGTCCTGTCTCGTGGGCACTGTGGGGCTGTGAGCTCCGAGAGGTGATGGAGTGAGACAGCCAGAGGTCACAACGGCGGTTGTGCTGCCTTTCCTGCATTGCATGCGGCCGCATGAATAATTACTGGGGGCTTGAGGGGAAGAAAAGGAAGGAATTCATAATGCACATGTTATGGAGCGGGGGCCTGGGAAGATGAGCGTTCTGTCTGTCTGAGCCCAGCTGTGTTTGTAGAGCCGTGCCAGCCAGGACACCGAGCAGGCGGCCCTGGCTGCTTGTGTTTTATTAGTGTGGACTTCTTTCAACAAGTGCAAAAGGCAAATCGTGTGTAGTGGTGATGGACAATTCAGGTGGTGAGTCTGCTGCTTGCCTGGTAATTACTAATGGATGCTGGTTTAGAGTTGCCTTGGGAAGTTGCTGTTTCACTGGGAGGGAACACTGCTGCTGGACCAAGAGTATGGATTGCTGAGACTTTCTGTTTCAAGGACAAGGAGGAAATAAAAGAAAAAAGCCAAAATAGGCTCTCAGCTGTGCCTACTTGAGCCCAAGGTAATTATACAACTACAAACAGCTCGTTGGGTTTTACACTGGACAAGATGGGAGTGTGAATATCTCCATTACTTTTTATAAGTAAGAAACCAGGAGGTGATTGCCTCTACGGGTTAAATACCTAAGACCAGAGGCTGAATGTTCAGAGGAACAGTGACGCAGGAGGGGCCGGGGTCTGCGTGGCCAGGCGCTTTCCCAGCTGGGTGTGTTTCGATAGCAGGGCATCACGATCGGCCCTTACGAAACTGGGGCCGGGCAGCAAACTGTGTGTCGCTGTGAAGCCCCACCATGGGACGGAGCAGCAGGCGCTGCTGGTGCTGGGGGGAGCTTGTGTTGGAGCACCCGTGGGGCTGGGGGCCAGGCAGCCCCCCCTGGGGCTCCCACAGCCTGCCCACCACCACAGTACAGTTCTTAACTGTTCTCCTCGGTGTGTATTTTTATCACAATGCTTTAACCAGGGCTTTTCTCAGAAGCCGCTCTGGTGCGTGGTTGTTTAAGTATCCATCTCCCGAAGCCGAGGTGGAGCCAGCGAGCGGTGCCTCCCCAAGCCCCGTGTATCAGGGGGCCATGGGGGATCGCCGGCTCGTTCTTCTCACGGCACAGCTATTAATAAATTACAGAGCTGCAGTCGTGTTCCTGCGCTGCCGCGTTGAGTCATCCCATGTATCACTCTCGGCTCCTCGTCTGTGATACAAATGCCTAATGAGCTGCCTTCACCGCAGCCCCGCGTGTCAAAGCTCTCCTTTCTCTGTGACTTGTTCAGCGTTTAATTCATTGCATTTCAAATGCGTTCATTTTAGCCGGCAATGGCAGTAGCTGAGCAGCGTGGCGTGTAGCTCTCGCGTGTGGCCGTGGGCTCGGGGCCACGCCAGCAGCAGACGTGCAGGAGGCATGCAGGAAGCGTGCTGGAAGCGTGCAGAAAGCGTGCTGGTCCCTCGTCTGCCTGGGGTGGGCGACGCACCATGACAGCCCCGCCACGCTGCTGTCGGTGTGTGTGGCAGGCAGCTGGTGGCAAGAGTACCGGTCCCCGTGTGTTCAGAGCAGCTTGCTGGGACACGTGTGTGTGTGAGACAGCGGGGGGAGTAGCGGGGAGCAGAACAAAAAGGGAGAAAAACCCCAAATTCCTGGAGATTTCCGCGTCCCAACTGCATTAGCTGCACCCACCCCGGTGTCACCAGAGCGTACGCTGCCGGCGTGGCACATGTGCCAGGTGAGCCTCCCGCAAACCAGCAGCGAGCCGGTGCTGGAGGTGAGGGGGCTCGCTGTCCGGGGGTGGTGAGCATCAGGCAGCCTACCCGAGTGTGGAGCCAGCTTCAGGTTTGGGATCCTAAACCTCCCCACACCTCCCGGGAAGGCTCTGTCACTCCTGTGGAAATGCAGGACACAAAGAGCTGTGTCGGGAGAAGCCAGGAAACTGAGTGCCTGGAAAGTGTCCATGTTGCCTGGCTTCTGCTGGGAACTCTTCAGCCGTGACTCGGGAGCCATGCTCCATTAGCACTGGTGCAAGGACCTTTTTGAGGACTTGGCTCCAGACAATATGAAACAATTCTAAAATAAAGTGCTTTAGAAGTAAATAAAGGATAATTACCTTATTTTTCTCCTCAATTTCTGAGCTTTACAGGCATGTTTTTAAGCTGTACTCTGCAAGGGCAAGAGCTGAAGCATTTTGTTTTGTAGAAGACAGGTGAGAAACAGCAGAAATCCAGAAACGGAGCTTTTGAAGAAGAGACATACGTTATGCTAGGAGAGGCAGCATCCCTGTGTGAACTGGCAGTGCCAGCCCTGGGCCCTCGCTCTGAGCCTGGGTCTCACCTTGTGCCCGCTTTAGCAAGGGTCGCGGCAGTGGGAGATACCCGACTGAGGGACATGGCCCTGGCAGCTTGCTTTAGCACAGCCTGCCTGAGCAGAGGCGGGATGGACGAGGTGGTCTCCGGCGGTCCTGCCAACCTCAGCAGTTCTGTCTTCTGCAGAGGGGTCTGCCTTCACCCGATTGAGTTTCCTTTACATCATTTGCCGTTCTTTCCTGAATAAGCTGGACAGCTGTGATGACACAAGGGAGGTTTTTTACTCAGGATGCAGAACTGTGATACAATATATGTGAAGGTCCTTTGAGGTCAGTGACCAAACAGGCATGGGAACCGGGGAGGGATCAGTAATTTTAAAATCATTAGTGGCACTGTAGGCTGAGATAATCGCATCCCAGGTAGCAGGGCGTGCACGGGAAAGTTAAAAGCACGCACGAGGTGTGGGTCTGTCCTAGGGAGAGTCGTGTTGTTTGCTCCGGGCTGCCTTCTAGAAGTGGGTGAGAATCAGCTGCTTAGAGCAGCAAGGTGCAGGATGAAATGTCCCAGTGATCGAATTTTGTGTAGCAAATGCCGTGTTCTCCATTAGTGATACCGGTGCTCACCAGGTGACCTTGCAGCAATTGAACTCTAATACTGCAAACCACCAGTGTCCCTGTCGCTCCCCAGCCCAGCCCCTGGTGCTGCTCCAAGGCCAGGCCGGAGGCAGCGGGAGGAGCTGGGGCAGTCGATGCGCTCGTGCACGGGCTGCCCATCCCAGCTGTGGTGCTTCAGGTCGGGATCTCTGTCTCCGCTCGTGGGGCAGCGGCTGGGCGAGAGAACAGGGTCACAGCGGCTGGCAGCAGGAGCGGGAGCTCTCCCTCCTGCTGCTGAGGGTGCTGGTCAGGGTGCCCTGGCCCAGCAGGATGGATAGGCTGTGCTCCCACAGGACCTGTGCTGGGAGTCCTGCTGCCCCCCCATGCTGAGACCAGGGTCAGGAACTCACATGCTGGATTAAAGCTGAAACAGATGTGTGCTTACCTTCCTTGCTGCTCTAAAGGGTTGCCCGTGCGCTGGGGCGATCATAGAAGGACGCAGAGCAGCCGGTTTCCCTGGGAGCTGCAGGCACAATGGATTGCAGGCCAGGGCACCTGCCCCAAGGCAGCAGGAATTTGCAGTGAAGTTGGTGCCCTTGATGGATCATCGGTCTGTTTTACACTGAGGAGATTTTGAAACACAGTATTATATCAAAACACTCTAATCTTATGGGTTATAGTAAAATCAGCAGACAAAATAAGTGCAAGTAACAACTTGCAAATTATGGTGAAGATTGCAAACAATCGAAGGCAATGGAGTTGCTCACGGAATAGTTGAACTATGGGGAATAAAAAGCCAAACTGCTGCAACACCTCAGTTCTCTTCTGGCACGTGACAGCTCCTTACTGCTTGGCTGTCTCCAGGGCAGACGGGCAACTGAGGAATGTGTAAAATCAACAGTAATAATGAGTTTAGTATCCTTTTAATACAGTCAAAGACACGGCCTGTCTTCTACCGCAGCAAACCCCTGAGCCTGCGTCAGGCTGTTGGGCATTTGTCCGGGTGGGTGAGAAGATGCACACTCAGAATAGCCCGTGCTTCCCCTCGTGCCCGTGTCAGCCCTCTTGGCTGCACGGGTGCTCATGGCTCACCTCTTTCTGGTGGTCCTTCAGCAGAGACTTCAAACCTCAGTGAAAGGTTTAGACCCTCAGCCTAAACCTTAAAATGGTACGCCATACACCAGACCCAGGCATCAGGCTACCCCCCAGCTGTCCCATCTCACCTACCTGCCAGAACACTAGCGGGACGCTATTGCCCGTCGCAACACAGCAGGGGAAAATTCATTATGAAATCAGACCACGTTGGAGACACGGTGGAAGGGGGCTGAGCCCTTCGTCAGCTGTGGCTGAGGGCTGCACGAGGGAGCAGTGCTGTGCCGCGAGCTGTGCCGGCTGCACAGGGCTGGCATCTGTCTGTAGTAGCAGTGGTGGTGTGACAGTCGCACTGATAACTGTTGTTTCCATTAGTCCCACGTGAGCTGTGGGTTGGTCCCTGCTCATAGGTGGCACCCCAGGCTTTAGGGGACGCGTCCGTCGTGCCCAGTAACTGGCAGCTGGCTCCTGCCTGAAGGTGGTCGCATCCCTCCCCAAGCACCTCATTCCAGTTTGCTTGCACTTGCCTGTATTTGCTTTGTGTCCCTTACCTTCCAGGTCTGGCCCTTCCCCTGGGCACACTGGTTTCCTGGATCACAGCTCGGTCTGGCTGTGGTTCCCCCCGTGCCGACAAACCATCTCGGTGCCCTCGTGCTGCGTCACCAGCTGCTCAGTGCCTTTCACCTGCCACAGCTGCGGGTGCAGCCAGCACTGCCTGTCTGTAATAGGGCACAGGCAAATGTTCTCAAGATTCAGGTTTCTGTTGCAAAGTGCCTTTAGGACATTGGTAGGCGCTTGAGTGAAGGACTGCCTGATAGTTTGCATAATACTTCACTTCTTCCTTCAGGGAAAGGCTTACTGTGCATGTGAGAATACAAAAAAGGTGCTGTGTTTGTCAATCAAAGCGTTAATCAGTTGGAGATAGTTGGTGTTTCACGGGTTTGCTTCTGTGGATGCTGCATGTAGTAGTTTCATGCTACTCTCTATACTCAGTACCTGGGGTAATGTAGTTGTTATTTGCTGTTGTCGTGCCTAACACTTCCTAGTGCAAACCTTTCGCCCAGGGAGTTCCCAGTGGAGGGAGCCCAGGGGCAGGGGAGATGGGTGGGCAGTGCTGCCCCCCCCATGCCGGGGCTGCCCCTCACTGGGGGCTCACCACGCAGGGCCCGGGGGAGCAGCCCTGCCAGCACATACTGTCGTGGTTATTATGCAGCAGCCAGTATTTTTTCTAGCAGGTTAATATTTGCACCCTTCCACAGAAATTTAGCTGTGCCAATTCACAAAATGGTTAATTGATTAATATAGGAATTAAGAAGTTAATATACTGACAGGGTGGGTGTTTTGTCCTGCTATAAAGTAATGACTGTTCCATTATCGCAGCCATTCGGCTGACGCGGTCCTAGACTGAAGCCGAGAGCAGCTGGAGTTGGGGTACCTGAGCCGGGCTCTGGCTGCCAGCACTGCTCTCCAGTATGCCGGACTCACGGCTGCCCAGTGCCACGGGGTAGCGGTGCTCTCGTGGCCTCGCTGAGAGGTGCTCAGGCAGGAGAACACAGACCGAAGCGGGCTCAGGTGTGGGAGGCCTGCAGCCGGCTCTGGTGCAAGCATGGCTGTGGCTCGGCACGTCCCTCCCGTGCAGGGTTCCTGTGCGGTGCTGCGATGCTCCGTGGGCCGTGGCGGGCTGGTGGGAGATCCGCCCGTCCTCCGCTCCGCAGCCCCAGGCAGGGCAAAAGGGCCCGGCACCGAAAGGCAGAAGCGTCCCCTGCCCTGGCCCTCAGCTGGGCCAGACAGTGTGGGGAGACTCGCCTTCACTCCCCCTCGTACCCCATCTTCTGTCCTGCCTTGCCCTCCTTGCTGCCGTTACTTGCTGATTTAAGCATCCTCTGCCTCCTGGAAGCTCTAGTTTGCAGTTTTGCTGTTCACACCACAGCATTGTGGTCATCTTACTTCTTTCTGGAGAAAATGGGTTGATTTTCTGCCTCAGACAGAACCGGAGAGGGACTTTGTGGCTCGGATCAGAGGTCAGTCTAACCTGTGTTTCCAGCCCCGGCACTGACCGCTAGTGGTCACCTATGGAGAGCCCCGCTGGGCGGGATGTGCTGATGTGGTCCTTCCTCAGGAGCCCCTTCCCAGCCCCGCACAGGCAGCAGATGAGGGATGCCCAGCACTGCTTCCAGCCCGCCGCACCAGTGCCGTGCTGACCCCCGCCTGCTCCCCTCTCCCTGCCAGCGGCTGCGTTTTCTCCCCAGCACTCTTGCTTCCTCAGCCAGCTCCTGGTGAAGAGCCGCCTGCAGCCAGGTCTGCTGCCGGGGTCCTGCTGCCTCCCCCAGCTGCTGCCACACTTTCTGCACGTGCTGGGGAAGGGGTGCAGACCCCCACAAGCTCTTGGGCGGGGGCTGCCTCACCCTTTATTTTTGGCACCATGTCCTGCTGTGAGAACAGCGGAGGCTTTGCTCTCCGATGTCAGCCAAGCGTGCGGCACGGTCTAGGGCTTAGTGATACCAGTTCTGCTTTCTCTAGAAATCTCTTTAATTAAAATAATTGTTATTGTTCACTTTAATCTTGCCAGTTTAGACCTCATTACGGGGAGAAGAATTGCCTCCCAGAATGCATTGCTTTGCATGCGTATCATTTGCGGCTTAAGGCTGGAGGAAAATGAGAGCAGCTACGCAAAACAGCTCATTAGCCAGCCTGCCTCCAGTGCTGGGCTGTACTTTGCTATTTACAGGGGGACATAACCTCTGGAGTGCAGCTGACCACCTCTCTGGCTGCATCAGGTGCACCAAAGGAGACCCTGGAGCAAGCACGATTCGATGTCCTGTAGCTTTTAAAATTCCCAGAGGTCAGAGGGGTTGCAGCTGTATTTGTTACAGCGTTTGAAGCCCTTTAACAAAGACTGGGCTACAGTATTTCTGCCGTAGCATACCTCCCCATGGTGATTAACCTGTTCAGGCCTACAGCAAGTATTACAAGTGTCAAAGAACCAAAACGGCATGTCCTCCCCAAAAAGCAAATAGGCAGGCTGGACCTCAGAAGGAGCTGCCTTGCAGCTGAGGGCTCCTTGCTGCCCGTATCAGGAGATGTGGCTCCTCACTGGCATGAGAGGGCTTTATGGCTGGTGGAGCACTTTGTGCATGCTGCTGGGGTGAGAGACCGTGGTCCCGGCCCATGGTCCTGGCCTGTGCAGTGGCTGGGCGGCCAGCAGAACCCCCAGGGAAACCTCTGGGTGAGGTTCTTTGATCTGAGTGTTTCTGTTTTCTTAGGTGCTTTGTTTCCAATTCAGCGAAATACTCAGGCGTGTTTACAAACCATTGACCTTTGTGAAATTGAAGCTCCTTGTTCTCTACTTAAGTAGTTTTAGCAGCTGGTATGCCATATATCACAGCATCTTCATTTATATGCACCTATTTTAGCATGGCTGCAGGATGCCTTTGGTGACTGGTGTCAGCTATTTCCCCATCCTTCATCCCCAGCAGGTGAATATCATCAGCTTCTAGACTTTTTTTTTTCCCGACCACGAAATTGCATTTGCAAAGACCTTGAAAATCGCAACTTCTGCTGAGTCCTGGAGGGGTAGGAAAGGCAGTCAATAGCTTCTGTCATGACCTTAGTGATGACAGATTATGTCTGAGCCAGGCACTGTATTAGCAGCTGGCTCTGAACAGCTACTAGTGTGCCGTGTTGGGTTTCCCCGGCACACTGACTTTGTATAGCACCTACCATCTGAACAGAATTGGATGCAGTGGAAATCGTTTGCTAATTAATTACTGCCTCCTGGATCCCGCTGCTTCCGTGTGTTATGCAATTCACAATATGTAAATGACCCTTTGTAGCACTGGACACATTGGCAGATGCTGCACTAAGTATCATAAAACCTATTAGTCCCAAAGAAGATGGGGGCAAAAAAACCGCAGCAAGCAGCACGTTGGGAAAAAGAAGCAATCTCAGCCTGACGTACATGACATTTCATTCCCGTGTCCCTTGGATCAATTCCAGGCAGAAATTTCAAATTCATTAGCTCTTTACATGACCTCAATTTGTTGCTAGAACCGGTGGGTGGTCATTTATTTTCATAGCCCGCTGCTGATCAAGTGCCTTTGAGGCGTGCACAGGCTTTGGTGCAGCAGTGTCCCGTGCGGGCTGGGGTCACTCCGGCCATGCCCCAGCACTGGACCTCGCCTGGCAGACCCCCGCAGAGGTTTCTGATTTGGGTCTGCCTCCTTGGGAAGTCCTGGATGGCTGGGTCCTCACGTTCCCAGGGGAGCACCGGGGGCTGCCGGGAGCTGCCACCCTCAGAGGAGACGTGGCTCCCGACGGCAACGGTGTGACTCCTCTTGGAAGTGGTGGGAGCAGTCCTCCTTCAGTGGATCTTGCAGAGCAGTGTGCGGTGCCGGCGGGCCAGAGTGTCTGCCCCAGCTGTCCCTGTACCCTGCCTGTGCACAGGCTTTGTCCCAGACGAGCTCAGGGTACCTCCTCCATGCTGGGATGGCTGTTTTACAGTCACCAGGACTTGGGACAGCAGGAGCCTGAAGTCGGCACTGGGAGCATGGCTGAGATGGATCCAGTGCAAAGCCCAGAAGCCACGTGCGAAACACCCGGCGATGGAAGAAATGATGAATTGTTGCCCATTGCGTTGGCACGCCCCACCTGAGAGCTGCCAGAGCAGAGGTGGGAAGGGAGGTGACACGGAAGATGGGTCCCTGCCTCCACGAGCCCAGGCTCTGACGAACCGCAGTTGGACCTGCTCTGTAGCTGGGAAAATTGAGTAAGGGGAAGGACTTCCTCATTTCAGGTGAACAGGAGAGCAGCAGGCTGATCTGCCCCAGTCCCAAGGGCAGTGTGCACTGGCGCTTGTCAGGGCTGTTTGCTCTTCAGAGACAAAATTTTCTGTATGGCAGTGAGCCATGCAGCCCACTGAAATTTGTAGTTAGTTTTTATAGACAGATTGAATAACTCAAATTATCAAATGTAGCAACAAAATTGATTTAAAAATTAGTATATAAGAGCCTTTTTTGCGTGAATCACAAATGTCACGTGAGGAGCTTGACTATCCCTATCTTTTTGCAGATGCCAAGTAGTAAGTGAAAGCAGCACGCACCTTCCTAGGTAACTAGCATTTCTCTATTTGTTTTATGGTAATGATGTGCTTTCTTTTTCTTCTTTTTTAATTTTTAAGCCAGTAATGAGAATCAGGTAATGCTTTGCTTAGTCAGAAAGGTGTTTTCTGCAACAAGCTGTAAGCTGTGTCAGTGCTGCTGTCGCTGTGAGTTATCTGTGTGTGGGACGAGGTGTGCTGGGAAAAGACAGGATGCACGGCCTGTCTCACTTTCAAAAGACATGGCTTCTTACGGCAGCTGTTCTTCTAAGCCACCAGATCCGGCAGTTCCTGCTGTCTTCTGGAATGTCTCAGTTGTGGGCCGTGGCCATGAGACGGCATACTATGCCGAGCAGCCCCATGAGGAAATACTCTGTGTTCTTTCAGCAAGGTGGTGAAATGTTTTTGCTGTCCCTGTGGCAAGGGAGTGATGTCCCGCCTGGGGGGACGGGCTGTCCCTGTCTCTGCGCGATGGAGGCACGCAGGCTGGGGCACCGGCCTGGTCATTTAAATCCAAGTGTGGTTTTGCTGTTTCTGTCAGTTGATGTGTCAGGTAATGTTCTTCAGCTGCAAATGCCAGTACATCTTTGCATGACATACAGATCTTAGAGCACTTGTAAGCAGTTGTGCAAACACACAACTTTTATTAAGCTTTGCTCGCGTTTCTATTACAACTTATGGGACACTTTGAAAAAACCTGATAAGGTTGGATAAAGAACTATTTACCAGGAACAGGTGGACGCGGGGCAGGGGTGGGAGCCCACAGGCACCACTGGCTTTGGTTAAGACAGCGCAGTGTGGAGACAGGCTCCCGTGCAGGGCTTGAAGACGGTCCAAGAGAAACGGCGTGCCTGTTTTCCTCTGCCCTTCTCGTTTCTCCCCCAGCACCTGCCCCCAACAGTTTCCTGAGCCGCAGTTTGAGAGAGCTGGTGGACTCGGCGGGATTTTAAAAACAGTCGTGCTGGTGCTGGCCCAGCCCCGTCACCGTGGCACGGAGTGGGCTCATCAGTCCTCCCTCCCCGGTCAGGCTGGTGCCGGTAGCTGCTCGCTGGCGTGCGCCGCCATGCTGTGCTCTGCCTTTGGGGTCCCGACCCGGCCCCCGCCGGGGCCGAGCGCAGAGGCCTCCAAACACCCTGCCCCGGGCACGGGACGGGGGCTGCCTTCTCAGGGGGCTGCTCCCGGTGGCGAGGGCTGCGGAGCCCGACTGACCCGGAGCAGACTGGCAGAGCTGCTCCCTCCCCTTGGCCGCCGTCCTCCTGGAGGTGCAGTCATAGTAGCCCCGAAAAACGGGAATCGACCCGGGGTGCTCGTCCGTGGTCCAACTTCCCTCCTCTGGGGAGGGGCGGCCGTGGGCCACGTTTGCAGGCTGCGATCCGCCGTCCTCAGCTGGTGCCTGTGCCTGCCCGGCTGCACCGGGGCGACGGGCCTGCCGGGCCTGGCCTGCTCTTGGCCGGTGCCATGCCGGCGACAGCCCAGGGCCGAGACGCTGGTTCTGCGGAGGGGTTCTTGGCACCGCCGTGGTGCGCCTCTGCGGGGCCGGTGAGGAGGGGCTAGCCAGGGCTCTGCTGCTTTGCGTGAGGGCACCCTCCACCCCTGCCCGGCCGTAACTGCCAGGGAGGCTCCGGTCTCAGCCGCAGCTTCGATGCCAGGCAGCTCCCTGCGGGGATGGCCTCCTTCTCCCTCCTGCCGCCTTTGCGTGCGGGCAGCTGCCTGCCCCGCGCAGGGCTGACCTTGCCTGGGGCTGCGGAGCTGCAGCCGTGGGGTTCTGTGGTGTGCTGGGAGAGGACAGGCAGACGGATCAGGTCCCAGAGGCCAAATCCGCATTTGACCTTGTTACGGTCGGTAGGGCTGGTGGTTGCCCAGCGCTCTGATCCACCAAGACCTCTCCATAAGCACCCTCTGCCCTCGAGGGACTTAGTGCCTCCTCCTCATTTAGCGTCATTGGCAGCCGTACGTGGTGTGCACTCACCTCCCTGTCCAGGTCCCTGACAGAAACACTGGAGAGGACTGGCCCTAAACCTGAGTCCTGGGGGACAGCGCTAGTGACCATCAGCTGGGTCTTGTCCCATTTAACTACAACCCTTTGAGCCCAACCCTTCAGCCCAGTGTTCACCTATCGCGTTGTGTCCAGATCTCGCCGTGTGCTGCACATTTTGTGCAGAGGATACTGTCTCTGACAGTATCAAAAGCTCTCCTAAAATCCAAAAAACCTGCGTCCACTGGTGGGTAGCCTCGTCATAACCGTGTCATTCCAGCTATGGTTTAAGTCTATGTCTCCGTATGTCACTGTTCCATCTTGCAACAGTATTTCCAAACTTGTAAATGCACCTTACTGATTTGGTTTTAATCTTGTATAGCTCTTCAAATGAACTTGGCTGAATCCAAGCACATTACTGTAATCACAGCTACAAATCTAAATTAGCAGTATTAAGTTAGCAAATCTAAATGAGCATGGTGTCCCCAGCCAAGACTGTCTGGGGACCCTGGCGGTCGTGCTGTGGATGCCCTGAGCCACTGAGTCCATTTGAATCTGGTACGTGCCAGATGTAGATTAAAAGAGAAAAGTCCCGCCCACAGAGGGTGGGTGACAGCCCACGGCCGTGACTACAGCCGCCCCGTCGGGAGGTGGCTGGCCGGGCATCACCAGCAGGTTTTGGGGGTTGGAGTAGGTGATTTGCTCTGCCACACTTCCTTCTGCACTGCTCGGCATCCCCATTCTCCTCCAAGTCTGTTTCACCTGCAGGACCACCCCGACCTGCAGTGTGGGCACGGGCTGGACAAAACTGAATCTACAAAACGTGTTTGAACGCTGCCTGGGAAGTCTGCTTTCTGCTACAGTTAATGGTAGCAGTAATGGTAATGGTTATGGTAATGGTTCCCAGCACTTCAGTAGTGATGGGCCGTGCCTGCGGTAGTATACTCAGGTTTTTTTCCCTATGGGGACTCAAGAGTTGGAGCCAGTAGTCATGAGAACCTACAGTCCCCAGAAGTATCAGGAAAAAAAAAAATTGATAGTGTTGAAGAGCAGGGTTTAGAGGCTGGTATTTTCACTCATCCTTTTTGCAACTTGTTGGCTCCTCTTGGTTTGCATGGCACTGTGGATGGATTATGGACAGACTGGACAATAGGAGTAGTAATTGTTCTGACGTTAAATGTCTTTAAATATCCATGACGATTCAAGACTCCTGCTTACGGCTAGCCGTGAAACTTTATTTTATGAGCTTCGTTAGTACATTTCTGGGATGATAATGCGTCTGAGTAATCCGATCTGTACACGTATAATTTTATCAGTCCTGAAGGGAGCCGAGTGCTTCATTTCCAATGTGGAGTCCCTCTGAGCCCTGTGGCTTACGATGGCACAAGTTTCCTCTTGGACACGTAGGTGCTTCTCCACAGGACTGTGCTCCCTCCTGCCCGCCCGCTCCGTGGAGGAGCCTCTGCCTTCCCACCCGCCCGCCTGCGCCGTGGCGGGGATGCTGATGCAGGGCTGCGCAGAAACCGGCACTGCAGCTCTCGCGGAGCTTTTGGTGTAGTCACTGATAGATGATCTCATTTAGCTAGTGTGGGCACTGTTGTTATCTTCCTTGTTTCCATACTCTGTGAGGATCCTGGATCTGGCAATGTAAGAGATAAGGCTAATTGAAGTGTCAGGCTTTCTGGGAGAAGAGTGCAGCGTTGCTGGCTGTGGCAGCCGGGAAAACAGCAATGATCCAAAATTAGCCCATGTTCCATTTTTACTTAGATCCCTGGTTGTTGTGGGGGTTTTTCTTGGGGTTTTTTTGTTTGTTTTATTTGCATTTT
This sequence comes from Elanoides forficatus, assembly GCA_025311575.1. Lineage (NCBI taxonomy): Eukaryota > Metazoa > Chordata > Aves > Accipitriformes > Accipitridae > Elanoides > Elanoides forficatus. The sequence continues at coordinate 22,909,127 of JAOBAS010000037.1, read as the reverse complement.
TGGGTTTTGAATGACATAAAATTAGCTCCTTCTGAGTTTATTCTGAAAATAGCATTAAGAGCTTAAATGTTCGGTGGAGATGGCTATAAACCCATTGAATAGCCATGATTTAGAGGCCGCTGAGAGTTTTAGCTTAGCAAGTAAAGCACACACGAAACATCCCTCATTTTCAATACATGATGGTATTATGGCAAAGTAACTCCAGACCGTGAGGTCAGGAGCATCTGTCGGAAAGCTGAGCGCCTGGAGCAGAGGGGCAGTGCACGGCAGGGATTAGCTCTAGCAGGAGGGGCCTGAAAGGCACTGCTGACGCCACGTGCGGTGCCTCCAGCTGCTTCCAAATTGCGTTGTCATTTGTATATAAGTGTCTGTGTGTCTATATGTGTATATGCAAACATACCTATCTCTCAACTGTTCTTCTGGAAGGTAGTATAGAAGCTCTTATGTCAGGATACAGAGAATGATAAAGACATCAGGTAACAAGATGAGGATGACACACTTACATGAGCTTCAGTTTCATGATTTAACCACAGACAGTTTGTCTTTACTTTTTTATTGTCATTTGCTTGTCTTGCAGAGACTAACAGATGTTTGCTCTCCCTTACAGGCTCTTGAACCTGATCTACAATGGAAAAACTGCTTTTGTTTCTGCTGTTCATTGGCATAGCGGTGAGAGCTCAGATCTGCCCAAAGCGCTGTGTCTGTCAGATTTTGTCTCCGAACCTTGCCACCCTTTGTGCCAAGAAAGGGCTCTTATTTGTTCCTCCCAACATTGACAGGAGGACCGTGGAGTTAAGGCTGGCAGACAACTTTGTTACAAACATTAAAAGGAAAGACTTTGCCAATATGACCAGCCTGGTGGACCTGACGCTGTCCAGGAATACAATCAGTTTTATTACACCTCACGCATTTGCCGACTTGCGCAATTTGCGGGCTTTGCATTTGAACAGCAACCGATTGACTAAAATCACTAATGACATGTTCAGTGGACTCTCCAATCTTCACCACTTGATACTTAACAACAACCAGCTGACTTTAATTTCTTCCACAGCTTTCGATGATGTTTTAGCTCTTGAGGAATTGGATTTGTCTTACAACAATCTGGAAACCATCCCCTGGGATGCAGTAGAGAAGATGGTTAGTTTGCACACTCTCAGTCTAGACCACAACATGATTGATCATATTCCTAAGGGGACGTTCTCCCACCTCCACAAGATGACCAGGTTGGACGTCACGTCTAACAAACTGCAGAAGCTACCGCCTGATCCTCTCTTCCAGCGAGCTCAGGTACTAGCAACCTCAGGAATTATCAGCCCCTCGACTTTTGCGTTGAGCTTTGGTGGGAACCCTTTGCATTGCAACTGTGAGCTTTTGTGGCTGAGGCGTCTTTCGAGGGAAGACGACCTGGAGACTTGTGCTTCTCCCACACTCTTGTCCGGCCGGTACTTCTGGTCGATCCCCGAGGAGGAGTTCCTGTGTGAGCCTCCTCTCATCACCCGGCACACCCATGAGCTGCGGGTGCTGGAGGGCCAGCGGGCAGCACTGCGGTGTAAGGCCCGGGGGGACCCTGAACCAGCAATTCATTGGATTTCACCCGAGGGCAAACTGATTTCAAACGCAACGAGGTCCGTGGTGTACGACAACGGGACGCTTGACATCCTTATAACGACGGTGAAGGATACAGGGTCCTTCACCTGCATTGCTTCCAATCCGGCTGGGGAGGCCACGCAGACGGTAGACCTGCACATAATCAAACTCCCCCACTTGCTGAACAGCACGAACCACATCCACGAGCCTGACCCCGGCTCCTCGGATATCTCCACTTCCACCAAGTCGGGCTCCAACGCAAGCAGTAGCAATGGGGATACGAAAGTCAGCCAAGATAAGAAGGTGGTCGTTGCCGAAGCAACATCCTCTACTGCTCTGCTGAAATTCAATTTTCAGAGGAATATACCTGGGATACGTATGTTCCAAATCCAGTACAATGGTACTTATGATGACTCCCTTGTTTACAGGTAAGGCAGCCCCAGCCCGCCTGTGCAGGGCCCTGCCAGGCTGCTTGGTGCTGACGTGCTGCCCCCCGTTCTGGGCAGCCCCCTCCGCCGGAGCGGCAGGTTCCCATGCCGCACCAGCCGAGCAGAGCCCTGCCCATGTCAGCAGATGGTGGGAACCTCGGGAAAGACTCATGCAGTTTTCTACTCACAAATAGGGAAATTACCTTGAATGGTGTTATTTTTAGGTAATCCAAATGGACCTCTAATCCTCTGAACTAATCTGATTGGCAGAAAGGTTGTAAAGTTAGATGAGTTAAATGGATCTTAACGCTCTCAGCTTTATGAAAACACAGGGAGAAAGGTGTCTGTAAATACATTCCTCATAGCACTTTCTGGAGGTGTCTGTGCTGGTGTGCTGGCAGAGCGCAGAGAGGCTCCTTGCTGCCGGGTGTAACAGTCACACCGTTCAAAACTGTCTTTGCTTGGTAATTTCCTTTTATGTTTTTGACGTGGTCACTCTCATGGGGGCCTCTGCGATGCCAAGCCGTGCCAGGGGCTTGGCGGTGACTGCTGCCGCACCAAACGCAGGGCAGCAGCTGCTGCGGGGACGGCGAGCAGCCCTGCAAGGGTGGCAGCGGGAGCGGAGGAGCCGAGCCCTGCTGGGGCTCACCACGGCCGGGGCTGCGGCGCATGGAGGGGAGGTGCCTGCGGGTCTGGCGGGTTCACTCACGCTGATTTTCTTCTCCCCCAGAATGATACCTCCCACGAGCAAAACCTTCCTGGTCAACAACCTGGCCGCTGGGACTGTGTACGACCTGTGTGTCCTGGCCATCTACGATGATGGGATCACCTCGCTCACCGCCACCAGGGTGGTGGGCTGCACGCAGTTCACCACCGAGCAGGATTACGTGCGCTGCCACTTTATGCAGTCCCAGTTCCTGGGTGGGACCATGATTATCATCATTGGTGGGATCATTGTGGCCTCCGTGCTTGTGTTCATCATCATCCTCATGATCCGCTACAAGGTGTGTAACAACAACGGGCAGCACAAGGCCACCAAGGTCAGCAACGTGTACTCGCAGACGAACGGGGCTCAGATCCAGGGGTGCAGCGGGGTGCTGTCGCAGTCGATGTCCAAGCAGGCTGTTGGGCACGAAGAGGTCATCCAGTGCTGCAAGGCTGCCAGCGACGGCATGACGCAGTCGCCGGAGACTGGCTCCAGCCAGGACTCGGCCACCACTACCTCCGCTTTGCCTCCCGCCTGGACTTCCAGCACTTCTGTCTCCCAGAAGCAGAAGCGAAAGCCGGGGCCAAAGCCAAGCAGCGAGCCGCAGAGTGAAGCTGTCAGCAGTATCGAGTCCCAAAACACTAACAGAAATAACTCCACTGCCCTGCAGTTAGCTAGCCGTCCCCCCGACTCTGTCAAAGGGGCCCCCACGTACAAAAGAGCACAATCAAAGCCAAGTAAGTTCCTCACTTTGCCAGCTGACGCATCCCGAGCCAAGCGCAGGCTCTCCCTGGGCGGCGAGCTGATGGAGTCCCGCTGCCTCGGCAGTGCCTGGGGCGCAGGTGGATTGCGGTCCAAAAGGAGCATGTCCATGAACGGGATGCTAGTCCAGTCAGACAGCTCTGATGTGGATAGTGGAAAAGCAACTTTCTACAGTTCTGAGTGGATATTGGAAAGCACTGTGTGACCTGCTTTTTTTTTCTTTTTTTTTTTTTATTTTAATGAAAAACAAACCACCAAACATTGTGTGAAACTCCCTCTCCCGGGGAATTGGATTTGGAAGTCCGCTGCCGTCTCACTGATTAATGGCTTGTTCATGCGGGGTTCTGTATAAGCCACCCAGTGCACACAGGGTTTTATTTAGTTTTCATTTGATTTTATTTAATATCAAAACAGAAGGCAACATTCAGAGATTAAAAAAAAAAAAAAAAGGAAAAAAAAGATTAAGGGGTGAAAAAAAGCATGAAACAGCACCAGTGCCTTCCCTACTCTAGGACTGGCTTCCTGGTTCTGCAGTAGCAGAAAACAAAAGAGAGAGTTTTCACAGAAAAAGCCTTTTATAAAGGAAATGAAATTTCCTCCAAGCTAACAAATAACCACTTCTGGATCAATCAGTAAAATGATATTTTTTAAAACGGTCAGACTGTATATTTCTTTTCCGTGACAATGGTGTTGCCTTTGTTTTTAGGCAGATGCTGTACAGAAACAACAACGCTGTGTTGTTATGTTGTGTGAAATAAAATATTCACTCCGTACACCAGCCAGCCTCGCGGTAACTGCCCGCCCAGGAGCCGTGCCCGGGGCCTGCGGGCGCCGCTCGGCGGGTCCCACCATGGGGGCCAGGAGGAGGAGGAGGAGGGTGCCAGGGCCAAGGCTCCCTCTCCTCTTGCCGGCGTCTGGCTCGCTGGGGCTGGGCACTGGTGGAGCGGCAGGGCTCTGCCGCGGGGCGTCCCCAAGAGGGTGCCTGACCCGCGGTCCCCAAGCACCCTCATCCCGTGGCGCTGGGTCCGGTGGCGGCAGTGGCCACCCGCTCTCAGGGCACCCTCCTCGGTCCCGGCCCAGCCCCGTCCAAGAGCCCGGGGCTGCCACGGCCATGGCTTTGCCTAGTGCCAATGCTGGAAAAACACGTTGCCGTTCAGCACCAGCAATCGGGGCAGGTGTCTGCCCATTGCTCCCAACCCACGCGAGGCTTGGTTTGCTGCTCCGTTGTCAGAGCTGGCCCCCACCCCGGCAGGCAGGGAGTGCAGTGGAGGCTGTCCCCTTCCCGTCAGCGCAGGTGCACGGAGGTGTGAAACGTGGGCGAGGGCAGCCTATGGGAAATGTGGGAGCAGCCCCGCACCCCAGCTGCAGCGGCAAGCATCGCTGCAGTCCTGCAGACCTCCTTTGGGGCAGGGAAACGTGACTTGGTTGAGCTCCAGGGAGGGTGCTGGCGCCTTCAGGTGCGGGGGAGAGAGCTGAGCGGGGCAGCGAGCAGGACAGTGAGCAGAGGAGCGAGCAGGGCAATGAGCAGGGCAGCGAGCAGGGCAGCGAGCAGGGCAATGAGCAGGGCAGCGAGCAGGGCAGCGAGCAGGGGCAGCGAGCCAGGGAGCAAGCAGGACAGTGAGCAGGGCAGCGAGCAGGACAGTGAGCAGGGCAGCAAGCAGGGCAGTGAGCAGGGCAGTGAGCAGGGCAGCGAGTAGGGGCAGCGAGC
>JAOBAS010000037.1:22892077-22903836 GCA_025311575.1 Elanoides forficatus | reverse complement strand
GTCCCCTTCCCACCGCTACTACAAACCCCGGCAGCAGGCAAAGAAACACAAGGAAGAAGAATGAGCAGGCAGTGAGCAGGGCAGTGAGCAGGGCAGCGAGCGGGGGCAGCGAGCCAGGGAGCAAGCAGAACAGTGAGCAGGGCAGCGAGCAGGGCAGTGAGCAGGGCAGCGAGCAGGGCAGTGAGCAGGGGCAGCGAGCCAGGGAGCGAGCAGGACAGTGAGCAGGGCAGCGAGCAGGGCAGTGAGCAGGACAGTGAGCAGGGGCAGCGAGCCAGGGAGCAAGCAGGGGAGCGAGCATGGGCTGGCAGGTTGACCCTGATACTGCAAGGCAGGGCTGCAGCAGGCAGGTACGTAGCCATTCAGCGACTCATAGTGATGATTGATCAGGATGATGATGGTCATCTCCTTCTTTCCTAGACTTTTGGGGGCATACTTCCTGTAAACTCTTATGGTTTGTTTCAGTTCTTTTTAATCCCTGTGCATGATGAAGGGACCAGAAGATGGTCTCATCTTTAACCTGCTGTTTGTGGTGTGTGTGGGACAGAATAATTTCAGGCCACTACGTAAGGTTGTAAATGTATGGCAATAGGGGATAGCAATTGAAAACCTCACATTGTGAGGATGGCAGACGTGCTTCTACTGCTCTGCTCGTTCTAAAGAAAAGTCTACAATTAATATTAATTAAACTCATATGGTTATTGTGTTTAAATTAGAGACAGCTTAACTCTGCAATGTTCGTGCACTCAGATGCCAAATGATAGGTTTGATATGGGCTTTGTGGCCATTAAAGTGATAAATAGTTAAATTTTACACCCTGTGTTCTTCTTCTTGAGAGCAATGTAACCCAGGCAGATGCCGGCAGACACCCTGGCTCTAACCAGGGCAGCAGGCCGGCCCCAGAGCAGTGGTGGCAGGGAGCATCTCGTGGCAGGGAACGTCTCCCGGCAGCCCCCCGCTCTCTGCCTCCCAGGCCCCGCAGCTCGGTCGGGGCTGATGCACACGCCAGGTGACTCCTGTTGCTCTCAGCTGTCGTGGGTTGTTCTCAGTGGTTTTACTGCCTGTCGTGGAAAAACAGAGTCGGGGTGGGGGTGGTGTAAAGGACATAAAAAGAAGAGGCTGTTTCTTTTTTAGAAAGCCCTTTTACTTCCCTTGGGAAATGCAGAGACCAAAAAGGAAATGAAGCCTCAAAAATTAGAGTACCCGCTTCCTGCTGGAAAAGTTAAAAAAAAAAATTAAAAAAATCCCTCCTTAGATTTCTCTGAGAGTCCACGTTCTTCTTGAGGGGCTGTATGCACAGAAACTAGCTATTAAAGTAGTGCACTGTCAGAGGCAGTGATGTATTTGTCCAAGTTTTGGTAGTCTGACAATGAAGGCATTGTCAAACATGGGAAAAAGGAGTGGTTCTGTGCCCCAGCGAGGAGCTGCTCTCTGCAGACAGTACCTTCACTTTGTGGTTGGGTACGGAGATAGCTTTAAAGGTTTTCTGCTGAGGTATTTGTTTTAATCGTGCGTTTTAAAAACATCAAATGAAAATGCTTTATATGTTGTCTAAAACTGGACTTAAATGTGTCTAATGTTTTGTGAAAGTGCTAAAATATTAATAGCTTCTTGTGGTTTAGGGAGGTTTATTTTTATATTTTTAATTTTTTACTCAAAGGAATCATTTTCTAAACACCGAAGCTGAGTGTTCCGTCCACAATGCATCTGTATAAGCATCTTAGAAGGACCATATGTCCCTGCATTTGATGTAATTCTCTGCTAATAGTGTAGGAATGGTTAGACCTGGATAGCTGAGGGTTTGTCTCGTGCAGCTTTCTCTCTTCGGCAGAAAGGAATGTCCCTTGGGAATGCACTGGGCATGAAATCTGCCATTTCCACTGGAGTAACTCTGCAGCAGGACATTCTGTTTTATTCAGGCTTGATTCAGTCAAAGTGTGGAAAGCCTTGTGAAGGAGGAAATTCTCTGTCCTTTCTGTTCTGCAAAACCAGAGGTTGCCAACAGTTTGAGGCAGAAAAAGTGCTGAGATATTCCTTGTTCAGAATAACATTGGTGCGTCTTTCTTCAGAGTGCAGTGCTGCAACATTTTCTAATGCTTCAGAAATGAGCATATGGTTCAATAAACCCAAGCAGAGTGTTCCCCGTTGCGGGCGATGGGTGCCGACACGTGGGGCAGTCCTGGGGGTGTCGGGGGGACGGGGGGTGCCATGGTCTGCGGCTGGCCTGGCGCTGCAGTCCTGGCTTCACCCCAGGCTGCAGACGGGAGTTTGCAGAGACTTGGACTGGGACAAACCTCGGGGCATCGTCCAGCCTGCGGGTCTGCTCCTTGTGATGCTTCTCGAAAATAGATTAACTGAGGTTTTAGCCATGAGATGGTATGTTTTTTTCACGAGCACCAGAGGAGGAGAAGCTACTTCAGAAATTTATTTACTCTTATTTAAATTGCTGGCACATGCTTCCTCTTACACCTTCTCGTAATCCTTTTCTCAGAGCATACGTGTTGTGTTAAAGAGGGCTGGTACAAACCGTGTTTGGATGGAGAAGCAGGGCTTTGTCGGGTGGAAAGTTTGTTGTGTTAGTTGTTTTCTGTGCTGCCTTTCTGCTTGTGTTCTGGGCATGTTCTTTACAGTGAATATATGGTACTGCTCCGCTCTGGGTGCCAATGTGGCTTTATTTCTGCCAGCGTGTTCCCCTGTGTTTGACGGCCCTCCCCATGCACCCGGGCAGCCCTGCAATAACGAAGAGCGAACTGGAAAGTGACGGCCACGCGTCCCGTGCCTGGGAGAGGGGACACGGCTCCCGGGCACACGCCGCTCTGGCTGGGAAGGGCCCGGCAGCCCTCGCTGCCCGCACCGCCGCAGGGTGGCTGCTGCCGGGGTGCGCTGCCTGCCTGGGGGGGTCCTGCAGCAAGCTCGTCTCGTCCCCGCCGGCTGCAAAGCTGCTGGAGGCTGGAGGGTGGCTGCCAGCAGCACCGGGATGCTCCTGCCTGCCGGGGACCATGAACGCCCCGCTGATCACTGCTTCGGGACTGCACAAAGCATCTCCCAGTAACTCCTCAGGCACCTGCGCACGGTCACTGAGCCAGGCGGATGCCTGGCATTGAGCATCCCGGGACGGCGGAGCGACACTGAGCCGTGACGGCCGACAGTCCTGGCGCAGCGTAGCCCCCCCCAGCGCTGCCGCGAAACTGTACCCAGAGCCACAGCAGGCACCCTGCACAGAGAGGGAGTGCATTTCTTCCCCCAGTGATTGATTCAACCAGCAGAAGTAATGGTCACAGCCGCTATCACTTAATATCGCTTCTCTTCCTATTAATCGAAAGGAACTGAAGTCCCGGAGGTGCCGCTCACAGGGTGGCAACGTCTGTCAGCATTGCAATAGCTCAAGAACATTTACTGTCCTGTTCTAGGGTGCTGCTTGCAACCAGGGGTGTGCTATTGCTCTCCTAAAGCAGCAGTAACAGCCACAAAATCACACAGTGCCTTTCCCCTGGTGACGTACTAAGTAATTTTAACCTTGGTCAAAGTTCTGGTGTAAAAGAAGCAAACCACGGCTAAGTCAAAAGGGTCCTGCTTACAGAAAACACCTATCCCGTATTTTCCCTTTGCAAATGTGTTTCTGCATGCCTTGCTGCATGTCGGGGTGTCTGGACCTGGTGCCAGAGGCTGTGCTGCCAGATTCAGCCCCTGCTGGGTAAGTTAAACCACCACAGCACCAATGCCCAGCTGGGGCTTCCAGGCGGCAAAGTGCCGGTTCCTTCTGCAGGTCTTTCTGTAGTGCTGCACCCCCCCCACTGCCGTTGTCGCCAATTGACCCTGTGGGCATCAGGCACCCGCCGAGGGGTCTGGCTGCCGCCAGCCCACCCCGCACAGCCAGCAGTGTTGTCTTTCCTTCTGTGCAGGCTGCGGGCAGGTACATCTCATTAGGCACTGAATGTCACATTAAATCAACTCTGAATAATACACATGCCCTGTACTGACTTTTACTGTTCGAATGTGGCTGTGGTCTTGCTTTCACAACAGTACAGACGTTCACAAAACAAAAGTGCGCAGGTTAGTGAGGCTGAAGTGGTACAGGTTAAAGCACTTACACTCTGGCATCAGTAATGCAAGACCAACAAAAGGCAAATTGTACTGGTCTTGCTGACTGTAGACTTTTAATATAATTGATTTATTCACAAAAGCCAGGCGTGAAGGCTGCTGCTGTAGAAAGAAGGAAGCTTAGCTTGGAAGGAAGGAAACTAAAAAGGGAAAAAAGCAAACGTGGCACATGACTGGCTGCAGAGAGACCTCATGTTGGAAACTTTGTGTGAAAATGAACAGAATAAGCTCTTGCTTTTGCTGTACTGGAATAAGCTGCGTTACCTCTGGTTATTTCAAGCACTGCACTTTAGAAAGCATTCCAGTCATAAATCTGGAAGTTGAGACCAAGTTGGTGTGCCCAGCCTGGTGCCGAGCTGGTTTTCCTCCCGGACTGCCAGTTTTACATGTGCGTGCCAGACTGCTTCTCTAGAGGTGCCCACCGCGTCTTGTGTGCAAGCTGTGCAAGCACCTCTGCGGGGGAAGTTTCCATTGGAAGAGGGAAATGAGGAAACCCAGTAAGGCTTGTGTCCCTGGCCCCCTTGGCTTCCCCGGAGGCCCTGGGAAGGGGTGGTGGAGGGCAGCACCGGCCTGCCCGCGGTGTGGGCACGGCAGGGAGCCCCTGCCAGGCCCGAGCCTTGGCTTCACGCGTGAATCTGTAGGCAGCTGGGAGATGTAACCCACAGCAAAGCAAGGATGAATTTAAAACATGGTGTCTAGTTTGTGTTTGCGTACCACAACTGCAGCTTTGCATTCTCTAAGGTAAGTCAAGCCGTGCCGGGGTGGCAGGGAGAGAGGCTGGGCATGGTGGGACCACCGGCAAGGCAGTGCTCCTCCTGTGGAAAAACAGCTGCCCCATGGGCTGTCCACTGTGCCGTGGATTGATGCGAACGATGCGGGAGCTCAGGGCAGGACAATTAAACATGTGCACATTCTCTCTGCAGTGGCTTTTTCTCTTGTATGTAAACCTCACGAAGGCAAGTGCTGGACTCGTGCCCATCCAGTGCTCCGTTCTGGTGTTTTCAGTTCTGTGCAAACTTCTGAAGCTACGCAAAGAGTTGAAATCCCTGCCATGGAAAAAAAGCTTGGCCTGAATGAGGGCAGAAGCAAATCTAGAAACTGGAAAATTCTCTGATTCTGGAACAATGAGCTTTACTGGTTCTGTTCTGGGGTTTGGGGAGGGTTTTTTGTTAGTTTGGTTTTCCCTTTAGCGGCAGCACTGCTGTACCGGCACTTAGAGCTGGTGTGGAAGCTGGCTGGTGCGGGGATGCCGGGTGCCCTAAACCCTTTCTCCCATTAGCCACCACGCTCTCGCCTGCTGCGCCCCGGCCCCGCGGTGCTGGCGGCACCCGAGCCGGCGGGGTGCCAGGGCCGAAGGCAGGCTCTGCTGCCCGCTCGCTGCCCAGGGCGGCTCCACGGGCAGCTGCCAGGGCTGTTGGTGCGGTGCGGTGCTCGGGCTGGCCCCACCAAGCACCTCCTGGTGCCGCCTGCCCCACGACAGGCCGGCTTCGGCTGCAAGGAAGGGCCGGATCCTGCTCCTCGTCCCCTCACCATCTCTGTTTTGTCTCTTTGCACAGAAGCCGGGGCCGATCCGCAGGACGCCTGCCCGCCTCCGCTCCCCGAAAATGTTGCCGCCGACGTTCTTACTCGGCAGAAAACAATACGATTCCAACTCACCGAAGATTAACGTGTCGCACCGTGCTCACCCCACCGAAACCTTTACTTGAAGCTGCAGCCGAAGCCAAGAGGCTGTTGAGGTTGGCTGCGTCAGATAAACTTTCTTCCCCCGTTCACAGATTGCCCATCTCCCATCTGCCACATTAAGTCTAAATACCTTTTTTTCTGGTGTCCAAGTTTTTATAAAACTAAAAATTATGATGAAAAATCTGGTGGCAACAGCTGCAGTCCCAAGTCATGTTAAATGTCGCCAGTGGTGAGTTCACAAACTGTAAACATGGTAGCTTATATCACCTGAACAAATAAATGTTTTACTACGATGGCGTGGCCATGTTGGTTGATCCGGAGGGTTTTGCCCGAGAAGCACGGTGCTGCTTCTCAGCACGGAAAGGCCCCATGCCGCCTGGGGTACGCACGCCCAACAGTGTTGAGTGGGGTCGAGCTTGGCACTGCGGCAAGTGATGGCAGGGGTTACCTGTGTCTCCGCGGCACGGGGGCTCTGCTGAGTGAGCAGCAGTGAGCCCTGCCTGGCCCCGGCCCCGGCCCGTGGCCAACGGAGCCGCTTGGCCAGGGTGACCAGCCGGGTCAGGCACCGATGCCGCAGGAGAGCTGTCCGGCTTTGCCCCTCGGTGCTGGACGAGGACGTGGGGTTTGAGCGGAGAGGGACGCCCCGTCTGCCCCTGCCTGCTGTGGGGAAAGCCGTGGGGCACCAGGGCTGCTGGCCCCGCAGAAACTCCCTCCCTTGCGGCCAGGCTGCCCCTCTCTGCACCAGGTGGGGAACCTGGGATGTGGCAGGTTACGGCATCGCAGGCTCCTGCAGCACCGTGTGCCAGGAGTGCCATGAAATGGGTAAAGCACCGGGCACTGGTGTGCCACTAGCTCTTGTGCCATGTCAGCCCTAGCATGGGAAAGCCTGGGATGGGGGAACAGCTGGGGACCAGCCTGGGGCTGCACCGCTCCCACGGCTGCACCAGTCCCTTTGGCCGTGCTGCCAGCACAGCGTGACAGCAGGTCTCCCCATCACGCCTTGCTTCTCAAGCAAGACCAAGGGTTTCTTTTGTTTATTTTCTTTTCTTCCTTGTCAAGAATCCCATATGGCTTACAGATATAATTGCAACTTTTATGAAACCCACAGTGAATCAACCAGCTTTAATGTAACTTCTGAAGAATGGATTACAGCTAGTATAAATATTTGTCAGCAGGACTGGTGAAGGGCAGGAGACGGAGCTGCACAGATGTGGCTCCCCTGGACCGGCTGCTCCCCGCCGGGGGGGGGCTGCTCCCACCGGTGGCTTCTGCTGCCCTGTGCAGATGATGGACCTCAGGCTGGGCAACTGGCAGAGCTACTCGCTCGTGGTTTGCCCATACCAGCAGAGACAGCAGCATCTTCCGCAGGACAAGGCAGCCCATGGGAGGAGAGTCTAAGCTAAGCCAGGAGCCTCACCCTTCAGGTTTCCCTTTTTACTCTTTCTCCTCTGGTGGCTGCAGACCTGAGGGCTGCAGAGCGGAGAGTGGCAGCCAGGGTTCACCCCAAGGCATCAGCGATGGGGACCCGGTGGGGTCCCGGCACCCAAGGGCTTGCGCATGTGCAGAAAACTTGGTGCTGGTTCAGTCCCACAGACCAGCCCCACAGACCCCGGGGATAGGCAGTCCCATGTTTCAACCAATGCACAAGAATACCATGCCAAGTGGAGACTTCAACGGAAAAAAACATCAATTTTGGTCAGGAGTTGGATCCATCACTCTTATTATCACAAAGTGTGACCAGGGATCTTTCTGGTGCTGCACACAGCCTGGATTTCATGTGGATTATAATAATAGCACGTATTGCTCTTCCCTTTCCTTACTGTATAGTGTAATTGAGGTTCAAATTCTGGAAGAGGATGAGCCCAAAATAAACTACTTTTCAATAAAATGTTTAGTGGAAATAGAGTCCACAAACTCATCACCTCTCTTACTGCAGACCGAAGTGACTTCCCTGGTGAAGTTACAGGACAGCTGACCTTTCTCAGAGCAAGCAGATGACACTCAGATCTGCAAAACAGCTGGGCAGAGTGAATCCGTGACTCAGAAGTGGGAGTTAACAAGAAGAACTGAGAGACTGCTTCTTCCTTTTGACATCCCACATTAGCCTGGGCAGCTGCTGAAACCCTTATTAAACCAACAAGCTCCAAACTCTTGGTGCACAGTCTGTATCAGCTCTCAGGATTTCACTTCACATTATTATCATGTTATTACCCTCATTCAATGGCTCCAATTTCAAGCTTTCATGCACGTAGCAGAGCTGCTTTTCCCTTGCCGATTCCTTTCTATATCCTTTTAATTAATTGTCAAGGTAAGTTTCACCTGTCAGCTCAACGTTAGTTAGAAATCCCACTTTCACTGTGGTGAAATTTGCTGAAATTGTAAATCAAATTTTGGAAAAAAACTCTGGAAGGTCTGTGGACTAGAGTGTGCCAGCTGTACACCGTCGTGAATAATCCTGTTGGTGGACCAGCAATAGGGGCTGCTTTGCCTAGGATGGCTTTAGTAGCATTTCATCCATACATTAAGAGTTTAGAGGAGTATCATCGTATCAACAAGCAAAAATGACCTGTTACAGAGACCCAGAACTTGGATACTTACTGAAGAATCATGCAAATCATCTCAGTTGATAACAGCTGAAGGAAATTCTGGCCCATGAACAGCATTTTCTTACTCCTGGTGGGCACTGCACCAACCGACACTTCCATGCATCATCATCCTCTGCCCAGCCTGGGACGTGGGGTGGGTTTCTCTCCAGGCAGACAGTTGTAATGCTTTGAAGGCTTTCTCTACGAGTGACTCCATGGGCCTGATACTACTCAGTGGTCAACGTCTTGGTGTTACCATTGGTGCTCACCAAAGTAAATGAATGGATTAATACTGGAAAGTGCTTTTCTTAACAGGTTGAGAAAGGTCAGGAAAACATGTCTATAGGCTCTGAGGAGCTAGTGGGGAGTCAGTGGTCCAGGAAAGGCAGATGGGGATGCAATCCCCCCACCCCCACCCCAGCAGCCTCCTGGGGAGCTCAGGCTCCCAGGCAGCCCAGCACGCTGCTCACAGAGTCTGCGTGAAGACCAAACGATGGTGGTGTGATGGGTTACGTCTTAGTGCTATTCCAAGGCATCTTCAGTGAGAAAAGCCCAGACATTACAGCCTGCCAGCATTCATTACTGCAGCATGCACTCGGCTCTTGCAGTCCTGCAACGTACTAGGGAGAGAGAGCTGGTTGGGAATTTTCTAATTAAACCTTGTTTTCACAGAAATACAGAGATTTATCATGGTCTTGTTCTGGTTTTGTTGTTTCTTGGTCTTGTCTTCTTTTTTTTTTTCAGTGGAGGAAAAATTAATTGAAAAAATTTCTGTTCAGAGACAAATTAAACCCTAGAGCAGCTTGTAGAGGATCAGTTCCTGGGAAGCAGGAAACCCAGATTTGACTAGATTTGCAGTGGGGATTTGAATCTCCATTTTCCATGTCTAATGCAAACGTCATTCAATATTGGCCCCAAACTGTAACCCCAAATTAGCGTGGGCATTTTAATTCCTCCTCTCTGCTCCTGTCAGGAAGCAATTGCCTTATGGCATTCTTACTGCAACAGAAGGACTGCAGTGATGGCTTCAGTCTTGCTCGGCTGCCATGAATTGCTAATGAGTTACTGATGACTATTGCTGCACTGCAAAGCTGAGCCTTTGGCTGCTGTGCCTGGGGTTCCCTTTTCCTGCTGTCCCAGCAGTGAGGATTGCAGGAGTGCCCTCGCGCTGTGCTTTAGAGAGAGGGGCCATATCCCGACTGCGGAACAGCCTTCCAGCATACCCTAACCTCACCACCCTGAGAGAACAGCAAGGCGCCCTGGTTTAACCGTGTCTTTTAAACATGGGCTCAGACTGTCCCAGCAGAACGGTGTTGCCCCAGCCCGGAGGGCCAGTTCTGTGCAAGTCTCTGTGTCCTGTGAGTGATGATGTTATCTTTTCACACTGATGGCAGAGTGCCATTTTCACAAATCTGCATACCAGGCAGGCAAGTCTAACACCTGTGGAGGTACGGACCTAGGGACCGGCTGTGGGTGCTCAGGGTGCATCCTTAGGATTAAACAGCGCTGAGTTTAATAGATACTGCTAACAACTTCCTTTGTCTTTTTTATTTGGGTTTTTTTTGGTTGGTTGGTTTGGAGTTTTTTTCTTTGCTTTTAATTTCCTGGAAACTTTATGAGACTATGGAAGCACTTCCAGGCTGCACTTACAGGTTGTCCATCTACCCTAGGATGGCCAGGTCCTGGGGCAGCAAGGAGGCAGCTCCTCTGGGATGTTTCCATCTGGGCAGGGGATGTGGACTGTGCAGGAGCTGTGTGTGCTGCAAACCAGCCTCCTGATTGCCACCCCTGCTGTGGGATTTCCAGAGGCACTTTCATGCAAATCTGAAAAATCGTCCACTTTGTTCACACGTCCGGTGCCAGTGGCTGTTGTCTGTTTAGCATATGTGTGGAAAGCAAATAGCCAAAGAACCTGCTGAGTCCTAATCACCGCGATGCTGGTAAATATGCTCCTGCCCTTACCAATTCAGAGAGTTCATTTTACAAGTTCTGCACACTGGTTACTCCCTACCAGACCATCTGCAGCTGCTGTGCGTCATGATGCGTGACAGTGCCCATATGCATCTCCTGCTTCAGTGTGGGACTAGATCACCCCCTGAGATCCCCCAGCCCCAGGAACCAAGACACTTCAGTACGACCCAGCTTGCCACTAGGAAGTCTTTGCTGTCGGCTTGTGTGGCAGCTCTGCCTGTTGTCCCTGCCCACGGTAAGGTTTTATGCCACTTGATTTCTTGATGCACTGTCACTGGCCATTTCTGAAACAGGATTTCCTTTGTGATTGTTTGCCTTTGCAGTTATAGTCATTTCTCCTAGCCTGGTCTAAGACCATGTTTAATGGGCTCCCTGGACACATGCTAGCACATTCCCCTCAGTGCTCCTCCAGTTGGGGGCTGCAGACAGGCTTGTCCTGGGTGCGAGGTGAAACGTCTCCTGGTGGACTGGGGAAACCTTGGCTTAAATGGGACACAACAGGCAGCCCAGGCTCCGTTTCTCCATGCCTCTCCCCTTTCCTTCCATCCTGTCAGAGCCCACCGCAGACTCGGAGCCTCCTGCGAGAGCTTGGTGGTGAAGGCTGAGTGGCACGTTCCTGCTCATGCACTGGTCCAGGGCTGCTCTCCAGCGTCAACTCTGAAAACTCATCAATGAAAACCAACAGGAGAGAAGACGAGGTGGTAACCTGTGGTCCAGGAAGCCCCCAGGACAGCCACCGCTGCCAGAGCTGCTGGTGCTCCCTACCCACAGGGGTCCCCCAGGAAGACCCCAGGAGAGCACACGTTGTCTGTGGACCACAGAAGGACACCAGGTAGCTGCTGAGCATGCTGTCAGCCCCTGGCACCCTTTCAATACCTTGGATGGGGTCTACATGTGCTAGATTGCTGCAAGCAGTCAATCGCAGAATACAGCATCTTTGTACGGGGTGATGACACTTTTCCCAGCTGCGTAAAATGGACACAGTGACAGAGCAGAATTTTGTCTTCATCCACAAGGCCTAGTGGAAATTAAAAGGATGGGAATTGAATACAGAAACAGTCTGACAGTGGGAATCAGGAGGACTGGGAATAGTGGCTGTGGACATTCAGTCCTCTCCTTTCCAATTGCAGGGAGCAGCTTCACATAAGGTTGCCCATAGTTATATCTCTCCTCTCCGCAAATCCTCCTAAGGGATCTTTCCAAGATGTCCATCAGACATTTCTATTTGCTGCCTGCTCATGCCATTTCTTTTGTGCTGATAATGCCTCATAACACAGATAACTTTTTTGCCACCCCTAGGTGTTTTTCTTACTAGCGTACCTGTAGAGTGTGTCACACCTGCTCTTGTTCAGCGGGTTTCCCTCACTCCCTCCCTCCCCCTTGCAATTATTCTGGTTCCATCTCCTGCTCCCCCGCCCCCCC
>JAOBAS010000037.1:22855480-22875531 GCA_025311575.1 Elanoides forficatus | reverse complement strand
CCCGAGCCCCCCGCGGGCCTTGCCGGGGGGGGGGGTGTCAGCGTGTTTGCACCAGGGCAGCAGCTGCCCCGTGGTTGAGTGCCTGTTGCCCGAGTTTGTTTTGGCTGTGGTTTAATCTCTTTTAGTTAACTACTTGCTAGTGCTACCAAGGAGCTCTGTCGGTTGGTGTGTACCATCCGTGACACCGTAAGTAATGAAACCGTGGTGGGGACGAGCACGGGCACGGGAGGGTGCCAGCAGCCTGGGGTCTCTGCGTGTCCCGGTGGGAGCAGAGTGCCAGCGCCAGGGAGCTCCCCCTTGCAGAAACACCAGGGGGTTTACCTGTAAAGGGTTTAGCTGTATTTTTAATGACTTTTTAAATAACGATTAGATAATTTGGAGTGTAGTTGCTAGTGCTGTCGTAACTGGACTAATAATAACTACTCATATTTTCATTAGGCTGGTAAAACGTTAATGAGACCAGCAATAAATTCCTGGCACCTCAGATGTGTGCTCGCTTTTGCCCATAACAAGATTTTGAGCATAACAAATTAAGTGTATATATTTTTATGGCAAGCCATAACACTTCCTCTAAGGTATCTTAGGTTTCACTGGATGATTCCAGCTAATTGTCCTTGAATTCATTATAGAGAAAATGCTCTGCTGTTATTTGAACTGACTGAAATTTTTAGACAGGGAAAGTGACCATTCAATGGCAATAATCTGCCAGAATTTCTCATTGCAGAGTCCTCTGTTTAATATCTTGGCATTCCTCCTTTGTTTCTGCTAATGTAAGGCAATCATTATCATTACTGTGTCATCCGCCTGGAGTGGGGCTTGTCTTCTGAACTTCTCTCGGTAGAAAAGTAACTCCATATCTCCTAATTGCTGGATTAATGTTTTGAGCCGGTGAGGTTGAACAGTGGCAGGGAGAGACCGAGCCCTGCAGGGACCGGGCACAAGGAGAGAGCTGCAGAGCCCAGCCACGCTGCTTGGCTGAGGGCAGCACCAGCATCCTTCTGAAGGGCAATTATCTTCAGTCCACAGCACTTTTGGTTCTTAATTTACAATCCATTCACTAGGAAACATGTGAAAGCAATCACATTTACATGATTATGTACACACATGGAATACATAAAGAGAAAATAAGATTTGCAGAGGTTGGTGTGACAGCCATACTTCCTACTGGGGCGTAACTCTTCTTCGAAATGGCTTTTTTCTTTTCCTCCTTCTTGTTGGCATTTCAGTGAAGAAAGGATTTAAAATACAGCATATTTTAAGGGTATGAATAGTCATTCTCACTATCTGATTTATG
Organism: Elanoides forficatus; assembly: GCA_025311575.1. Classification (NCBI taxonomy): domain Eukaryota; kingdom Metazoa; phylum Chordata; class Aves; order Accipitriformes; family Accipitridae; genus Elanoides; species Elanoides forficatus. Next base: position 22,874,237 of record JAOBAS010000037.1, on the reverse strand, counting down.
TTAACTTATGTAAAGACTGAGAGCTTAGGAAAGCCATCCTGTCACTTGAGGTTTTCTTTTACCCTGTTTTTGTTGAAGGTTTTGTGATAGGAAAACGGGTGCAAAGCAGAGTACACGTAAGGAACAGACACAGCCACAGAACCAATGTTTTGCAAATCCTTTAAATCTTTCCACATATATTGATGTAAGACCTGTGATCAGACTGCACCAAACTGTTTGACATACGGATCTGTGCCATTTGTATCCGTCAAGAGCATGAGAGACGGCACAGTGAGTCAAATGCAGTGGGATCTGGGAAACGACAGAGCTCTGGTCCTAAGAAAAGTGAGAATTCATAAATTTACACTACGGTCCATGGGAACCCGTGCTCCCTCAGCCCTGCTCTGGGGGCTGGCGGGGGGGACAGTTTGCGTGGAGTGACTCTTTGGTGCTCAGGACAGGGAGTAAAATAGAAGGAGCAGAAAATGCAGCTCTCTGGCTATGCCAAGACCATGCTTAAGCATTAGTGTGGCGATTTTTCTGGTGCCATGGGAAGTAGCAGCTAGTGCCTTGGAGGATCTCACTTTTGAACTGAAAAGGAATTTACTTCAGCTTCAGGTGCCTTGCTCCACCTTAACTCTCTGAAACAGCAGAGTACTCACCCGCTCAAATCCGCATCCCAGCTTGGGCAAAACACTGGTTTCTTGCAAATAGCTGCTCCCTGACTGCAGAGCCATAGTCTTACACCTCACACCAGATTAATTCTGTGCTTCCAGAGATGCACTTAGGTGCAGAGGCGAGCCCCTGCCCTCTGTACTCCCAGAGCACCCCTGTTCATCGTCAGAAGTTGTCTTTGCCCTGACGTGCAGGGCATCCATTTTGCAGAAATTGAACCTGAAGTTGCGTTCAAATTAACTTGAAATTTTGCAGTTTGGTTTAAAGAATAATAAATAACTTGACTGCACTTAATTCAGATGCCTGGCATTGCTTTTGTACACTTTGTGCCAATGTCTCATTGCTATTAGTATGAGGAGAAAGCGCCTGTGCTGCAGTGGTTTTGTTAGTGACGTGCATGATTATAAGGGTCTTGCGTGCCTTGCCGTAGGTATTGTGCTGCGAGCGGCAGGGTGACACGCGCGCCGAGGTTGGGATTGCTGATGCCCTGGTGTGGCTTAGCTACAAGCGTTCCTATGGAAATGGATGCTGGCAGCTGCAGGGCTCGCTGCTGCCAAGCTGGTTCCTGGCCCTGGCGCCGAGGGTGGCTGTCCCCACGCGCCGGGGCGGCTGTTGCTGCTCTCCTGGGCACAGCCTGGGTGCTGCAGGATCTGTCCTGTCCCACCAGGCACCGTCTCCCTTTCGGTGGCTGCCTGCTTCCCGGCACCGCTCCCGGCTGCCGCTGCTGCAAGCGCTTCCCTGCAAAGGGGTGAGGGCCACCAGGAACGGCCACCCCAGCCCGAGCCGCAGGCAGCACCGCAGGCAGGAGCAGGTCCCGTCCCCGGGTACGTGAGGGCAGGAGCGCGGTGTGTCCTCCCCCAGGGCCTGCAGCGATGGAGCCGTGTCCCCTCTCCACCTCTCTTGCCCATCAGGGCTTTTTTTGGGGTGTCATTGAATAGGTAAGCCTTGTCTCAGCTCAGGAGAGTCTCTGGTGCAGGCTGTTTGAGGTGTTCCTGTAGTGACCAGCCTGAAGGAACCAGACCTGCCTTGGAGCCAGGGCAGGAGCAGGCTGGGCGGTGAGAGCTGCAGGGCACCCTGAGCGCTCCTGTGTGTGCGCTGAGCAGGGGCTGTGCCTCAGCTGACAGCTGATGTATTCATATTAACTTGCTAACGCCACAGGAGGGACTCATTAATCGCATTGAGAACTGATAGGCAATGGCTGAGACTTGTTACCATTATCTAGAAATTATGCTATACAAGCTGACGTGAGATTTCAAAAAAAGTGTGATCCTGGCAGTTGTCCTCCTTTATACACGCATCAACCCATGCACAGCGCGTACTCTGAACCGGCCGTGGGACGCAGCAGCAGCTCAACAGTTGGTATCGCTGTGATTCTTCTAGTGCCAGGGGCAAAAACTGGGCGTCCCTCCCGAGGACAGGCGTGGGGGCTGCACCCTGCCTGTGTTCCTAGCGGGGCTGACATCCCTCCTTTGGCTGGTTCCTGTGAGCACAGCTCGTCCGAAATAGGGGGAGGCTGAGGCTGGTAAATCAGTGAGAGGTGGAGGGCTGGGGGGGGTCACTGCTGGCAGTGGTGGCCTTGCACCTGCCATTGAGAATGCCATCGGGGCGCAGGGCACGGGGCGGCAGGACCACGGCCGTGTGGATGGGGAGCTGCATCCCCCTTGGAGAGCATCCCCAAGGAAAAGGCCGATGGCTCACAGCCACTCTGTGCCTTTCCACCGCTTCTGCGGCTGCAGGGACTCTGGCCTCTATGGGGAAATAAACTGCAGCGTATGCTGGAGGAGCTTTGAAGGGGTGTTAGAAACATTCACAGTGAAGTTGGATGGGGCTCTGAGCAACCTGGTGTAGTGGGAGGTGTCCCTGCCCATGGCAGGAGGGTTGGGACTAGATGGTCTTTAAGGGCCCTTCCAACCCAAACTGTTCTATGATTTGATGATTCTATGAAGTTAAAGCACATGAAACAGGCACTGCCCTGTGGCTGCCTTTGGGCATAGGGAAAGTAGACCAAGCAAAAATAATTTATTTTCAGTTAGAATTTAAAAGAAACTTTGCTAATTTTCAGAAGTGTAGTAGCTAAAGCACAGATGAAAAAATAACAAACCACAGTGATTGAAAAGATACCTGCCCACTTTTGGCAAGGCCAGTGCTATGAATTGATGCTGAGGCCATTTGATAGGTTCATACCAGAGTAATGTTGGGAAAATTATGACTTAAACATTCTTGTAAGTGAAAGAAAGGCTCAATTTCTTTGTTTTTCAGATTAGTAGGAAGAGATAGCATGCCATACTGTCCATTTAAAAAAAAAAAAAAAATGGGAAAGAAAAGAAAATCACCTACGCCTAATGCAGTGCCATTATAAAGCAGTAGCCTCTGAGCTCAGTTTATCTGTATACAGGAATTTGGTCTCCAACTGGTACTTCAATAAGGCACTCCCCCCAGTGAATGCATTTTCAGAGAAAGTCCAGTGTTGGATGGCTTTTTATATAAATGTTTCAGCAGAGGAGACCTCAGAGTGCTGGTCTGAAGTTGCAGCTTGCATTTAAAGTGTATATACAGAAAAGCATTTTCCTTTCTCTCTTTCTTGGAAAAGCCTCCAGATGAAACTATTACCATAGCGGCACAGCATATCAGCTGTGTTGCACAGATGCACAAACCAGAGTGTTTCTTAAAAATTAACTAATTTATTGGGATCTTGGCACAGGGGATTGCACAGACAGGGAAGAAAATCTCTGCTGACCCTCGTTCCTCCCATTGTGAAGGCCCCTGCGAACCCATCCCAGACAGCGCCTGCCTTTGCCTTGGAAAAAGGGCCCCTGGCCCGTCTCCGGGGTCGTCGGTGTGAGCGTCCCATGGGTGGTGGGGAGGGCGGCTGCATCCCACCCGCCCCGAGAGCAGCCCCGCAGCGAGGTCGCCAGCTTTGCCCTTCTGACTTAGTCTCTCCCCTGGGACCCGTCTCCCTGCTCCGGCCCTACAAGCAGCTCCTCCGGAGGGATGGCGGTGGGACATACCTGCTGCACGGCTGCTCGGTGCCGCTGTGGGGATGGGGATGGGCACATGGTGCAGCAACCGCCCGCGGTCCTCACCTGCCAAAGGGGGGAAAGGGGCTGTGCTGCTCCGCACAGCTGTGGCACCGAGGCCATGACATCGGCACCTGAAACGGAGTGGACCCAAGGGGACTGCGAAGCCTTAAAAACATCAAATACAGGAAAAGCGTGGCTGACAGAAAATGGCAGGTCACTTCTACAGGGAGGCTCATTTCGAGGACAAAACGTCTCGCTCCCAGTCGTGCTGTGCTGACCGACGCTTACTGCCGGTCCCTTGGAACACATTGCTCCTCCTGCAGAGCTGAGCACGGGCATTCAGCTACCTCTCATCTTAAACCACTTCTTTACGGGTGAGCGAAGGGAAGAGCAATGCTCCGAAAGCTTGGATGCAGAACTGTGGCTGGGGAACAGAGAGGAAAGGAGAAATATTTTTCTCCACTGACCTTGTTATGAGTTTTACTCTCATGAATCTTCATAACAAGAAAATAAATAAATTTTTAAGGCAGTAATGGTGCAGATAAGTCACAGGGAAACCTCAGGGCTCAGTCTAGCTGCTGAGCCCTGCAACAAACGCTGTGAGGTTTTAGGATTAGAGTGCAGGATCCAGGGGAAACCTTGTTTTGGGATCTGAGGTGGGGGAAGAGCACTAGATTCCTTGGACAAACTTAATTTCCCTGGGTTTCCCATTCCCACCCGTCATCAGAAACAGTAATGGGCCTTTACCATCACTTTTGTTTTCCCAAATTTTTCAATCAGAACATTTTGCAGGCAGACTGTGCTTTTCCCTGGTATTTCCACATGTGCTGCATCTAGCACAACAGAGCCTGGCTTGTGCCAAATGTCTTGGCAAATATTACTGGAATACAAAGTCCTTAATCCCAGTGCAAACACTTCCTATGTTTTGCTCTAAAACCTTGGTCAGGGTTTCCACTGCTAACTTTCTCTTTATCTGCTCAGCTTCTGTTGGATATCTGGGGGTTGGTGTCTCTTACATGTATTTTCTGCACAGTACTTCGATATCAAGAATTGAATTATAAAAGGAGCTTGAGAATGACATAAATTAAACTACCTTTAGTCATCATTAAATCCAAAGGAATTCCTACATACCATTGGGCTTAACACCTGTAAAATGAATATGCAGGTCTTGGTTAGAAATTTTAGATCACCCGGAAGGGTGATTATCTCATGTAAGGTACGTGATGTTGCTAGTGCCCAACTGGAACAGAGCAGGAAGAAGAAGATAGCCTCCATTCTGACTTTCCTACATGCTGGAAATAAAATCAGACACTTAATATGAGAACACTATGCTGCTGTTTAATCATCTGTGCAGTAGGTAAAACAGGCTAACTTGGTCCTTTCATGAGCCTGATGGACAGCTTTATTTCATTGTGATGTTACTTAGTTAAATATTGTATTCATGATGAATGATTTGCTAGGCTAAGTGACTTGGAACATTTTGATTAAAACCCTTGCATTATTTTATCTTCTTAATTATTTGCACCTTGGTTCCATTAAACAATTATATACATATATGTGTATATGAATACTGACTTTACCATTTAACTATAATAATTTTAAAAGTTCCAAGTCCTAAAAATAGATTGCAATGCAAGTATGAATCCAAATTCAGCAATGAACTACAGAGCATTGCACACGTCTTTACAAAATCAAGCCACCACAAAAATAAAGCCATGCCACGTGAACTGGCAAACCTTAGGCGTGAATGCAAATGAAGTTTCATTACCTGATAGCAGTGCAAAGCCGTGCTCTGTGGCAGGCTGTAACCAAGAAATGTTTTGTCTGTTACTGAGGCTTCTGGAAGGCAAATAGTGCAGTGAGCACACCCAGCCCTTGCTGCAGAAGGCTGGCAAGTGTGAACGGAGCTGGGGTGGCAGGCAGTGCTGGGGCCAGAACAGGAGCAGGAATTGCCACGTCCGTGCTCACACCACTGCTTATGTGGCCACGTGGCGCTGCCTCTGAACTTGTGCTGCATCCAGGCTTGGCTAAAAGCTTGCACCACAGTGACTTTCTGAGCTAGTTACAGACCCATTGCAGCCGCCCCAGAGCCCGCCGCTGGACCCCCAAATCTGACGCGCAGGGCACCGTTGCTCTCGACACTGGCTGTGGTGCTGTGCAGACACTGCTGCAACACTGAGAACGTGTTCTTCCAAAACCAGGACTGTGCAACAGACCTCTAAGCTCCTTAGCACCACCAGGCTTCTGGGGCACCGTCCTGTCCTGGGCTCAGCAGTGTGGGGCTGATGCCTTGCAAGAGGAAGGGCTTATTGGGGAATACATCCTCCAGAAGTATCAGCCTCACCCAAAACTGCTTTCAGACACACACACACACACGCACACAGGCCTTCCAGTGCCCTATAAATGCACTCCCAGCTACTAAGGAGAGGCACATGGAGGCCAGGCTGCTCACAGGTGAGCTAAACCAGCTAAGCACACATCTAGTGACTCAGCAATCGACAACCACAAAGGCCTTTTATAAAACTGGGTCCAGGTGCCTTTTTTCCCTCTCTATCAGTTTTTCAGGTCTTGCTTGTGTTCCTGTGTAAGGTAAGTCAGGAGATCGTAGCGAGGCTTGCTTATTCCAAAATAATGCTTTATGCTTGTATAGGAGTTTATAAGTATCTGCTTGCTTTTAGGTTATCTAGAAAGATGATTTCTGAGGCTGGAGAGGGCTTGGCTCCTGGGAGGGATCAGGGTATTTGTGAAACAAAAACTTTAGTGAATTGCCAGGCTTGCATGATCAGCATATATGAAAATAAATAATCTGAGCTCTGTCAGGCAGGGCTGCTTCTTTGTGTGCAGATGGGAAGTGTATGTGGGCTGGAAGGCAGGTCTTAATGAAATTTTCTGTGGTATCTACTGTCAGTGTCCATAAAAGACAGTGTCTACTGAAAATTACCTCTAGGTCAGTTAGTGCGTTTACTTCTGCATACGCAGAGAAGTGCTTCTTCTCTTCTTTTACTCTCTAAGCACACTTCATTTGCACTTCTCGACACAAGAAGAGTCATTGTCAGGGGCTCAGGCTTCTTTGGCAGTGCCAAATTTCTGTCCTGCAGGCTTGAACGTCCTCGGCTCTATTCTAGTATTTCAGTATTTCTAGTGCTTTTTGGCTGAATTCTCGACCTTGGAAGACTGCTTCCTCCAGGAAGGACAGGTGGGATTCTCCTGGGCTGGGTGGTCCCACGTTGGTTCCGTGCTGTGTCCCGTGCCGGTGCTCCTGGTGCTCCCCCGTGGCACCCTGCGCCTGGGGACCAGCTCAGCACCTCTCTTGGCCACCCCGGGTTGCTCCAGGGCAGCCAGTGCCCTCCTGGGAACTCTTGTGCTGCTTCTCGGGCAGGGAGACGTAGCCCGTCCCTTGACAAGGGCAAGGGCACGGGGCAGCTACCTTCACAATAGCAGAACTTGCAGAGGAATTTTCTGGCTCCTGTGCTGATGATTTCCATCGCTGCCAGGCTTTTTGAGCATGGTAACCAGCAACGGTGGCTAGAGATTAAGCCTCCTCAAAGAAAACCTTCTCCACTGAAGCAAAGCTGAGCTGCCGAGCCAGGAAGCAGAGGTCTCTGACAAAGCTCCAGCTCCTTTAGGGAATGCTGCGTGCCTTCTGCTGCCTTTACAAGCCCTGGGTGCTGAGATCACCCAGCTCCGCATGGGGGCCGAGGTGCTGGGTGCCAAAAGGCACACGGTGAGGGATGGCTCCTGCCACAGCAAATCACAGGCAGAACTAGGGATGCTGGAATAAAATTCATCCCACCTTTGCAGTGGTGCCAGACGTGCAGTGCTCTTAGTACTCGGCTCAAGAGCTGTGCCTTTGCTTCCCAGGCTGGGGAGGAGGTCCTCCGGTGCTGGGTGCAGCATGCCACAGGGGGCTTTGAGGGCTGAAGTGCCTGTGCTGTTGCCAGCTGCAGACCTGTGGGTTGTCCTGAAAGCCCAACTGCTGCTCTCTGGTCCAAGTGGCAAAAGGTGTTAGGAAAAGGAGGGAATACTGCCCTGTTTCCCAGGTCCTGAGCCTAATGAAACCAGCCTTTCCCTCTTTCACAGGCTGCAATGCATCCCCCAGCTCTGTATTGTAAACCTTGTGAATTGTTCATTTGTGTGGATAGGTTTTGCATACAAGGCTAGTAATTCCTGCAGTGGGGATAATACTCTTCCACTTACTTAAGTGGGCACAATAGGCTCCAAACCTGCAGTTTAACTAGAGCATCTCCTTCTCAAACTTAAAGGAAAAAAAAAAAAGTCTCTTCTCAATTTGAAGACGCCAAGTGCTGATCAAATGATAGTGGCCTGCTTCAGAGGATTCGTTTGATCCTTTTTTAAGTGGCTTAGTCTCCTTTACACTGAATATACAAAATCTTTTCTTATATCCAATTAAGATTTCTTCTAGGTACAGGTAACACTTCACTCCCTGTTCAAAGGATCTCCTCCCTCTGCTGCAGGAGAGCTCGGCTCACAGAGCAAGCTGGGACTCAAAGGGATGGGGAAGGTGGGAAGTGCCTTGCTTGTTTTTCTGGTCAATTTGTCAATTGAACAGAGCATTTCTCAGGCACAAACAGAAAATAATTGTCTATACTGTACTTTTCTGCATAAGTACCTGGAAATCACAGTGTCGGGGAGAAGCTGGGTCTGCTGGGGTGATGCTGCGGGTGAATAGTGAGCGGCCCTGGGGCAGGAACCTTGCCCTGCTCTTGCCTCCCAGTGCCCCGGTGGAGGCATGCTGGGGAGACCAGCGTGGTTTGTCTTCCAGCGGTCAGGGCCAAACTGGGTGCGAGGGGTCTGGGGAATTGCCTTGGCAGGACCGCTTGCGCCATCCTGTGCCCTGTCCCCTCGCCTTCTACTGGGGTGACAGCTATCGCACCATCTCTGTGGGGCCGCCGCATTTGGGTGCAGTAGCACAGGGCTGGTCCCATGCCCTCATTGGCTGTGGATTGCCTCTTGATGGGGGAAATGGATGCACTAACATGCTAAAAGGACACTTTTCAGAGAGATATTATCTTTCTGTGAGTTATGTCCGAGTGGCATAAAATCTGTCTGTACTTTTTTTAACTCTGCTGCTGCAGACCCCGTGCAGTGGGAGCAGTGAGCTGAGTCGTCTCCTTCTGCAGCTTCAGTTGTTTCTGCTTGCATGGCTGGTCAGTTATATTTTAGCAATGCCTTTGAAGGCATTTTGTTTGCACAAGTGTCACTGAAGATTAAGTTTAGCATATGAAGTCTATTATTTGGAGCTCATGCTTCCCCTATCTCCAGGAAGAAACTTGGCTCAACTGTCAGAGCCTTGGAGAAGTTTGCAGAGCTGGCAGCTAGGAATATAAACATCTTTTAACAGCTCTTTTAATCTAGCAGAAATAAAGCCTAGCAAGAGTCAGTCAGTGAAAGCTAAAACCTGACAAACTCAGACTAGACATAGGACACGGGTCTTGACGACTGACTCTGATTAACCAGAACTGCAGCTCACCCTGGGGTACAGTAGGCTCTCTATCACTTGAAGTGTTTACATCAAAACTAGATGTCTTTCTAAACAGCTGAGAGCTGGTGGGTTGGTTGGTTCATAGAAGATGCATCTCTGAGGCCAAGGGGGACTTTGGTTCTCAGCCCCATCAGGGGATATTTCCCCTAGGATCCTGGTGAGCAGTGACTGCTCTCAGTGCAGCGTATAGACAGGAGGTGGCTTTATTTTAGTGGGGTTCAGACCTGTTGTGACTCAAATGCCAGTAGAGGAATCTGTATCTTGACTTTTTATTGTTTCCCTCTTTCCTTGGGTTTAGTGATCAATAACATTATTATTGACAATCTCTTTGAAAGGTGGCTGAAATGCACAGTGGGACAAACTGTTCATTCATTACTCATTCATGATTGGCAAACTCTCTCGTATGATAAATTAGGCTAGTGGATTAATTGTATGCGGTATATCTGACAGCAAGTGAGAGATCCCAGAGCTGAATCCCCACTGCTTCAGAAGTTGGGGGGATCTCACGTGAAGAGTGGTGATGCTAGGCAGTTGGTCCTTCTTCCCCAGGAGACATCACACTCCAATGATTTCAACGCTTTTGCCCTGATGAAGTTCCTATTTTCCTCTTTGTAAACTTCTTCAGCCTCACCTTTGATACCAGTGTAGCTATTTCCCTGTCTTCATGGCTGCCTTCTGACACGTCTGATAGTTTTGTGCATTACAAAACTACTTTTGTGTTTGGTTATGCACAGTCACAGTTTGTATTAAGTTTCTATTTATTAAAATTATTTCATGAAGTGCTATTGAACAAGGTCATATACTTGAAGGGATTAGTTAATATATAGTCTTTCAGGTCATACAAACTGATATGTCACATTGTTTTCTAGCTGATGTACTCAGGTGGTGAGCAGTTTGGGGTAGAAATGATGTTTTCCTGAGCAGGGTCAGTACTTGGTACAATGTTTTCTTCAATGTAGCTGAAGAATGTACCACTGCTATGTATGTTGGTAAAGGCGTCAATGAAAGGTAATCCCTGAAGTAACTAAAAATTGAATACTTGCTCCTAAATCAGTCTGCGAGATTTATATGAAGCTTATATGAATTTGTATATCCTTAGGAGTAAAATTTCAGGGCCTGAAATTCTTCACAGAGTAAGTTCAAAGATCCTTAATCCTTCTAAAAGTGGTTTGCTGGTGTTAGCCTCGTTAAGCACTTAGAGCTATACTAATTTCTATCATTGAGAAGTCTCTGCTGCAGAGCTGGGTTCGCAGAGGGAATCAGGCACTAAATATTCCTAATAGCAACCGGTCAACGCAAGCCCCAGCGATGTTAGTGGAGCAGCGGTTTGTCGGTAACAAATTGCAAGCTCTTTGTCAGTCAGCAAAGGCAAACATCCCGGCGAGAGCGGGGACGGCTGGGCTCGCGGCGGCACACCGTGCCGGCAGCGCTGCAGCCAGGGACACGTTCCCGGACCACGCAGCTTTCGGGGGCTCTGCAGCCGCAGCGGCGGGTGACTTCAGAGGTGCAGAGGGCGAAAGCCTGGGCGGTTTTGCTCAGTGCCCTCCCTGTGCCGCATGGTGCAGCGGGCTAGGTCTCTGCCCCCCGTCGCTGGTGGTTACGGGGGTCAGAGGGTGGAAGGTGCACTGCAGCCGGATTTTGGAAATGGTCCATCCCATCCCCAGTGGCTGTCAGGGACGTGGTGTCAGGAACACGATGCAGGTCATAGCAAGCCACCAGCTCTTGCAGTGTAGACCCTCAGCACCAGCCACGGACCATGTAGCTGGCAGTGTGTACTGAAACAAATTAATTTTATCATAGAGTGGCTGCTGAGAGTACATTCCCCAGACCATCTCTCCCACTGTCTAGGGTCTTAGCTCTGCTGAGGCCAGAAATCTTAAAGCCAGGGCTTTCCTAAAGCTCCTGCCCTGCTAGAGGAAGCAGCATATACTGTCTTTATTGGAAGGGTGCCCTGTACCACAAGATATCTCTAGAATAGTGAGGCCACTACTATTTCGTCCTACCGAGTAGCAGTTCGTCCAGGAGATGCATCTTTCCCATTGTATTACACCAATCCCAACAGCGAAATGGATCTTCCCTTGGAAGAAGTCAGAGCATGACTTCAGTTGATATCACTGCAGAACAGCAGCCTTGTTGGAGGCTTGCACAAACCATCACTGCCCCTGACACTGTTGTATGTTTTCTCCTCGTTTTTCAGCCTGACAGTCCCTTAGGGAAGCTCTCCGGGCAGCTCCTGTCAGTAGTGCCCAGGACTGCTGTAGTACCTGCTCCAAAATATCTCACCAAGCGGTGGGAGCAGGCTGTAATGCAAATGCTAACATGCAGTACTGAAGTGTCCTTCAGGCTTTAATTTTTTCTTGGAGTCTTTGGTGTTTCTTTATATACAGGAGCTGTAGAGATCAGTACATTGAAATCCTCACTGTGCTCTGATGTGGCGACTGCTTTCTCATTTCTCAGTAGAATTTAAGCCAGCTGAACCTTGTGCAAGGCTGGGCTGGTGGCTGGAAATGACAGCAGGTCAGACAACACCATTCTTGCCAGTGCTGAAGGGCTTCAAGTCTGCTGGATGTTGTGCTGTGCAAGCAAGGAGCTTTCTCTGTCTCTCACTGTATTGCAGAAGAAAGAAAACAAGGTCTGTGAAACTTAAGAGCTGACCCTTTTTCCAAATGCAGCTTTTCCTGTTAGAGCTTTTGGGCTCTTTGCAGTCACCAAAGGTATTGATGGGGACTGTTCAAGTTCTAACATTTGGTGGGGACGAATTCACATTTTTCAAGACTGCTGTTGGTGCCGTTGCTCTCAGTTATTACCTTCTCAGTGGTGTAGAGGCTAAGTGTACATTAACAACTACTTTACTTTTGCAGTTGCTCCAGAGGCTTACCTCTGTAGGTGTTTTTAGAAGAACTGAATTTTCTGTAATGTGACCTTTTGAGCAGTGAAATTACAGAAGCAGCAGACCTCTCATCAGACTTGCTTTTAAGACTTATTCTTTCTACTTGTAAAATAATCCAAGTAAGTCTTCACTTACTGCCTTCAATTTAATAGTTGCAAGGAGCCCTCCCGATTCCCTGTGGATTGTCTGCTGTCAACCTGACAGATCTGCATTTGTCATCAATATCAGATCCTGTCACGTTCCTGTTTGGGCTTGAAGATCTCCTTGGTTTGCCCTTCACAAAGCAGCCATTGCTGCTGTGTGCCATGACAGTGATCACAACCAAAGCTCACAGGCGCTGGGGACTGCTGAGCCTTACCGAGAATTTACATTTACTGCTGGTGGTTTTTTTTGTGGTACCTGATAATGCAGAAGCATTCCCCCCACCCNNNNGAGGAAATTCATAATGAAATAGCAATTTCTCATTGCTTTGGAGATTCAAATCTGCTTTACTATGTGATCAGTTTTGGACTGTTCATTTTGTACCTCTGAGAAGTCTCCATCTCACATATTAAGTCAGCTTTCTTCAGAAAGGCAGTGATGATGCTTTTTGAATGTCCTTAATCTTGTCTTTTTTAATTTTTGTGGCTTTTTTCCCCTTTAATCCATGAAACGGGGCATCAGTCCACAAGCCTTATCTGGCTTTGGGACAGCTGATCTTGCTGAATTTCGACCACCTCAGCAAGGGCTGTGTCGTCAGCGGCTGCTGAAGCAGTGGTGAATCTCAGCAAAATGGACACCTTTTGCTTGCCACTGGTATCATCATCTAATTGCACTCCTCCAGCTCCTGGTTTAGCCTGAACCCGGCTGAGCTCTCCAAGGAGTCAGTCTTCCCCAGGCAGCCAGGCATTTTCAGCCTCTTCCCCTTCCCTCTGCGTGGCTCTCGTCAGAGTCCAGCAGGCTGCAATCCCAGCTTCGTTACCCTGAGCTCTGCAGCTCAGAGCTGCTTCTCCGTGGCTCCGGCTTTCCGAGCCCTCTTTCCCAAGGGCTCTCGTCTGTAACCCTCTGCCTCGTGTCGATTTTACTTGGGCATTTTTACCATTCGCAGAGACTTGGAAGCGGGCTTATATGCCTTGCAGGTGTGCAAGAAATGTACTTATTCTCCAATAAAGAAAAGAAGTGGCTGGTGCTGAGGTGGCCAGGGCTGTTAGCAGTGGAGGGCAGAGAGTGGCGATGTGCTGACGGCTGCAGTTTGTGTCTGTCGGGCTGGGGGCTGGCTGGGCATTGCTACCTGCGGCTGGGCATCTACCTGCGGCTGGGCTCATCCTGCAGAGCAGACGTGCCTGGGCTCTGCTCCCTGATGCTGGAATGGTGTGGCTTCTCACGCTGGTGTCTCTCCTTTGATACTATTAATGACTCAGGAATTTCACTTTTGTCTGGTTTTGCTTTACCTTCACAGCATAAGCTAACACGCTCTCCCTTGGACAGCCCAGCAATGGTTTTGCAGCAAAGGTCAGCCAAGGCGACATAGCCGTACCTCCAGAAACAGGTTGGGGGGCTGCGGTTTTCCCAGACATGCAGAAAAATACACTTGCGCTGTTGGGTCTGTGTTACTGCTGGGTTCTAGTTTAGGTCTGCAAAAACATACAAGGCATGACTACACGTGCAAGTGGCTGTCCTGGTAGAGTTCAGGTGGTTTCTGCCATGGAGAGTGAGAAGATACCTCGGTGGTCTCCCAAGCCATTAAAGGGTGTATAACATATTCTATCTTCTCCTGCTGAAATGCTCAGCTCATGGCAAAATATTTTGCTTATCAAATCATTTTTAGGAGCCGTACGGTCTCCTCCTCTTACAGTCCCTTTGATGAAAACTGCTTGTAGCACAAAGCCCACGGTGCTGTGTGGAGAACATCACAGAACCAGCCTGGCCCAGCAATCAAGCATGTGTTTAACGGAGAAGTGCTGCCTGCCACCAACGTCAGAGCTACGAACGCTGCAAGACTGCCAGCCACCAGAGTGCCTAGAAGGCAACACGATGCCAAAATATGGACAAGTATGTGGCTTATCTCTTACTAGGCCAGTGTTTTCTGTCTTTTATCATAGAGAGCGTAAAGGGTTTATTGTCCGTCTTAGCCTGGCAGTTACCCTCCTCCTCTGGAGGCAGGAGATGGCTTTTGTGGTATGTGGGTAGCACATGGGAGGCAAGCGGGATGGTGTGGATGCCATCAGCTGCCCCAGGAGACCCAGCACAGAGACCCTGCTCCTGCCCAGGAGGTGAGCGCTGGGTGGGAGCACCCGGGTCCATGGGGTCCCTCGCCGAGGCTCCTGGCAGAGACCCTGTGCTGAGGTGCCCTTGGCTCCTGTGTCCCTTTAATGCTGGGCTGGGACCTGTTCTTTCTCCGTTATCCTTTTGCTGCAGCTTTGAAAGTAATTAACACTTCTTTTGAGAGTAGAGGCTTCTCAAAGCATTTGCCATCTGGTATCACTTACCACATTAATCATAGTCCAAGGAACAAACTAGTTTTGACTTGAGGTTTCCCGAGTAACTGGATTTCTCCATTTCAGATGCTATTATTGATAAGTCTGAAGTTTTGCAAGATACCTTATGTTCATGTCATTGCTTGAATGGAAGAAGGCAAATAAAAATAGTCCAAAACCCCCATCTCTGAAAACAAAACTTGGACTCTTCTGATTCTGCACTGAGGCTTGGGAAAACATGATGTCTACGTTTTTGACAGTATTACAATTTAAACTTTCATGACCCAAACTGAAAAACATACCTCTGGCAATATTTTAATATTGATAGGCAAAATTGTGATTCATCAACATCAAACTGTTTAGTTCATTAGCCAACAACTTCTATGCAGTGTGGGAATACATTTAAAAGCGAATGAGATGGGACCAAGTATTAATTATGCAGTCATTGCACAAATTAATAATTTTATGTCACAAAGAGCTTCCTATGTATTAACACTTTAGAACCTGTTTCCTGCCCTTATTTTTAAGTTCTTCTGAGGTACATGGATATGCTGTATTTTTTAAATCAACTTTTCTCAAAAATGGTAAGCAGAACTAAGTATGAAAGACTGACATAACAAAACCATGGTTTTGGTGGAGGTGAAGTTTTTGAGTTTTCTGATTTCTATATGCATGTGGTTCTCATACACAATTGTCAGTATGAGTTGTCACTAATAGTTTTGTGCCATATAATGCTTTTACTGCCATTTGTAATATTTGTCTTGACCACATGAACACATTAATACTTGTGTCTCTCTATCCTTGCTGAAATGCCACCATCTGAAAGTAAAATGAAGGAACACTAGCAGCTGTGGGATGTGAAGAGCGGGTGGGAGGTAGCCAGTTAAGAGGGCTGAGATACTCTAGGTAGGAAATGTGCAATTCATGCCCTCGGCTCCGAGCTCACGTGTAGGTGTTGCTCTAGTTCAGCACCTTTGAACGGAGCCACTCGGAGTGAAGGTCCTGGATGTTTTCAGGACCTGTGCATGAGCAGCAGAGCACTGCAGAGCTTTGCTGCCCGTGCTCTGCTTCTGCCAGCAGCACGTGAGCCCTAGCTGGTGCTTGTCCCGTGCTCCTCCGCACAGGGCTGGTGGGCACGTTGCACAAGGGAAGCCTTCAGCAGTCACAACAGCAAGGAGGTTTCTGCAGAAACTGCGGCAGCCGGGTACTTGACCCCCTCTCCTTGCCCACCGGTGGGTGCCAGCTGAAGAAACGCCACGCTGTGCTTGTCTTCCTCTGCGCAAGACTGGAGCAGACCCGCGGGAACGCAGACTGTTTCTGGGGGGAGCTTGCATCGTGGCTATTGTAGTGAATGGGAAGAACCACATATTTTTCAGCAGGCCCCTGCTGCTTCCAATTCACAGCCCTCAGATGAGGGGAGCACCCTGCAGCCTGAATGTGCAGATGGGATTATCCAGAGAGGAGCCTGCAGACCTGCTGTCCATGACACTGAAGCAAAGGCCTGCCTTCCCAGGAAGGAGCCAGATATTGCAAAACATCTTGGAATGGTGTCTGTCCCCAAGACAGAAACTATAGCTTCATCTTTGCCATATTGCTGATGTTTAATATTTAATTGCTCTGCAGTGTGGCAATCTCCATAACAAAGCATGAAAAAAATCTAAATTTGTCCTGAAGATATGAAAGCTGCTGGATGTTCTCAAAGCCAGAACTTGAGCTGAAAGCCATAATGAGCCGTTTGAGAGCCTGAGCTAAGGCAGCCATTTCCTACGGTGCAACATGCACAGAATTAGGCTGGAGGACTCGAGTGCACAGAAGATTTTGAGAGTGAAACATTCTGTAAGGCTGGAAGGATGCACTGGGCCCAGAAGCCCTCATGCTGCCCTTGAGAGGTCTGAAAAGAAAGCTGAGCCCCGAAAGGCACATGAATCCTTCACTTCACACCACCCCATTGAAAAGCTATAAAGGTGGCTGCCAAACTGAGGGAAACTTAAGCTTGGTAGTTTTAAGACCAAAGATCTCACATTCCATCCTGCCTTGCCGATAACATATTGGTTTAGGTGTGATTTAAATTGGAGCCAAATGTTACACACATTTGGCTGGAGCAATTTCTTCAAGAATGTTTTCCTAAATTAGGGATGATAGTGATAATGCTCCTACTTCTTGGCTGCTGCCTACTACTGGCTGAGATTTCTTCTGCTAACAACCATGTTTCTAAAAACTCGCAATCTGCTTTTACAGCTACTTCACATAGTATGTGAAAACACTTTTTAACAACGTTGCAGTCATGAGCTTTGCTATTTCCATGGTATAATTGATTTTGCATGTTAAATTATTGTGTTTCTGCTCTTTGACAGAGAGGTGTAATGTTATTAAACAGGTTCTTTTTTCCTCAGATAATCTTTTCAGTGAGTTTTACGTTTTTGAATCTATAGTGCAAGGATTAGAAGAGATCTTTCCCTGCCAAATACATGAGGATATGGACAAGGATGCCCTGAGGGTGCTTCCAGCCCCTAGAATATTCTGGCTCCATTTGCTGTTTCGCACACTTCTGTGAGGTTTCTACAAATACTTTTTGTAAATTCATTCCTCAAATGTTTCCAGTAAAGGTGTCAAAACATTTATGGATGCCAGAAAAATCTAATAATTTGTTTTTAAATTCACAAAGACTCCCCATTTCCTTCATCAAAAATGTTGATTTGTAAGTTTTAGCCATATAACTATCCCTATACACAGGTAGTGGTGAAGGCCAGCTGGCTCTAACAAGAATGTGTATGTTTAACAGTAAAGTGGTGAGAGCCATGGTCTGAATATTTCCTATTCATTCATTCATGGGCTTATCTTTAATAAATTTCAGAGCATTTCTGTCAGCGTACGCCTTACTAGAGACTAGTACTATGGGAGTTATTTTAGCATGTTATGAAAAGCACATACAAAGCAGCTTTCCCATGGTTATTTCTTCATCATCCCACCTGCCACACACACCTCTGCTCCATTAATCGCCCCTTGCCCGAGCACCGCGGGGGTTATCCCGAGCCGGGTGTACGGTGCCGTGCTGCCTGTGTGACTTACCAAAACCAGCACTGTCTGCTGAATAATAAGCTGGACGTTTGTCTTTTGGCAGGGAGGGGGGACTATGTTGAACCTGAACCTGCCCCCTTTGCTGCTGGGCCCCGCTGGGCTCCCGTGCACCCACAGCGCAGCGGTCTGCAGCAGGGCGGCATCGTCCGCCCGCATCAGGGTGCCCCGCTCTTTAGTGGGGACTGCGCTTTGTGGGGTCCCTGTCGGGGACAGGTGCCAGCCTCCGTGGTCTCAGCGAAGGGGTGGGAGAGCAGAGAGCTTGGTCTCAGTGCTGCAGCATCTCCTGAAAAGCTGCTGGAGGGGCAAATGGGCTCCCTCTGCGTGGAGAGGAGAGCAGGATGCTCGTGCAGGGATGAAGGGGTGATGGCTGAATGCGTGTCTGCTCTGGGAGACGTGCGAGCTCGGTAATGCCGCCTGCTTTTAGCCAGATGAGTGCCTGGGAAGCCTTTGCAGGAGCCTGGGATCGGTGCCGTGGCACTGGTGGCTGCTCGCTGTGGGGAGACCAGACCTGGAACTGCTCCTCCCAGCCCGGGGGGGCCACAGCCAAACCTCCCACCCCACTGTGGCCTCGGCTCCCGGGAGCTCTCAGGGCTTGTCAGGGACACGGGACAGCAGCAATGGCCCTGTGCTCCCCCGCGGTGCCCATCCTGGTAAGAAGAGGGGTGAGGAAAGGAGCCCGGGGCAGCGGGGGAGCAGGATCAGGGCCAGGACCAGGGGTGACCTCTCTGTTTAGCAGCACAGGATGGGAGGCACTTACCTTTTCACCCTAGTCCGTGGTTCATGGTATGTGGTTGACACTTTCCAATTAACTTGCATGTATATCAGAAAAAGGGTTTTTTTCATGTGGAATTATTTTTGAGGCTGGGGCAAATTATTATGAATACTAAGTAGAAATTCCCTAGCAATTGGGTTCAGTGCTGCCACCAGGGAGGCAGCTGTGAATGCCAGTATGAAAAATCGGCACTTCTCGTAAGGCGTGACTGTGCTCCATACTGGTGAGGTGTCCTGTTTTCAGCTGGGATAGAGTTAATTTTAATTTTTTTTTTTCTCCTTCCTTTCTGTTCTGGTAAACTGTTCTTATCTCAACCCATGAGTTTTACTTTTTTGTCCCTGATTTTCTCCCCCATCCCACTGAGTGGGGGGGAAGTGAGTGAGC
>JAOBAS010000037.1:22839383-22855380 GCA_025311575.1 Elanoides forficatus | reverse complement strand
TCTGGTAAACTGTTCTTATCTCAACCCATGAGTTTTACTTTTTTTTCCCTGATTTTCTCCCCCATCCCACTGAGTGGGGGGGAAGTGAGTGAGCGGCTGTGTGGTGCTTTAGTTGCTGGCTGGGGTTAAACCATGACACGAGGTTTCTTCACAAGTTCACCAGGTTGGGGAACAAAGTCTATCTGCGTCAAGCCTCAGAAACACACGGTCTGAAAGGCGCTTGGACCTACACACAAGGTGTTTTTCTTGTACTAGGGAGAATCACGAGGGCGGCCCAAAGAAATGGAGTGACAGCAGAGGAAGAGCTGTGTGACAGATGCCTCTGGCTCCTGCCCCCAGGCCAGTGGCCGCAGCCTGGTGAGGCTTTTATTGTGACAACCCAAGCAGAGAAATCATCATATTTTTTTGCTTGGAATGGATAAAACCAAATCAGCTCACGTCTGTAGCTTGTTGGCACCAGGGAGGAAACTGCCTAGTACTTAGCTTGTAATTCTTCAGACTATGCGTAGTTGTTTCATGTAATTTTAGATATCCTGGTAATTGGCAGTGATTCATACCAGCTCTGCTGCTGGCTGCCTCCCCATCAAAACAGCCCCCCTGCAGCCACAGTTTCTACCCCTCCCCGGCATTACATCAGCACACGCTCACCATAAGCCCACCGTCGGTGACGCAGTGATGCCACTCAGCTGGGCTGCTCTGCACTGGTCATCATCTGGCCCGTGGTGCTTTGGTAGTAGCCACCTTCCTGTCCCACCACACCAACCTGGGGGTGGCCGTGCAACTGCGCAGGGGTGTGCAGGGACATGGACAGCTCTGTCATTCCCACAGCAGAAGACCATCACCCCTGGGAGCAGGGGTGGAAAGGATGAGTAAGCTCGGAGCTGAGAGTCTGCTTTTCCTGATGCTGTGGGCAGAGGAACCACTAACCTGCTGGCTTGTGCAGGATGCTTTGAGGGGTGAGCGGGGAATTTTTCCAGGTGGGGGATGGCCCTCTTCTACTCACCTCTGTCCTCGGCCCTGAGAAGAGCTGGTTGCTGAGTGGGCGCTTGGGTCTGTTCCGTGAGTTAAGCTCGGTGAAACTGTAAGTTGCCAGGGTTAGAGAAGAAGAAAGGCTCAAAATTCGGAATGAAGGACCATACACACTCCTGCACCCCTGGCAAGGTCAAAAGCAGCCAGATGTGCCTTTATCTACTCGGCATCCTCCATAGGAGGACGGAGAGGGAAAAGGGTGGATACAGAGACAGCACTGACAATGCTTATCTAAGCTCAGACAAAAAAGACCAAGCTGACATTCAGGCTGATCACAGTTTCTGGAGACCATTCAGAAGATGTTGCTGAGGAATGAGACACACAGATGGTGGACAGAGCTCATTACATGAAGAAAAACTTTTGGTGTTCAGACACAGCTAGACAGGAGCAGGGAAGAGACAGGTTATGTCTTTGTGTTAATAGGTGCAATTAAGTGTTCCTGACCTTGGGTCACAGCTGTACTTGTTTCTCCCATACAGCGTTTATTTTATTTTTTTATTTTCTGTAGGTTTTTTTCCTTTTCTTTGGTTGCTTTTTAACAGCTGTTTGTGGAGCCAGAGGTCTCCATAGGGCAGGCAGGATGCAAGACCAGTTCTTCGACCGACCGTACAAAGTGAGGCTCTCTCCCCACTCCAGATACTGCCAGCAGTAGCTGAGCTGTGAGGTTAGCACCATAATCACCTTTGATGTAGGCTAACGGGAGTCACTAGATGAGACAGTGGCTCACCAGGGACAGACCTGCACGTTCCCTCAGTTTACAAATAAATTGCACTGATTGGAAAGAGCAGGGAGGCTCCTGCTGTTTACTGGTATCTTGGAGTCATGAGTGGGGAGACGAGGCCTGGCTGAAGGCAAAGGGGGGTATCCCTGCGCACAGAGCTGGGGGGGGCTGCGAGGCTGATGTAGTCTTTACCGCACCTCTGTGAAGCTTCACACTTTGCGTCAGCCCCATGCTGCTGCCTGACCGCCGCTGTGCTCAACCCCTGCTGCTAATTAAGTTACGAAAGAGAAATACAGAAATGCTAGATGGGCAGGCTGTGAAATTTGCAGACGCTGCACTGGACACACAAGGAAGCGATAAGTCTCTGCTGTTCTGCAATGCACTGCCTTTGTGTAACATGGTGAGAGCTGGGGGCGTTTCCTTGGTAAAACATGGTGTAATAGGAATAGTGTATTGGCTTCTTGGGGACCAAGCTCTGCGGATACTGCTGGTATGAGGGCTGAGTCTGCTTCTCCCGTTTCATAATGCATAAATTGTTTCGGTAAAACAGCATCTGGATTCGGAAAAGTTTGGTGTAAAATTGTAGTAATTTAAGCAATGAATTATTTAACTCATCCAAATGCACACAAAAGCAAAAAATGCAACCCTTCATGCCTATTGTGTGGTGATGGGAAGGAAACAGAAATTATGCTTTGACTAGGTGATAGCAGAAGACACCTGCTATAGACGCTCTAAAATTAAATTACCTGGGAGAAGAGGACCAGCTTTGCAAGGGTACCCTAGCTGTGGGAAGTAAGTTCCTTTTAATCAGTTTCCTCTCCTCTAGAAGATATAAGATCCTATATCTAAACCACATCTTATTCCAGCTGTTATTTGTATAAAACCTAACCATTAGTTTCTATTTTTAGTGATGTTAGGGTGCTCATCTTAGAGGGGAAGTGGAGGCAATCTGACAGCTCCTGCTGAGCAGGGAACCTGTAGCAGTTCAGGTGTTTGGGTTTCCCACACACGGCCAAACCTTCACCTTCCTCCAGAGAAAATGTTTCTCCACTCATACAAGGAGGAGGAATTGGACTTGTTCAAAGCTGTTGTGTGAGACTTCATTCTCCATCTTGGTGTGACAAGACTGGATTTCTCTTGACATGAAAGTAGTCAGTCCAGTTTTACAGAGCAGGAGTGAGAAGTGGTTCAAAACTTTAATGGAGAAGAGTTGCCTGTGGCAGCAAGACCTTCAATCAGTTTTGTCTGGGGTAAAGTGCTGGAGCATGTCTCATGTAAAGAGGCTCCTAGACGCATGGCTCAAGAACTTCTCTGCATCCCCATCCCTTGTGGCCTCACTCAAAACCAGAAAGGTAGGCTCAATGCAAGACTTTTGCATCTGGATTTTTGAAGTTGATGCAGTGGCTCTGAGTCATGGTATATTTAGGAGACCCAGCTGGGAAGGAATGATCCCTGGCAAGATGCCACAGACAATTTCTGTTCCCAGCAGTAACAATAAAAGTCTGCATTTCTGGTGTTCTGCAGTACAACACTGACTGCGTCGCTGGTAGTGGTATTAAATATTCCTTTGTGAATTAAATATTCTTTTGTGTTTTCTGGTGTCAGTCTCTGGGTGCTCCATTGCTGTACAGTGTTATCTGCCAGGATGACAGCAAGATGTGCTGTCTACAGCTGCTGAACTGTGCCTTGTGGGTGAAAGAGAAATGAAGGCTCAGGAGAAGACAATAGCAGAATTTGTTCTGCAGGTGGGTGAATGCAATTTTGAAAGGAGGCGTTTGTTTTTAAGGTGAGATGCAGGTGTGACTTTTTTGGTGTTCAGATGCTTTTATGTGTATGCATTCTGCTCATGTTCTGTTAAGGCGAATGAGAGGCAGGACATGAAAGACAAAACAGAGAGAAATGGGCTGTTGCATCCTCCAAACCCATGTGAATCAGAGAATCCATGAGTGGCAGAAGGGCCAGGGTGGTACATGACAGGTTAAACTTCCCAAACAAAGGCTCGAGTTATTTTGTTTCTGGTTTGGAAAGCAACAGTAAGACCAAGAGAGACACTGAAAGCCTGCTCTGAGCCAAGAAAATGTTTACAAATCCCCCTGCAACAACCAAATCGATAAATCTATACATTCTGCTCTGACTTATCAGAGTCACAAGAGCCACAAATAGTTGCTGGTTGTTGGAGGTGTTTGTGGAGAGGCTAGGGGTTTTTTTTGTTTGTTTGTTTTCTTCTTTTTTCTCTCTCTGGATTTTATTTCACTATATGAGGAAGGTGTTTATTTAAGAAGAAATGAAAACCACACAAAACTGTATTTGGCGAAAGGTGTTGACATAACCTGGAAAAGGAAAACGGGAATCGTGAGGCACGCGGTAAGTGGGATTGCGTTTCAGATAGCAGTGGAGAGGTCTGGACAACAGCTTATTTGTGATATCGCCATCGCTTTGGAAAGCATGGGGCTGGAGTGACCAGTGGCTGGTCCGCGCTGCCGTTGTAAAGGGTGTACGTGTACAGCCATCACCTGAGACGTTGTGCAGCACAGCTGGAGGCGTTGGGAGGTGGATGGGTGGGAGCCGGAGCTGGAGAGATGCAGATGGCACTGGGGACCGGGTTTGTACCGCTGCCCTGTGGGGAGGGAGGGAGGGAGGGCAGCGGCAGCACGGTGGGCACAGCCTGCCTCGGCAGGGCTGAGCTGCGCCTTGGAGGGGTCGGACGCTTCGCCGGGTCTCCTCCAAGCCCTTAGCAGACGATCTGTGCCAGGAGGCACTTGGAGCTTCATATGACTCCTTTCTTCCTCTTTCAGGTTTTTCAGCCCGAACTGAGAGCCAGATCCTCCCAGTACGCGTGGGTTTCTCCTTTGTTAGCTGTTCTAACTTTTCACCTGGCCTTGGGTTTGTGTGTTAGGACCGGCTGGCCAGCGGCATTGCTGTAGCAGCTCAGCACGGCCCCAGAACGTGTCTGGCTGCCCGGTCAGCTGGATTTGCATCTGTGGGGTATTGCTGCAGCAGCACAAAACACCAGCCCCAAGAATGCACCAGTGATTCTGCCTTTGCATGCCTGAAACCCCGGAAAGGTTGCCTTGACAGATGTTTTCCTGGCAAACAACGCCATCCCCACTAGCTGATCACAAATGCCTGTGCTTCAGCAGCTGCCCAAAGTCACCCATGCACTCAAAGACATCGAGCTGTGTTCTCACCACACCTGGCACTGAGGCCATCCTTGAATGCCTCCTCAGTTGCTGGTCAGGATGCTTGTTCCTCTCCTTTGCTTGTTTGCTGGTTCGCAACCTCACTCGTGGTCCTCTGTGCTCCCCTTCCTCAGCCTCACTTTCCTCTGGACAAGGTACATTTATTATCCTTTATAGCAATGGAGTGAGTTGTAGCAAGGCCGCTGGTACATCACTGGTGAACAAACCAAACCCCAGCTCCAAACACGGTGTCTGTGTTACCATAAGCCATCCCCTGCTGGCGGATCAGCCTTGCCCTTTCCTCAAGGTTTGGGGGGTTTGGGTGATGCTTTGGCTGTTGGCAGGTGCTTTCCAAAGTCTCCTGGTTTGGTTTATCAGTTCCTGTACCAGAAAGTGTACCTGTCTGAGGCAGTTTCTGTGCTGGCAAAGAAAAAGGGCCCTGGGAGCCAGCAGGGCATAATTAAATCATAAATGACAAAAGTTGGATTTACAAAGACATTGCTCCAGGGCAACCGGTGAGCTAACACCAGTCCTATGCTGGAAAGTTAAATGAGTAAAAACTGGGCACTTCGATTTGGATAAGTGACTAATTATAATTTCTAGATTTAATTATCAACAGTAAACTCTTAAATACCCACTGCAGACAAGTGAACCTCTGTGCCTTCCTTGTGTTTGATGTGCTAAGCATAAATATTCAGCTCAGTCTCTCAAGAAAACATGAGGTTTTACACAAGAACAACTATCCCAGATGAGCAGGATTTATAGCTCCAAAATGGTCTGGTTTCATAATTTGCAAAAGCTTTAACCTTTCAAGCATTTCCAAACCTATTTTAGCATGCAGGGAGTAGTGATGCAGAGACATTAACATTAAAACTTTGTGTGTCTCCAGTGAATATTCTTACAACAAGAAGCATAACATATCCTTTTTCTTATTTCATTTTCTAATATCTCAATGCTGTTTGCTTCCATGAAAGAAAAAAAAAAAGAAAAGAATATATTCTGACAAAATTAACAAATATTGCAAAGCTTTAGATGCCAATTAAGATGAATAATTTAACCTGTAGATATCAGTGCATGACAATTCTACGCTTCATCTGCCTGCTCACCAGATTATGGTGCAAACTCGAGGCAGATTTGCTGAAGCAGTTCACATTTCCTTGAAGGTCATTTAAATGAATTTTCAAATTCCCTTTCAGTCTTCAGATGATCCCATTAATGACCAGAAAAAACAAACAAACAAATAAATGGAAGCGAAAGCAGATTCAATAAATCATATGGCAATCCTTGGTAACCCAACGTCATGTGCACCAGTTCTGCAAGAGTATAGATCAGACATTTATCTCGGCTCCCATCCTTACAAGTTGAAGAGAGCCCAAACATCGAGCTACCCCCTAGAGTGCTTCATGTCTGTGAACCCTGGTGCTGTGAGGCACGTACTGCCACCTCTGCCAAAGGAACATGGAACAGGATCGCCTCCACCTCGGCCGTCATTCCTCTCTGTAGTCCATTGCAAAGGATGCACAGAACCTGTCTCCAGCCTGCCTGACTTGCATGTTTGCAGGGCAGCCAGCCTTGAGACTCAGCTGTCTGGAGAAGCAGCGAGGTTTGCTGATGCGTGCCTGCTCCAGGCACCAGTTCCTGTGTGGGAAGGTGGCAGGGCAGGAGGAGACGTGGTAGAGCCAGAGTAATCACAGGTCTGGCAAAAGAAGGGGACTAAAATGGATGGGTGGGCTGACATTTCCCTGAGAATCCTTTCATTTGCACAGATGGGGTACACCATTTCCTTCCCCTGCAGCGAGCTGAGGACCTGTATGTACCTTGTCTGAAAGCAGAAGGTGGGACCTCGATAAGCGACTCTGGCTCCTGTCTTTAATTGAAATGGTCTTTGTACAGAATTTCTGTTACATAACACCTAGAAAACCAGATTGGGAAAATGTCCCTCTGAATATCTAAATAATTATAATGTCTTTCTTTAAAAAAGGGGCAACTCCAAAACTCCTATCTACTATCCTGATGTGGACATCTTGCTACCTGCCTTTAGCCTGTTTGCAGCTCTGAAGGCTAAGTACTATTACTAGAGTGCAGGAATTATGCTTGTAACAGGCTGTTCAGCTCTTAACTGCATTGCTCTTTTTTAAAAGCACTCTATGTTCAGATCTGGGAAAGGAAGTCTGGTATGAAAACTGCTAGATCACATGCATCTGCTGCACTTGGGAATGATCTATATCTGTCATCATCACCCTGATGGAATCAATTGTACTAGCAAGTATTGACAGCCGCGGGCAGGAGGACAGATCCAGCATCGTGCAGATGTATCTTGATGTTGTCAACTAATGTGTAGGCTTTTCAGCAGTATTGTGCTTCCTATATCCTCTTTTGACAACTGAAGTGCTCCAGCAACAAAAACGCAATGGCAAAGGGCAGAGGTTTCCAGTCACAGACAAGTCAGGCAGGAGTGATCTCTGAAAGCATCTGGTTTGGGGAGGCAGTTGAGTTTGGAAACTCCTTCACTGCAGGCCTGAGGACAGCCTTGTTTTTCGCTGGAGTATCTTTAAAAATGCATCTTAAGTACTTCCCTTTTCCTGGATCCAGGACGTCAGAGTCACTCTGCAGTGCAAGAAGAGTACTGAGTGGAGAAGCAGTTTGAACTTTGCACCATGTAGTCTCCAGATTCCTCCTGACTCTGGGGAGCAGAGCGCTGCACCGCCCTTCTGGCTTGTGACCCCACTTGCTACCACTCTGGCTCATCTCGCTGGAACTCATCAGATGGCAAAACCTGCTTGTGAAACATTTGGGGGGGGGTGGGTGTATAGTCCGATTAGAAGATGAGAACAACATTTTGGAGTGGATTGTTGAACAAGTGTCAGAGGGTGAGACAACAGACACCAGCGTTATTCCTCTCAACATATTCCAGCTTTGTGGCCAAAGCAGAGAACTCTTTATTGTTGTTGGCATGAGGAGATGATTTCTCAGAAACTCAGCACTCCGTAGCCATTGTCATGCTTTAGAAACAAAAGATGGCAAATGTGGGCGATGCAACGTCTGTAGGCTGTTACTTTTTCCAGCTTCTGGAAGAGTCTTACTGTGACTTTATGTTTTGTATGGCTGAGCTCACCCAGGGGACATGGTGAGAGTAAAATCTAACCAAACGAACAAACTTCAGTACTGTCAGCTGAGCAAGTCTTCAGACTTCCCGTCACAGATCTGGCTACCCAGACACATTTGTGAAAACTACTCATCATCTTATAATAGCCTGGTAACACCAGAACTGTTTCATAATTAAAAATAGCATGGAGACAGGCTTTTCCTTGCACTTTTCTTCAGTTATCATCTTCCATGCAGCAACCTGTGATACATTTAGAGATAATAATCAAAGATGGTAAGTTTTATCACCCTATGAAGGGTGGATTTTTCAGCCTTACCTTTGGAGCTAAACTAAAGTTTACAGGGTTGCTGTTCCACAAAAGGGTGTTTGGCAACAATTGTACTTTGGTTGTGCATAAATTAAAGTGTTACAGAACACTGTTAATAGTTTTGATGATTCTGATCAGAGGTTTGCTTCAAATACCAGCATAAAGAGAACAGTGGTGCTGTATCAACCCAGCTTTGGCAGAAAGCATGTCAATGAGAATTGTACTTTGAAAATACAGCAACAAAAATCTGCAAGAAAATTTCACGGCGGGACATGTTACACCACCATGACTCCTAATGAAGGGCAGCTGGAGACCGTAAAGAGTACAGGTCTGGAGAGATTTCAGCAGGATCTCTGGAAGGATGCTCTGGAGTCCCTGACTTCAGAAAGGAGTTGACATGCACTGCACAGGTTGCCAGCACCGCTTGTCTCTTAGTGGTGGAGCTTAGGGCATGTTGCAATCAAGTGTCTCCATCAGCTACCCTGTGCTATCTTCACATCCTTGCAGTGAAAATCGGCAGGACAGGAGTCCAGACATCAGGGTCCTGGGGCAATATCAAATATTCAACACTGAAATAATTATTCTGCTGGCTCACTTAACTGGTCCAGTCAACTGTCAGAGATGCCTTCTGTCAAAAGTGGAGTGATAAAAGTGATTTTTAAGGACAGCTAAAATAAACTGAATAGGTAAGAAACCAATCATTGACATGATACACCATGAAAAAACAGTTTGAAAGCCTCCACCATGGTAGAATTCAGGAAACTGAAGGGAGCAGCTCTAGCAGAGATATATTGAAGCTGCCCGAGATTATGAACAAGGTTAGATTTATGCTGCACAGCAGAAAATGCTCAAAGGAAATGGGGCATAGTGAGTACAGGAAGCAACACCTGTGGCACCTGTAACCACTAATTACTGTGCAAATTGGACTAATTTCTCACTTTCTGCCAACTAAAATCTTAATCTTCGTGCACTGAATTAAAAGAAAATCCTATCACCATGTAACCCTTGTAAGAAAAAATGGTTGTTCTTTGAACAGCTACACCTTGGGCCAGTGAAAAATAACCTACCTATCTTGATATAAAATGCTAGGTGTGTAGAAGAATTACTTTTGAAGAGCCTCTCTGTGGTGGGTTTGTAACTTACTTAGCATTTGCTCTTAAACTGTTTCCTTTTTTACCCCATCTTTGTTTTGATGATCAGAAAGCTTGAATCCTTGGAGATTAAGTGCAGTCACTCATTCATCTTTCTTTTCTTTTTCAGGAAGAAGTGTGGCATTATCCCGTGTTCTGCCTGCTCAGCCTTGGGATCTTGGAGAAACACAGTAGGTACAAGTTTGCTCAGGGCTGTTGAAGGAAGTTCATTTTTCAGAGAATTTCCTGTAACTTTTTAAGCACTGCCATACTGTTGCAGGCCAGAGAGCTTAAGGAACTCCTCTTTTCAGGCAGTGGATGTTCAACATGTACCTTACACAAAGATGCTGCCATGAAGTCAATGTCAGGATGCTCATCTGTTGGTGTAGGACAGCAGGGCTGCCCTTAATTCGCTCTACTGAATTATTGAGGAAATTGATAAGAAGAAGTAATTTATTACTGAGGTAACTACTTGTATCTCACATGGACTAATTAAGAATTAAAAATAAGTGGTTCCAAAAGAGCTGCAAAATGCAGAGAGGTCTGAAAAATCTGCGTTTCAGAAAATGGCTAAATCACTGCCTGCTGCAGCGTATTCGAGAGGGTTGCATGGTAACCCGAGTGCAAGCTTCAGCGCAGGCAGCAACCCACAACCAGCTGCCATGTGTTTAATGTAACGGACAAAAAGCACAAAGGCAGAAGAGAGCTAGATAAACTACAAGCACTCTTAATCTGGTCTTCACCCAGAGATATGAATGAATTCTGAGGTTTTAAGCATAAGGCTGCATGTCATTTGGTGAAACAGCATGTCCTTGCTCAGCCAGGTTCTCTGGATTTGGTGCAGGAGGCTCTGGAGGAAATTTTCTGGCCTGTCTTCAACCGGATGAACTGGAATAAAGGTATGAAGTCAGTGTCCAGTTCAGTGGGGACCAATGGAAATTTCCTTATTTTGGTGGAAAGAAAAGAAAAGAGAAGAAAAGAGAAAAGAAAAGATAAAAGAATCACCTGAGAAGTAAGGCTGGTGAATGACCGGCTTAGTGGCAGCTCTTCAGAAAAGGTTGTGGCAGCTCATACAAATTGCAAGATGGCCAGAATTCAGCAAAATACCATTGGTGTGAGAAAGCCAGTGTGTGAGCAGCTGTGAAGAGAAGCAGAGTCTGCAGGCCAGGGAGACATCCCTTCCAGCCCCCTCACTGCTGGCCAGGTCATGCAGGAGTAGTGTTCAGGCTGGGGACCTCACTGGAGAGATCAAGCACAGGAGCAAGAGTAACTGGTGGTGCAGAAACAGCCCCTTGAGGAAACACCAATGTATAAAATATTTGGTCACTGGGGAATGGAAAAATGTCATCAGCTAAAATATGTCTAATGTTCTTTGAAAACCCACGGTGTACACCAGACAAGTCTCTGTTTCTGCTACTTCATGTCCGCTTAAGAATATTTTAATCCACAATTATGGAACAAATAATATAAGCTCTGCAGTGCCAGTGGTCAGCTATACAGTAGTATATTGCAGTTATCAGCACAGCAGCCAAAGGCAAAGCTCTGAGACAAGGTGATACCTAATCTTCAGAGCTCGATTTCGGGGGAGAGTCACTGTGGCAAGTGAAATAAACAGTTAACCAAATCCTAGGCTGCTCAGGACCCATGAGGAAATTCTGCATCTCTGAAAATCAAATAACCTGCTTCTCAGAAATACATTGCTTCAATGTGTTTCTACATGACTGTAAGTGGCACTGCTTCTGCTGTTTAATAAATTTCTCTAGAAAATGTCACTCACTATAAAATTATGTATTTTGAATAAAAGCTAAAGTCTCAGCATGCATAATATATTATTCTTGTGTCTAGGCCCATGGCCTTTTATCCCAAATAGGAAATAAAGCAATTGCTGAATAGAAACTTCTCGAGTGTTCTGAAACTCTCAGCTGCCACCACCCACCACATTGCAGGCTGCAGAATTTCAGCTCTTTCCATCAAGTATATAGTGTATAAATATACTTGTACATACATATATATAAGCACTAGGGATATGTACATTGTACATCACAGTAGAATTGGTCTCCAATAGAGCTGATTATACAATAGACCCCCCTAAAATTTAATCATGCTCCCCATAGGCTTTTTCCTGGGAGCAGAGTCCCAAGCTGGCCGCAGCCCGTGGTGAACCAATGGCTGTTTCTCACATGCTCAGCAGAGCAATGTTCAGGTGTATGGATCTGGATCTCTGGGTGCAGGCTCATCCTCACCTCCCCAAGACAGCTCACGTTGTATCTAATGACTGACCCTTTGACTATGTTCCTTAAACCCATGTTCTGGTCCCAGCTGCTGGCTCTGTCCCTGCTCACCTATAATTAGATGATTTGTGTTGACTGAAAGCGAGCTACAGAGAGAAGCCTTGCACAGGGCTGTCCTGAGAGATCCTCCTAAAGGCTTCTCGTGGGACCCGCTGCCATCATCCTGATGACCGACTGCACTGATCACAGATCACAGACAAATCTTCTTATTTTATTTATGTTCTGTTTTCATAAAACCTCGGCCTTACCTGACCAACTGAAAAAACAGACCTGAGGTCACCTAATCAGTACTTTCCCATCCTGTGTGTCTTCATCACTGCAAAGGTGGTGACGATCCTGCTCCGTTGGAGATCCTCGGGGCTCACTGACCTCTGGGAAAGCAAGTGGCCACGTGGCAGGGCTCCCGTGGACCGGGGAGGCTCGTGGAAACGTGAAGGCAATATTAATGACTAGCACCTTCTGCGGATCCGTGAACACATGTATCCCTTAGTGAAAAGGGAAGGTCCCGCGTCGTCCCCACCTGTGGCTGTAGACGTTGGAGAGCAGTGGTAACCCAGCCTCTCCGGTAGCTCTCCAGCACGTCCTTCAGCAAACCGCAGGCGCAGGAGGGGACCCCCTGGGCAGTGATGTCCCTGGCCTCCCACCAGCCCCCCCTCTGAGCACCTGGCCGTGCTGGACCCACCGCTCCTCGGGCCAGAGAGAAAACAGGAGATGGAGGTGGCCTTTCCCACTGCTTTTCTGCAAACACGGCCAAGAATCTGTCTTGAGATCTTCAAGTAATTGCTCCTCCACAGCAGGGCCCGACCTTTCCCCACATTGACAGCTTTTGTGCTCGTCGCGGTTGTAACTGGATGTGCTCATTTTATCTCGTGCAGCATTAGAATTGCAACATCTTCCTTATTCAAACTTTCCAAACTGTTGACACCTCCGGAGGTATTTTGTCTGGAGAAAACATTATATTTTATTTTCTTTGTAATCCATTTAATGATGAAGGAACCCAAACAGGTGGTTTTCAAAGTTTTCAGATGCAAGATGCATATGTCTTGCTGTCATAACAGTCTGTCTCATTACGTGGGAAAAAAATTCAAGAAAGTTGATGTATTGCTTACAAAGGAAGCAACAACAGTATCAAGTGATGCAGTCCTGTTTTTTCTCTAATGGTGTTATAACTTGAATAATTTGGTTGCCTGAATCTCTGAAAGTTCAACTGAGGCCAACAGAATAATAATATTAATTATTTTGCTGTAAAAGAAACAATGTCTCTGTGCCTTTTATATCTTTTTATTGTTTTACAGCCTTAAGCATCTATTTACTAATGCTTTGTGCTTTACGAGGTTGAAAATATAATGTTCCTTTTCTCTTTGTTTACTTTAGCTTTTTCTGTTTGTTTTTGTTTTTTTCTCATTCTGATTTTTTCCTTTTTTTTCTTCCCTTTTACCCTGAGGCTCTTGAATACTTTAAATCACATATATCACCTGGATTATCACATATCTCATCTGACTTTCTTTGCAAAATTCAGCTTTATCTGAAAATGGCAATAAATGAATTATCCATGGCCTTTAAAGTGTTCTGCCTTTGCTGAATCATAGACCTTTAAAGCATGCTTTCAGGGGCATGACTGATACCTGCCTGAAACCCTGGGTTTGCAAACAGGTTTTTACAGGTGCATTTATTTGTGGGAGAGGCTGCAGTAGCAACTGCATGGTGGGGTGAGCTGCCTGCCTGTCCTGGTCCCTGTGGGCAGTGGCAGTCTCACAGGAGACGAATGGTGTGGGTGGCTTTCCACGAGCTCAGGTACAGCACTGGAGGCAGGAGATGAGACAAATGAGGCACATCCCATGAAGCATAGCTCAGCACACAGCCAGATCACAGTACATCATCTTTGCACCTCGTTACAGAGGGTGGGAGCCCAGCTGAGACGCAGCTGGGAAACATCACCTCCTCCCTGCGCATCCCCCAAGGACCCACATGTGCTGCACATACAGCCACGCCGCCGCAAGGCTTTCAATTATCTACCAGTGCTCTTTGAAAACTGTCAAAGCTTGTCTTCTGTGGTAAGATAACTCACAAACACAAAGGTAAGCCAATATAATACCAAGATACACAGCAGAGAGACTGGTATATCCAGGTACAAAGAAGTTTAGAAGTCCCCAGCTGTACAGTGCTAAGAAGAACAATGTGTTAGGCAGATGTGTGTTAAAAGGAGCTTCTGTAGTACAACCTAAACTTAATCTAGTCTAATACTGGAAAGTAAATGCTGGGTGCAAGTGGGTTTTTGACTTCTTTATGAATACCCTAAAACATTGTTTACAAAGAAATGAAAATAAAACATGGTGTCTTAGCACTCAAAACCTGCTCGCTCTGCACAGCATGGGATATGATGTGGTCTGCTTCGTGCTCACTTGAGTACATATGTTGTGTGCTTCTACAGCGTTACCAATATGAGTCCTTCCATCAGTGCAAAACCATGTGCCACTCTGAACCAGAAGCAGTTAGGTTGCTACGGTTGATGTTATTTGTCTTTCACAGAAGGCACAGATGATTCCCTCCCATGACTTCTGGATAGTGAATGAAGGTGCAACTTCTGTGACAGCAAGGCTGAAAAGACAGTCAGTAATCCTACCTGCTGGCTGTAATATTGATGTGAAGCCTTGATGCAAGTTCAGAGGTCTTACTCAAGCATAAGTGTAAAGGAATGATTGTTTGAAATTTAGTAAGTGATAACAGAGCTATTGCAAAGGCAACCAGCTTGACTGATCCTCAGCCCATCCATAACATCCTAAGATTTTGTTGGAGAAGCCTGTCGGATGAGCTGCTCTCTCAGCCTGAGGAGAACAACTGGAAATGAAAGGCTTTTCAGGTAGACTACTAAGGGATCCAGATTTCCTGCAAGTCAAGTAATTATGTTTTCATTACTCTGGGGCTATAATAAAAAGAAACTCTGGTGATGACAGTTCTGCAACCATTGTACTGAGGATTCAACTGGCACAGCTCTGTAAAACAGGATTAATTAACTTTCTGCCAGAAGCATGCTGTAGTGAGCTGTCCTGTCCATCTTCTAAGGGATGCTGTACTTCATCCTAGACAAAGTCGCTGCAGCTGCAGAGGGACGAGTGGTAAACTACTTCTTGCAAGAACGTGTCCTTGGGTACCTGCCTTTTGTGAGAGCAATGAAAAGTTGTGCAGCAGCATACACTACCTACAATCTACATGCGAAAGCCAGGTTTTAAACGTCTTTTTGAGAATGCCCCAAACATATTAAGATTGGAGAGCCTAGCTAAGCCAGCATTAGGTGCCTGCTGCTGCTACAAGCAGTGCAGCTCAGTCGGGGGCTGAGGTGAGAGGTGGGCTGGAAATTCTAAAACAGCAGTTGAGGGATGTTTCCCAAGTGCTGGCTCCCTGGGGGAGGTGAGGCAGATGGGACAGTCTGCAGATCCCCCTGCCTCCTCCATGGGGAGGAGACCCCCATGCTCGTGCCCTCTGCAGCTGCGTGTGCCAGGGCAGCCCTCCCTGCTGGCTGGTGGGGGCCGTGCCAGTCACCCAGGTGTGGGTAGTCCCCCGTGGGGGTACCCGTGGGGCAGAGACCCCCTCCTCAGCTCTGCCCACTTGGCAGCTCTGCCAGCAGCCACTGAGCATCGCCCAGCACCGCCCCAACCTGTGCCCTGCACTGCTGTGCGAGGGGCGTTTGAGAAGGTTCACCCTGAAAACCAACCTGAAGCAGCATCACCACTAAAGTGCTGGCATGCTCTCGTCCCGGCCCCTTATCCTCTCCTGACCCTTTTGTTCGGCTAACCCAGGTTTCAGCCCTATGAATGTATGACGGCTTCCATAGCTGAGATCTTAGGTTTTGAGAAGTGCTGCCAGCACTCCCCCATTTTCTTTTTTTCCCCCATCTTTGTATTGTGAATGTGAATTGCGGTATAATTTACCAAGATAGAGTAAAATAAACAAAAAGCAAAACAGACATCAACACCAAAAGCAAAATAAAACCAACATGAAAATTGAGGAGCCGCCATAACTTTTATTTATCAGGTCAGCTCTTAATTGCAGTACTTAAGCATCATTAAGAGGTGTCTTGGTTACCATGCCAGAAATAAATCCTACTTTGCTGATATGCTTATGTTTTGAGGAGAGGAGAGGACAGGGGAGAGGAGGGGAGGAGAGGGGAGGCGAGGAGAGGAGGGGAGAGGAGAGGAGAGGCGAGGTGAGGAGAGGAGAGGAGAGGAGAGGACTG
>JAOBAS010000037.1:22814235-22832579 GCA_025311575.1 Elanoides forficatus | reverse complement strand
CGGCAATAGAAAGTCCAAGGGGGGGCGGAGGGTGGGGTGCTCATTTTCGCTTCATTTTTTATTTCGATTTTTCCAACTCAAAAACGCTGACAGAATACCATTTTGTGAAAAACTAGGGACAGCTAGCTCTAGAAGGAACTTAAAAATAAGCCTGCAAGTAATGGGGTGGGTGGGAAAGAAATACTGATAAGCCAAGCAGGCTGTATCTTACAGGTCAGGAAGTGCAGAGATGAAGTGAGAACTGCCAAAACTCACACCAAGTTAGATCTTGCAGAAGAAATAAATCGTGTAACTTGAAGGGGAACAGGAGAAAAAGGGGGAAGGCTGCCATGGGAGAGCAGGGAGGTAAGGAATGAAATGAACCTTCTGTCTCGATGCTCTGTAGAGCATCTGGGTGAACGCTCCTGACCTTTGAGCTTTGTCTAGTGCAGAACTCCCTCTTGGACACTGCTTGCTTTGAGCTGATTTTCTCTGCAGCTGTGCATGAGTAAATGGGAAAAAAATGCTTTTTGAGTGTTTATGATCAGGGTATAACTGTAGGCTGAGGCTTGAAATAATTTTTATGTGGACTCCCGATGGTGGTGGTGTGATTGACGAACATTTGGACTCAAAAAGATGCTTCCAGCTAGGTGATATAATGGGAACAGTTGGGAATTTTATGGCTGGTTGGTTTTTTGTTGGAAATGGGAGCGCTGATCACATGGTGTGATGGTGTGTGTCTAGGCAGTCCTATTGAGTATCCCAGTGCTGATGATTTACAGAGTCCATTGCTCTGGGCTCAGGGAAATGTATTTACACAAGGTGAGATGACTCCACGAGAAGAGCAAACAAGTCTGTGGCCAGGAATTTGAGTTGAAAGCCTTGGTTTGAATTGCATTGCTCTCAGCTCCCTTGGCTTTTGGCTATTTTGCAGCAAAAGAATCTATTTCCTTCCTTATTTCTAGCGGAGCGCTTCATTTTATGCCAAGGCAGAGAGTACTTGAAATGCACAGGGTTTTCCAGCGTGGGAAAACCTCTTCATTCCAAGTTCCCTTCTTTCTTGATTCATTTTAAATTAAATTTCTAAGTTACCTCAATCCTTTTCCTAAACTAGACCAGAGTTTAGGTTAAACTATCTGAATGTTTGAGAGCGACCTTGTAACGTTTTTCCTAACTGGCAGGGGAAGTTAAGGAGTTTGATTTTGGTTGGTTCAAAATTCAAATTATTTCTAGCAAATAAGATACAGAATACAAGAAAGTTGATATCGGAGTCTAAAAAACATGCCTGGGAAGGGGAACTGGCTGTTCGAAGCACGTTGTGTTGTTGGGAAGCCAGCTGTGTTCGGAATGACGGTAACCAAATTAGAGTGAGACTGATGTTGCTGGGTTTCGTTCCGATCAGGAGAGCAAACGGCAGGAAGCCCGCTTGGTTTGAAGCAGGCGGTACGACGCGGCACGGCACGGTTAACCACGGCGTTGGAAGAAGGAATGGTCCACGGACGGCTGCTGGTTTATGTTGCTCTGAGGAGGCCTGTGGAGGCCACTAGTGGATTGGTGCTGGCTTTTTTTCTCCTGCGTGTTAAATTTGCATGAAGAGACCTTTAAATAATTTTCCAGCCCTACTTTTTGGTCTCTGCAGTGTCTGGAGCTGTTGCATATTAGCTGAGTCTGTCCTGTAAGAATTGCTTATTCCAAGTCTTGCCTGTGATGTCATGCCACAAAAATATTTGTGGGAAAGATTGACAAATACATTTCCCTACTAATCTCTTTGGCTTTGCTTGCACTTAGAAAGTTGTCAGTAAATGCAATTTTAAACTCAGTTTTTCTTGGTATTACAGCGCTGAATTTAGAAATGAATTGGTCCCCATTTTTGTGATAGCTATGTTCATCTCATTAAGGATCACAGTTCCCTCCCCCACACCCTGAAAATACCAGTTTTCTTTTTGACAATGCCTATTTGTTTTAACTATGGCTATTTTCCTTATTAGCACCCTGCTAAAATCCCAGGCTAGAGGTACGGCGACTTCTCTCCTTGGTGCAGTTTAGTGCTGCAGCACTGGACGGTTGTGCCTGGGAATGCCTAGTGCCGACGTGGGGACTGTGGCCAGGGAAATTCCATCTGGTTTCATAAAGGAAGTTATGATTCAGTGGATAAACCATTCAGCAAATGTATTCTGTGGCTCTAAGGTATTGATTATTCTCTTGAAAACAAACACTGTCTTCTAGAGAAAGGGGTAGCCTGCAAAACTTGGTGAGCTCTCCACAACTTGGAGCATATTAAACAATGCTAACAGAGCATACCTGGCACACACGTGAACCTGAAGGTGACTATCCTGGTTAAAGAGATAAGATGTAAAAGAAAAACAATTTATATGCATAAGCAACCAACCCAAATTAAAAAAAAAAAAAAAGAAAAAAGAAGATTCCTATGTGTTACCAGTAATTAGACACAAATTTTCCCAGTGGTTGCCATTTCCTGGAGGCTTATAATCCACATCCTTAAATAAATCTGGTAGCTGAAACTCTCTCAGCTAATACAACAGCCAAAGACCAGATGATCTGCAGAATTTTGCTGCAACAGATGTGAGAAGTCCAGGACTGCGATGTGGATAAATGACTTAATTCTTAGGAATTTAGAATGTAAAACTGACTTAATTGCATAAAAATAATCAATTGAATAGGTATCTGGTATTTATAAATGAAATGATATACAGTTCCTTAATTGACCATAGTCTGAGTTTTCTTTAAATTGATTGTTTGTTTCTAGCTTGAGGAAAAAATGCCAGCTGGAATGCAGAGGGATTAAGTTTTATTTATTTTCCTTGCTAAGAGCCACATTGTGCAATTTAAAAGAAAATATCCTTGAAAGATGGGTTCCTTTGTAAACTGTTTCAGCCCTTGTTTGTTTTTGGATGGAAATTAATTTCTCAAAGACCCTCCGTGTTAGAAAGTGTGTGTTGATAAGTAGAGAAAAATGAATAATTGTAATCTGCTAAGATACATCTTATTTTCAAGATAAAAATCTTTGCATGCATGTGGTTGAGTTTTGGGTATAGCTGATCTGGTCATCTTGCTTGAAAAAAGGCTGGTAATGATCTTAATTTGCACAGGTGGTAGGAAAGAGTCAGTGGGAGAACCTCAAACCCAACTGTTAAACGTTACTAGAATTCTTCATTATACTTCGATGTGCTTAAATATTAAGTACTGCGGAAGATGCAACCAAGTGTGTCGGCTTCATGTTGAGCTCGATGGGTGCAGTTGAGAGGTTCTGGTCTGTGCCTGTTCCTGTGTCCAGCTGTAATTCATGGCAGTGAGGACTGACTGAAGCAGTCAGAAGCATTTTCACAAGAGCTGGGCCCATACAGCCATTTCTCACCGGAGTTACAGCTGCACGTAAGGTGGATCTGGTGACTTCTAGGTGGTGGTGTTCTCCCCCCCCAAACTTACCTGTATTTCCCGTAACCCTGCTCAAGTGATAACCACCAGTGGCGGTTATAAAGGACGCATCTGGTCATGATGGCTGCATCCGTTTCAGAGTGGATTCGGAGGAGACAGATAGCAACACAATAGCCAAGGGCTAATTTGAACAATGCGCCCATCTAACTGCAGTGCTGGTCAATGTCTGACTCCAGCCAAATTTGGAAGAAA
Source organism: Elanoides forficatus (assembly GCA_025311575.1). Taxonomy (NCBI): domain Eukaryota; kingdom Metazoa; phylum Chordata; class Aves; order Accipitriformes; family Accipitridae; genus Elanoides; species Elanoides forficatus. The sequence goes on along the minus strand of JAOBAS010000037.1, from coordinate 22,828,952 downwards.
CCAACACCTGTAGTCAGTATGTAGATATGACTATAAGTCAATTATCTTACTCCATAAATAGTGGACAGCCCAGGGCACATTGAGCTCTCCTGCACAGCAGCGGGCTGCACGCCAGGATCTCCCCTGGAGTAGGGATGCATCTCAAGGTTACTGCTCCTCGAGGTTAAGATTCCTTGCCACAACAGATTTGCAGTAAGTGATTAACAGCATGCTAAACTTTGAAGTCTTAGCTAAGGGATACAAAGGATTGATTGCACACATATAATCCTTTAGACATAAACTGTTTACCAAGTCTGGGACTAGGAGTGGATCTAGCTACACCTAAAATCCCCTCTGAGAAGGAGTTTAGAATGCCAGGGGGTCCTTTCTGAACCTCATGACTTAATGGGAGGGCTTTCCTGACAGTTTTGTCTGACCCTGTCCTCTATGCAGTAAATATGAAGTGAAACTTGCCATCAGATCTTGTTAAACCACTGTCTTATTTACCATTCCACTTTGTTAAATCACTGTTTTATATCAATAAACATATTGATACTTCTCACAAGTGAAGTGTGTCACTCCTCCCATGACAGTACTTAACTGTGCATCCTTAACATTTGTTTAATGTTACCTTTGTCGATCTAATGTATTTGAACTTTTAAGGAGTTAATTGCTTTTCACACTTCTGTTAGTAGCTATATCTCCTTGGTCTAATAGAAAACTGAACTTAATTGGGCTTGTTCTAGGTAGATTAAAAAGGTCCTTTCTACGTATAGTATCTATGATTTAATGAAGTGTGCATGTGGCTATCTTTTTTAAAATGTGTTCACCAAATAGAAAACCACTGTGGTACCCGTGTTTCCTGCGAGTGGCACCCACAGCTTTATAGAGCTGCTGTGTAGTGACAATGCAACAAACATTGGTGACTAACAAACAAAAAATACAAATTTATAAGTGACCTTTAATGTTTTGTGATATGAAGTTTAGCAGTCCAGCTGTGTATGTGCATCCAGCTCTGCTTCCGGACATGCATTGAAGATGCTTTCATGCTCAAAGTCATGCTCACGCTCAGAAGTCACGCTCTGGGCAACTTCAGTGAACGAACACAGGAGGCTCTGGTTTTAATTACACACTTAACAAATAGCAAAAGCACTTCAGGTGTGTTCGCTTTCTCTAAATCTTGCTAAGAATTAGCAGAAAGTATCTGTAAGAACTGAAACGTTTTGACAAGAATGTCTCTAAGCACTCTTACCAAAATAAAGATAAAAATTAGCATTTATTTCAGTGTTACAGGTAAACATTGCTCCCAAACATGTCACTACAGGCCTATCTGACTAAATAGATGTAGATGCCTATGTGTAGGATTTCCACCTCTAGCATGAGAAGTTTAGGAAAATCAAGCCATAATATTCATTTGAAATCTTGGCCTACCCTAAAAAGCTCTATGAATTATTCAAAAGAGAGATTGAGGGCTGCACAGCACTTTGTCACTTTTTAATGCAACACAGGGAGGCAGGAGGCTCCCGGAGTTTCCCATGGCTGCTAATTGAAACCCAGAGGATTTAGAAAAAATTGTGGAGAACAGAAAAGATGAAAGAGTAACCCAAATGAAGTTCTCCAGCATGATTTAAAGAAACACTTTTAAATGGAGATTTAAATAACAAAATGTATCTTTAAATAGCCTTTGTACTGAACTATTCATAAGGTAAAAGAATACAAATACCTTGGTTGCCCCTTTCAACTGAAAAAAAAGTCAGCATCATTTACAGTTCTTACCTGCTTTGGAAGGATCCAGGTGAAATATATACTCCGTTGTAAGGACGAAGTCCTGTAGTGTTGGTACCTTAACATTCATCACACCTCACCAGGATTTTCCTTTCACTGCTAATTTCAGAGTGGGATAGAAAAGGGTAAGTTTTACCCAGAATGAAAGATGTCATTGAAACTAGCAATGATTTCCATATAGCTATGAGAAAGAGAATATTTAAAACAGGAGTGAGAATACTCAGGACGTGACTGTTTGGAAGGTGTGCAATAGAAAGCCCAGGAGATCTGTGCCAATTTTTGCTTTAATTGCATCTGAGACATACACCACACTGAGTGCTATTGCAAAACCCAGGCTGCTTCTAGATCTTTCTATTTTCTTGAAATTAGAGAGTGAGTTCTTCCTCCCTTCTCCATCTCCCTAAAAGAAAACTAAGGACCCCCTGCAAACCCGCAGCTAGTGACTAGCTGTCCCAGATTAATGCAAAAACCTGAAAAGCACTAATAGATTTCTATTACCCTGCTAAATGCTGGTCCATTTCAGGGAGCAATACATTTTCTTGAATACCCCTGCAGTACTTCATTCTCTTGAAATCAGCCAGCTCTTTCCTTACACTGTTCAAAAATTTTATTTATTATCCAGCTGTGCCCAACCTGCCTGTTGTGAGACCCTGGCTGGCAGCTCCCTCCGTCTGAGGGTGGCCGTCCCCTGGCCGGGAAGAGCGTTTGGAGACCGTTGGGATGCCAAAGAGCTCTTTGCGGGGACACTCGCTGGCAGCAGCCCCAGGAGTGCCCCATGCCGTGCCCCTGCCCGCACCTGCCCCCATCCATCAGCCCCAAAATGCCCGGCCAGTGTGAGCTGGCTGCTGGACCCTGCTACCAACATCCCCACGAGCAACCTGTCTGCAATGACCGAAGTCCACGTTGTGAATTTGCAGGAAGTAAATTCTCCTGTTTGAAAGAGACAGATGTGATAGCAATCCACAGCTGTCTCCAAGCGCACTCCTGTCTTGTTGTGAAGATAAGCATGATGATTTGCTGCTTAAAATGTCTTTTTCTTCCGCATTTCAAAGGCAACTAACAAAGAAAAAGCACCCAAAAGACAGGAGAATAATTCGATATTTAAGACCTTCATACCGAAAACCAATATATGCCACATTTCAGGAGCTATTTTTATTTATCATTAGTGGGTTGTTTGTATTTACTCTGAACTCTAAAGAGTTCTTCTAAAGAAGAATAATAAGAGTCAACATTGGAAAAAAGCCCCACTCTCTTCCTTTTACTGATTATTCCTCTACACATATCTAGTTCAGGCTAACATGATTTAATGACAAATTAAAAATAAATTCGCATATTCAGTTTTATTAATTTTTTACTAAAATGTTCAGTATATTGATAATTTGCTTGCAAAGTTATTAGGCCAATTTCTAAAATGAATACCAAATAGGTATGCAGTGATGGAGGATCGTACATATCAAAGTACTACTGATGAAATCACAGGTTATGCATATGGAGCTTTCCAATACAATGAACAGATAAATGTATTTCCAACATCCAATGGATTTTTTGCAAGGAGTGTAAACTGCTTCTGTGAATGGACTTTATGGGGTTTGTGCCTGTGAATTGTACATCTCCTGTTTCTCTCTCCTGGTGCGTAGAAGCTCTCCTCAAATAAAGCAAAGGAGATCTCTGCCTGTCTGGGGCACGCTGCTCAGAATTGCTTTCTACTTTTGCTCCTGCATGCATATTTCTGGGTCTTATTTATATATAATATCTATATTATTATCTATAATAATAAGATTATTAAATCTTATTTCTCACCTTTTCCATCCCAGAAAACTGCAGAGAAGCTGTGTTTTACCTTCCCTGGTTCACCTTCCTCCACCAGTTTTTATGGCAGGGTCTGCCTGGCTGTGGGCAAATGCCTCCTCCTCCTTGGTGTGCTGTGGTCTCTGCTGGTCTGAAGTCCCTGTCCTGCTGCGTAGCTCACTCTGGTGTCTCAGTTTCTTCCTGGAGTTGGCTTCTCCTGATACAAAACAGCCTCCAGGAAAAAATCTATCAACATCTACATGAGGCTCTTTTTCACTCTGTTATTTCCATGACTACCTCTTCTCTAGCACAATCTTATGACCTGCACAAGCTTTCAATGTTGGGTTTTTTTTTATTGCCTTCTTGTATGTGTATCTTGACTCAATAAGTTTGCTGTAAGGTTTGAAGGTTATCACATTTGTCTGTGAAGCTGGAGCTTCCCATGGTTATCCATCTGTGAATAAGAGAGAAAGGCCTCAGAGGCCTGTTTTGTCACAGGTCCCCTCTCAAGTTGGCTTCTTCTGCAAAGCACCTCAGTACCATGTGGGGATCCAATTCTCCCATATTCTACATCTGCCAACAGATACTCCTTTTGCACACTTTGTAGTAACTGATGCGTAATACCTTTCCCTAAACTTATTTAATTTAAAACTCTCTTCCCCTCTCTTCTCCCCCATTACAATCAAACCTTCTGTAGGATTAACTTCTTGGAAGTCTTCTGGGACAAGCCTTGGTGCTGAGGCCTTGCAACTCAGCACAGAGCTCATGGCCTGTGACAAGCCATGTCAATATTGTATTACAGAGCTACAAGCTTCAGAGAAAGACTGCAGTGGACCTTTGGCACAGCATTTAGTGTAGAAGTAGTTAGTGTTGTTTTTAAAGCGCTAGATATCTTCCAGCAGACTCATTCACCTCACAGCATCAGCCCATGCGTGGCCAGCGATTCCCTTTCCCCCTGATGTGAGGTTTGCCACAACTTTGTCCTCTGCAGTTTCTTCTGGGCACAGGTACTCCCTGTATCCCTTCACGTCTGTGATTTCTCACCCGATTTCATGCCTCTTCTCTCCTAAACAAATATTTATTGTGCTGGTCATATGATGTAATTCATCATAACTCTGTGCTTGCAGTATTCCATTTTATAAAGTCACTTGGGAGAAAGCTGGTATGGAAGAAGACACTCCAACCAGAAATGAGCGTATGTTGAATTGAATTGATTATCCTTTAGCTATGGACAAGGACACACTAGGGAGCAGAAAAAGAGATCTGAAGCATGAAAAGCATTTGATGAGACACAGTTTCCTGGGCTACTTCATTTCCAAGCATTGTACATGGCAATTATTGCTCTGATTTCCTGGAGAGGGAGATGGTGTCCCTCCTCTGCCAAAGCCCGCCAAAGCCCATTGTCAGAGATGGGAAAGCTGGGGTGTCTGTCATTTGTATCTTCCCTCTGCTAATGCTCCACAAAGAAGAGACATTTGGGTAAGAGCCACTGACATCTTCCTGACTGCCTGACTAGGTGTGGTGGTTGACTGTGTGTGTACCTCTGCCTTTGAAATTGGCAAAGTAAAATAGATCTTCCTGGAGGTTTGGTAACTGCAGCCAAATGAACATTTCTGCATTCATTCACTATGGGCTTCAGTCATGACTTGTGAAATATGACTGAGTGAGCCTTGTGCCGATGTAGTCTGAGCAGGACAGCAGTCACCTCGGAGGGTGTCCTCAAACATGTCACCAACTCCATAACACAAGGTGCTCACAATATGATTTCTTGCAGAATTAATTCTAATTAAGGAAAACAGAAGTTTATAAGCATATTATTACTAAGTATGTGATATCCCCTTTAGGTTTTAGGCTATAGTCAAATAGACTATTTCTTGCAAACCCATGTATGTCCAGTTCATGTTTATTTTCACAGCTCAACACTCCCAAGACCACAGATATGACTGAACAAGTAATTAATGAATAAATGCACATATACATGTACTATGCACCCAAAATTTGTCTGTCCCTGAAGAGTCCTGTCCAAGATATTTATAATTTGGCAGTATGTACTCTCACTCAATACTGAATAACATTCACACCTTAATCCTGAACTGCTGTCTTTCTTCTCCTGACCTGGAGTTCAGCATGGGTCAAAGACTGAAGTATGGAAGCAGTAGCAAGCATAAGAAACATCACCCCGTGAGTGGCACAGATAACACGCTGGCTGGCAGAACTCTTCTGTTCAGTGAGCCAGTTGAGCAAAACAAAGAGCATCATCCAGACATAACACTGACCACTGCAAAAAGCTGTCAGCTTAACTGGCAAAGCCCATCGTGCACAAGTGTAAGGAGTGAACTCACTTCTATTGTGTGGGAACCCCACAGAATATTTGAGGAACACTTGGGAACACCATTTCCCCAAATGTCAAATAAATCCCAATGAACATTAGGAAAAGCTTTCTTTTTTTGATGAAAATCTTGGCACCAAAAATAATGTTGTTTCTACAAATGCGAGGAAACGTGCCAGAGACCCAAGCTCAAGCCCTGAACTGTGCTAAGGGCTGTGATTTTTCACCCGGGAGGGGTTCCACCATAGCAAGGGGCAATACAAGCATCTGAAGTGGAAAAGGCTGGCCGTGAGTCCAGCAGGTCCTGCAGTCTGCAGCAGGTTCAGTTTGTGCCCGGACAGCTGCCCGTGCCGGTGGGACCCAGAGCGAGTGCACAGGGCTGTGCTGTGGTGGGGGCCAGCTGTGGCGGGACCTGGGTCCCGGCCCCCTGCCTCCGGCGGTGGTCTGCAGAGGTTTACTGCCCTGGAGCCAGGAGCTCGGCAGAACAGCCCCGTATGAGGAAGAGCACCGGTGAAGTATCAGTCTAATCCCACTGCATTCCGCAGCCAAGTCCCTTCTTTACTGGCAGCAGAATCGTAATTTCAGGTAAGTCTGTACACTGATTCAGTTCATCACCCCGTAAGCTGATGTTCTTGATGCCTTGGTGAAACGCCTTTAAGATAATGTCCCGCAAATGTGAGGGCAGCTGCCTAGATGCCTCCTGGGTGCCCCTTCCCGCTGCTGCTGGGTGGCACAGCACTGCTCTACTTTCTGGTCTTTGCACTTGTGGCAGGCAGATCCCATAGGGCAGCCATGTGTGATAAACCCATGGATGAAACCTAAAAAGCGTGCTTCTGGCTCAGGGGCTGTTCAGACAGACATGACCATGCATGAAGGTTGCACAGCCCTCTCAAACTCACCCTGCAGACTCGGGGTTCGCAGTTACCAAATGGACTCATAAAGACTGGAAAAATCAATAGCCTGTGCAGCCAGCATGCTGGGCTCACCGTGCAGCCAGGGATTTCCATTACAGTAGCACCCTGGTATATATAGACTGCCCTAGGGAGGTAAATTCACAGGACAGTGAGGGACTTCTTTGGAAGCAAATAATTAATGTTGGATGTGGCTGTGGAGTTTAAAATGTGCCTCAGCAAAGCCAAATCTCAGGGCATTTAGCAGCAGGAGGTCGCCTTCATCGCTCCGGGCTGCTGCCTCTGGATCAGATGCCATGCTTGCATCTCTGCAGAGCAAGCTGCAGGGAGGCTTTCCATGAGAAGAAAACCTGTGGCACTAATTTCCCATTTCGTCTTAAATTAACACAAAATATATTATCATTTCCTATTTAATTTGAGAAACAACTCAGAAAATCTTGGGGGTAAAAGAAATATCACATCAGGATTTCCAGAAACCCCCTAGATCCTCCATGAGCAGCTTGTCTCCTCTGAGGATGCTTGCTACAGGAACGGAGATGTTCAGCAGCACTTGTGAGGGAATGCACCCCGGCTCCATGAGGGATGGTGCCACTGGCGTGTCGCCTGCCGTGTGTCGCAGGACCGGCAGCCTGTTTCGGGAGCCTGGGACACTGTTACTGAGGTTAAAGCACACACAGATGACAACATTCAGGCCACTCGCAAAAATGCAAGAGGAGGTGACATGGAGTTCAGGCGTCTACCTATGCCTGCCATCGGAGCAGTGAAGTCAAAAAACCTGACGTCCTCCCAGGGCAGCTGCTGCTGTGTCCGCAGAGCCAGGTCCTGGGGCACGGCTTCCCCCGCAGTGGGCAGAAGCTTCCCCCGGGGCGGGTTTGCCGGGTGACAAGGGCCTGTCCCCGCTCTGCGCCGTCTCCCCCACGCCAGCACCCGCCGGCGGCTGCCCAGGTCTGCGGCAGGGGCCGGCCGAGCGATGCCTGAGGGGTCTCCGGGGTCTCCTCTCCAGATGGGTCACCTGCGCCTGAGCCGCCCGCGGGCTCCCTCCCACCCCTGCCCTGGGGGTCCAACGTGTCCCACCCGAGCATCCCCGCGGGTGCTGACGGCTCGGGGAGATGGCCGTCTTCGCAATCCTGCCTGCCCGAGGGGGAGAGCAGCAGCGTCCGTCCGTGCTCCTGCCCACCGCTCACCTCCCAAGGCCGCTGGCCGGGTGCCTGCACAGCTCTGCGGCTCCTTGCGCTTTCCCGTGCTGTGGGTGACACCCGAGTCACAGCCCTTTGTGGGAAATATGTTACTGTCCTGGTTAGAGCTGGGATAGAGTTAATTGTCTTCTGCTTTTTATGTAACGATTCCAACTACTATTCTTAGGCTTTCTCTCTCCTTTTGCCTTTACGGTTGGACTCAACGATCTTAAAGGTCTTTTCCAACCTAAACGATTCTATGATTCCATAATGGGGAAGGATTTTTTTATAAGTTTAGCTGGGTGTCTCTGAGGTTTGATGCTTGGGATATTTGACTATGGAAACCAGCTTATAAAATGCATTTAAGTGTGTAACTGCATTGTGTCCCCAGCATAACTTTGAATGTCAGCTGCTGTGGCAGAGCACTGAATCTCTCCCTTTATAACGTGCAGGAAAAATGCCTGCAATCCCAAAGTCTTAAAATCCCATCTTCTCTTGCAAGGACTCGGAGTAGCTCAGTGTAATTCTTCTCCTGTTTCTCCAGAGATGGGCAATTGTATGGTCCATTACCAAGATCCTTAAGCAAGTGTTTACAGTGAAAAAGAGCATTGTATAAAACTAAAAGGTTAAAAAATAGCTGCAGGGTTTTAATCTCCTTGTAAAGGTGATGATCACTGTATGTTTTACCTCTGACTTATACTTTCTTTAAAGATAAGGCTATACAGATAAGGTTATAAAGCATGAAAAAGCATTTATAGGAAACACTGATTTAAAAAGTAATGGTAAAACATATAAGCAAGCAAACAAATCTGCATGGCTTATTACATGACATAACTATTAAGAACTGGAGAAAATGTGGAATAATTTATTAAAAGAGTATGACAAATATTTTCAGATGGAAATAATAATAGCAAAATTGCACATTTACAATTTATTTGTAGATTTTTATATATAAGAATAATGGGTTATTGGTGAAATACTGCAACTCTTCTATTTAGTATGAATCCTAATAGTCAATAAAAGGTGAAGAAAAAAAGCTGCTGCTACTATACAAAAAGGCAGAACACCCAGCCTGGGGCTGAAACATGACGTCTGTAACTAATGACAGCTATTCTGCTAATGGAGCATCAGACAAATATCTCAGACTTTCTACAAGCTAAGTATCAACCAAATTAAGCACAACCATTTAGCTAGCATCAGGGTTGGAGATCACCAGGTGGAAGCAGCCTTTAAGGCAGATGTCATATTAATCCCTGGGGTGGCTTCTCTACCTCACCTTCATAAGTGGGTTTTTGCAGACATAGCGCAAGAAACACACTGCAGCTACATGCTCAAAACTGCAGCTGTGATGTATAATTGTGACTTGTTCTTGACTTATTTTTCAGCAATGTGGGCACTGTTTGCATTATGAACTCTAACCGGGCTAATTGAGTTACACCTTCATAAATTGTCCTGTAAGTTTGAATACACAATTTTTGCTTCTCTGCCTAAGCGGGGTTGATGTTGGTCCAACAACTTCAGCAGGCGCAATGCACCGTCCAGGGCTGGAGGAGCTCCCTGTGCCCAGGGGTCTGCAGGGGGCTCAGCCGGCGGAGCAGAGGGAAGACCCCCAGTGCCCCGTGCACGGCACCGCAGGCTGGGTGCAGGAGCCTCCCTCCAAAATGTCCGGGGTGCGGTTGGTTGATCGTCGCTGAAAATGATGGGAAATGAATTCCTGGTGAGTAGTGCAGGTAACTGCACTGGAGAAGGAGCTCGGTTGCCTTTGGTCTGACTATACCCAAAGGCAGGGAAGATGAGCAGGGTGATTTCACTCTTTGATTTGCTGTAATAACCTCCAAATATCGCCTGAGACCAGAAGTAGAAGAAAAAGTGGAAGTAGTTAAGAGACAACCTGAAGCAGCGATGTTCCTCTTTGCCTGCCAACAGATCTGCTTTTCATTAGCCACCCGTGGGAAGAGCCCCCGGCAGCAGCGCCCTTGGCTCATCCTCACCCCCGTCCCCGGGCAGGGCATCCTCCTCCCCTGTGGGACACACTGCCTCTGCTCTGCCGCCTGACGGCCCCCTGTCCCAGCAGGGAACAGAGACGCAAGATCATTTCAGGAGTATAAACTCGATGTTGTCAGAGTCATAAAAAAAGGTTAAGTCGGAAGATGCAGGGAGCTGAGTCCCTTGGTCCCAACGGGTATGTCTAAGGTTCTGTGTAAAAACAGCACACGCGTTGGGGAGGATTCACAGCCACCAGTATAAAAAGAAGAAAAAACTAGAAAGTCCTAATAGGAATACTCAAGCTTTTTTAGGGACAGTTTATAGGCTTATACAGCTGGTGTAAGTTTTTTTGCAGGCCAGGAACTCTGCGTTAGGGCTACTAGGTCAGTTAAGGCCGATCTAGCTCACTGTGCTTGACTTTATTTCATCACTAGGAAATACCAGGAATATTAAGTTTGAAATGCAAAAGATTAACAACCGATCCCCCTTTCAAATGTAACAAAACAGAAGAACGATGGTTTCCCCTTATTTGTACAATGATTAGAGGAAGAAGCAACGCACTCACATATCAAATGAGTATGTTGAAGCATCTGTCCTGATCTCTTTTGCTGTAAATCTTTGAGATGCATGTTCCTGGCTTCTCTGTTGAAAATACAGCTCGCTGTTGCCACAGAGCACAGAAGAAGCTCCAACGTTGCTGAGTGAAGGTTGGTAGAGCAATCTCAGCCTAATGATTTAGGAAGTGGTATTCCCAGACTAGATGTCAGTAATGCTGAAGAGGACTTTATGATGCCTCTGGCAACCTTTAAAGCTTTGTTTACCTACCCTACAGAAAAGCAAAGTAACTGGGCAATTTTTATTTTACTTTTGCTGTCATTATTTTATTTGCACTGCCAGTATTGAGGGGCTGGATTTATGAGAACAGCTTATGAAGCTTTGGACTCCTCAGTAGCAGTCTCTGAGGCTGCACTGCTGCTCCGAGTGCTGGGCAGAGGCTCTGCTGTACCTACAGAGATTTGACACAACTTTCTTCCAACCCCACAGTAAGTCTTTAGGTCACTAGCTTTATTAGGTCACTAGCTCAGATACCAGAAGTGCTTGGTATCTCCTGAGACACAATGCTTTTCTAGATACACAGCTTATATCATCAATTAAGTGCTTTCCTTATTTAGCTCTTGTGCTGAAATGTCCTCATCCGTGAAATGTCTTTTCCTCAAGAAAGTTTACCACCAGATTAAAGAAGCCAATGCTCTCAGTGAGCAACAAATTAACTTGTGAGACCTCTCTAGTGGGGTATCCTGGAAGCATGCCACTTCCAGAAGGCAGTCTTGCCAATCCAGAAAACAGCTTAGGCTAGTGTCTTTGAGAACATCGTGCTCCACCGGACAGCAGCCCAGGCAGGGAAGGAGCCAGCTCCAATGCTCACTGCGACCCACATAGGAAAACCCGGCGCTGGGAGGGCAAGAAGGACAAGGTGTGCGAGCAGACCAAGCACTGCCGAGCGCCTGGCAGTGCCCCGCTTGCCCCTGTGCGTTGCCGGCAAGGCATTTGGGCGATGGCTGGCAAAGGATGGTGGTGGAGCACGGGCGAGCTGTGCCAGCCGTGGTGCACGGTGCCGGAGGGAAAGGCCAGGCAGCACAGGCAGGACGGTGTCCGCCTCGGCACTGGCAGCACTGGGCACCATCAGCTGCAGCCTGATGGGCGCAGGGAGAGCCGCAGCATCCGTCTCCCACGCGGGTCCATGCTGTCACCCTTCCCGGGCCTGGGCACTTAGTTGTCCTCTTGCCCAGTGCCTCCTGCAGCTGCCAAAACACAGCGACAGTGTCTGGCAGTGTCTTCATTTGCCTACTAGTCTCACTGCAGACAAAGAGTGGAAGAAATTAAAATTAGTGTGGTTTTGGCCAGCAGTGCTCTCTAAAGCCTCTGGAGTTCTGCAGCCCCAGCACAGCAGCCAGGAGGGCTTTACACTGGTGTGCACGCAGCATTGCTCTCTCCTCCCTGAAGGAGCGGTGAGCACTGGATCAGAGACTTCTGTAGCTTTCAGGGGGGGAAATGATGGTGCTTTTGTCCCCTTGTCCTTGTGTCTGAGCTAGTTATAGGGGATTGCTTTTAGAGAAAGTGCCTGTCAGCAACTCCGATATCACTTGCTCTACGTTTTGATGCCCCGTGTGGTCCTAATTGGTTTCGCAGGTACCTTACACAAAATTACCTGTCTTACTGACGCTGGAAGTAAAAATGTGCAAAATTTCTGCAGCTAGAAAGAGAATGATGGATTGCAAGCTTCCTTTTGCCGTGCAATTACCTGAAGGATCTGTGTTTTTTGTAGTAATTTAGAACAATTATTCTTGTGCGTAACCTACTTTTTTCATGCTTTATCGCTCTTGTCTGGGGGTGGAAAAGGCAGTAAGTTATCATTCTGGAATGAAATAATTTCTCAGTGCGTGCGACTTATTTGTGTGTTTATGTTGGACAGACGCTACCCAGGTCTATTTACAGCACTGCCGTCGAGGTTGTCACAGCCCTTTATGCCATGACTCGGTGAAGGGAGAGGTACCGCTGCCTGGAAAGCCTTGTTTGTATTTCAACAGAGTGGCTGAGGAGGTTTGCTGAAGTCGGCAAGCAGATCATCAGCGCTGGGCCAGCCCGTGGGACAGACCCTGTCCTCAGCACTGAGCTCTTGCCACAGCTCTTCGTGGCTGTGCTGGGTGCCACGGCGCAGCCCAGGCGAGAAACTGCTGAAGCTGTCGTGCACCTCCCTCCTGTCACTAGAAACCATCTCATCTTGTTCTGGAAAGCGAAGTATGATTAGGTGCTAAGAGGCTAAGAAATGGTCTTTTGGCAGGGGGAAGGGGAGGAAGAAAAAGGAAAGAAAAGCATGGCTGCAGTTCTGAGCCCTGAGTGAGCTGTACTCTGCAAAGCGAAACAAAAGCCAGGCTGCAGCATTCCCAGACTGGTAATGGCATTCCTGCAGAGAGAGTAGTCTCCAGCAGTGCTTAAAGGAACCATGGGGAGAGACCCTCAGACAAGGAGATTGATTTTGTAATTCTCAATCAGTGCTACAGGCTGTTAGCACAATTGCACTTGTTTCTTTCAAAAGCATTAGCAAGACAATTATTGAATTTAACAGAACTATATACAAATGTTTGGGTGACACTCCAATTGCAAGAGATCAGGAATTTTTATTTATTTGTTTGTTTGTTTGTTTATTTATTATTACACCACCTATCTCTCCCTTTTAGGCAAGGGAGCCAGATGGCAGCACTAAAAGAAAGTCAACAGCAGCACTTTGGGGAAATAAAGTGTGTTCATTTAAAAATAAATAAATAATCCATGCAGTCCATTAACCAGAGCTTAAGGCAAACAGCCTTAATGATTTTCTTAGTTAAAAGGAACAAGACCATTCTGAGAGTCCTGGTGGATTCTGGGGCAGATGACCCACCTGCTCGGTGCCGACAGTTGTCAGCCTACTTCCCTGCCTCCGAGTGCACCCAAAAATACCAGCAAGACCAGCCTGCCTTCCCGAGCATGTTGGGCTTCAGGGAAGCATTGCCTGCTTCCGAGCTAACAGCAGCGGGGAGACGGTGTGGCTGAGGCAAGGGAGGATGGCAGCAGTGATAAATAAATGAATAAACAAACAAACAAATAAATAAATAACCTGCACTGAGTCTATGTAAAACCACAAAGTACATGTATGAAGATCAAAATCCTGGATGTCTGACCAAGCTAAAAGCTCTGTTCAGAAAGGATGCGATCATTCTCCTCTCCTGGGGCACAAAGTGTTTTGGGTGGGGGAGACCATACTACTGCAATTACTCCAGACTATTATGAGCAAATCGTAGCAAGTATCATGAAGAAAACTCTGTATGCCATGGTTATCCTTTCTTCTGAAACCCATTTGTACACGAGCAATGGATGGAAACGTTTTCCCTGAAGAGCATCCCGTGCCTGAGGCGCAGCTCTCGTTGGGTTACCCGCTGATGTGCTCCTCCCCGACACCTGCCAAGGGACCAGCAGCACACCAGGATTTCGCCCTGGCTTTGCACCGCATCCCTGGAGCATGGCTCTAGGGCAGACACTGGGAAACGAGGGCCGTGGGTCCGCGGTGAGAAGCTTTCACCATCATTTGTGGTCAAAGGCTCCGTGCCGGAGGACCAGGTGATGCTCGGCCAAATGCAGCCGTTTTCCTGGAGGACTGAGGACACGACGTGAAAGACAGGACAAGGGGCTAAGCGGGGAAGCGGGATGCAGGCAGGGGAGGGTGCATGGAGTTGAGGCAGTTGCTGATAAGAAACCTCAACAGAGAAGCGTGTGCATTGCAGTCTGATGTGGGTACTTCTTAAAAGCCTTATTGTTTTCCCCATTTTTTAGTGATTATTTCATAACATTTTCTTCAGAATTTTATGCCAAGTGTTTAATAAAATTGTTGCAATCTAAAAGTTCATTTGTACCTTTTTTGGATGTGTGCCAGTATCTGTTTTTGTTGTGTGTGTTTATTATACACACATTATACATGTAATTTCAGAAAACAGCTATGTGTTTTTCTCTTTGATTCACTGTACTTGTTAAACTTGAAAAAGCTATAACATTATGCGTGATAATAATTGTTTTGAAAAAGCCAGATGGCTTGATTTTGAAGGAAACATCGAAGAACATTGATTTGAAAGCTCAAGCGAAAGTTTTCTCTGCATATAGGGTTTTTCAGAAATCTTAATTTTTTTCTTGATGCAGTTCACCCCCCCCTCTTTTTTTTTTTTTTTTTTTGGT
>JAOBAS010000037.1:22786382-22814214 GCA_025311575.1 Elanoides forficatus | reverse complement strand
GAACACTACAGAATTTGAAGCCCCTGGTGACCAAAAAGGCCATTGCCGTCTCCCAGGCAGACATTACCGGAGACATGTTTATTGTTAGTGTGCTGCTAATGGCTGTGTCACGCAATGATGATTTCACTGATGAGGCTTTTAATCCTGGTGGCTCCGAGGAAAATCATCCCACCAGGAGGAGAGAGCATGTGTCTGTGGTACAGAGGCAGGACGAGAAAGAGGACTAGAAGCAGGGATGTGGCGGGACACACTTTGAGGTGTTTTCCTGCAGCCACGTCCCCTGGGTGCGAAGGGGCCGGAGGAGAAGCCGCGCTCCCCCAGCCTGGCTCTCGCCCCAGCCCTGCGCACGCCGGAGGCCGAATGTGACCCCCCGCGCCTTTGTGTCCCCGCATGCTCTGCGGTGCTGGGGACCTGCGGGACAGGTCCCGTGGCACTCAGCCCCAGCCAGGAAACCTGGCGGGAGGATGCTGAACTGTTGGGAGGCGAATGTGCACAAGCATTTTGATATATTGGGACAGTATGGACTTCTAAGGATAGTGTATAGTGTTTGCAGTTATCACATCTTCTGCAGTGGAAACCTCCCAATAAATGCCATGGGGTATGCAGCAGTACAGATTTACTACACTGAGCTTTTGAAATGTGCATCCATTAATTTCTGTTTGCATATGAGAATGCCCGACACCGACTTCAGACAGGCCTGGTAGTTTGATTAAATCCGAGCTTATCTTCTGATCAGCTTAAAATATACATTTTTACATTTCATATTTATTATTTTTGAAGTCTGCAGTGGCAAGATAGGCACAAAACTGCTTCAGAATTCCTTTTTTTTCCCCTCAAAACTACAAGCCACTAACTACCTCTCATGCTTATGGTGGCTGTGATGGCAGATATATGATGTTGGGGGGACAAAGTATTTTCTTTTTGAGTTTTACTTACCTATGTTTGTACTTACCTAACCATGGATACTTCTGATGGCGACAGTTTTGGAGAAAAAAACGTTACGTGTTTCTAACTGGAGAAAGATACTTTTCTTCAAAGGGGGAACCACTGTTCCCTGATGAATATCCTCTTCCTTCCTCCTAGAAGACACTTTCCTGAGAGCTCCCTGGCTGTGCCGGGTCCCCTTGCAAGCTTCTTTTCCGATGGCTTGGCAGCAAGGCTGGGCTTGGGAAGGAAAGGTTTGACTTATTTGCTTGTTCTTCAAAGATAACAGAGATGAAAAGCTCAACCTATGCCTTTCTGGGTACCTTTCTGGGTACCCCACATCTCCTTTGACTGCCTGTGACCCTTATTGACGTCGTCGTGCTGATTTTGATGAATCCCGAGGCAGGGCGATATCCCCGTGTGTTCAGGAAAGTGCCTGGTCTGTTCAGGGTGTCAGTACAACAGGAGCAGAGTTGCTGACCCCTCTCCCTGTCCCTGTCCATCTGTCCTGCCTTCAGCACATGGGCAGTGTGGACAGAAAGGGGCCGGCGCTGGGTGTGATGGTCGCAGGTGTCTGGTGCTGCTGGAGCAGGTCACCCCTGAGCACCCCAGGAAATCCTCGCTTGCAAACTCTTACTCTATTTACTTGTACTGGGACTTGCTTTGTGCTGGAGGAGGTGACCTGGGGCTTTAGTGTCCTGTGTCCTGAACATCAGTGCTTTGAAGGTAAAGCCCTTGGACCTGGCATGATGTCCCGTAGGAAGCCAAGTAGCGATGATATTGAGAAGAAGGGAACCTGAAGCCTTTGGCACTACCTGGTGCAGACTACCAGAGATGCGGACTACCAGCAACACAGACTGGGACCTGAAATTCAATCCCCTGTAATCAGTAGCAGTAATGAAAATTGCTCTTTTACATTCCATCCTTTTTTTCAGTTTTAATATGTTATCTCTTTCTGGATCTGGAAAGCCTCAAAACTGCGGAAGCTCCCACGTCAACTCCCTCATATTTCTGATCTTCTTTCCTAGAAATGCTTTCATCTTTGATGTTTCTAAAAGACATGTTGTGACTGACAACCGGTTATTGAAACAGATATTTTGGGGTGAGAGTCAGAGATAGGTGGTGGCGGAAGGGCTCCTCTTACCTTTCTTTGCAGAGCAGAAGAGAGCATAACTGCCTGCTGTGGCCTCTCCTTTGGAGGAATCGGGCAAGATTTGCTCTTGCCCTTTTGAGCCCTAAAGCCTACCAGCTCCTCTGAGACCTTATGAGTCCTGTCGCCAGGTTCATATTGGACCACTACTGCTTCAAGTTCCTCAGAAACTTCCTACTCCTGGTGTACATGGATGTGCTTTATGTTCTGCTCAACGACTTTTAATGAATCTTTAAACTTACTTTTATAATAACTATTATCTGGTTTAAATATTTTACTATCTCACATCTTCCTCTGAACATTTGTATGGATTTTGCTATTGCTTCAGCTGAGAGGTCTTCTTATTTCCCATGGATAATGTATCTTCTAATTCTCCTTTATATTTTCATTTTATGCAGCTGTGAGAATCAAGTGCTTTGCTGTTAATATGAGGATGTCATTAGACTTTTCCAGGACAAATTTATTAATAACTGGCTAGACGGATTAAATAAATTGAGCACCATCACCTTGCCAAAGCCAAAACTTTGAATGAACTTCACAGGAATTTCAAAGGCAATAATTTTCACTTGTGTGTTTTTGCTTCCAGCCCTCCCCTAAGTGTGAATCCGAAGGAACTATGGCAGAGCCATAGGGATTTCCAGACTGTTATTGAAGTTCCAACAGGTTCTCAGAAAAAAAAAAAAAAAAAAAAATTCTGACTGTGGCTGCTTGAGTAAACCTAATACAAGACTCCTTCGAGCTTTTCTCTTCTCAAAAACGTGATGGGCATTTTCTCATCCAGAAAGGCACAAATTGACTTTAGACCAGTCTGTTGAAGCCTGGGAAGGACACAGGTTGCCCCTGGGCTTGCTGCTCACTCCCAGCAAGGTGCAGGTGTGCTGGTGGTGCCAGTGCCAGCAAGCTCTAGGGTTGGCACTCCTCGCTGGGTGGACGGTCTCTGGCAGCTGGAAACTAATGAGACAATAAAAAGTGAATGGCTTTCTGCTGTTTTCTGAGCTGAATCAGCTCCATAGGGTGCACTGGGAGCAAGGGAGGGCATGGGACCCCGCTGCTGGGCTGGAGGAGGGGGGGGTGGCGATGGGAAAAGCCAGGCAGGCTGTGCCAGCTGCTGCACCAGTGCCACCGTGCCCTGCCCAGTGCCCTGAGAGCAGGCAGGCACCGAGAGGGATGTCTTCTCTCAGAGCGTGTCTCAGTCTCCAAGAAAATGAACAGTCTTCCTTCAGCGTCCTTCCACCATAGGACTTGATTTAATGCCTTCACCGCTTAGACTTACGTGCCTCTGACAGGCTTCACTACATATTTGACATCAATTCAGGTGACCTGACAAAAAGACATTGAGTTGGAAAGCTTAGCCATTTTTTCTGGCTATTTCAATTGGTCTAACAAAGTATATTACCTTTCCCTGCAAACCTGCCCCTTTTCTGGCCCCAGTCTATCACAGTGGCAGTAAGGATACTGGTGAGGGTGTCTGAAACCAGAAACACTTTCCAAAGAAGATCCTTCCTCTCCCAGTGGTTGTGGCAGCAATTTATCAACACTTCAACCCTGCCCATGCCGCCCCAGCCATTGCCAGCAGCCACGTCCCCCACAGCCTGCTCCCGGGAAACGTCAGAGGCAGTGGAGACACCCAACACTTCTCTCTCATACACTTGCATATATTCAGAAAAATGGGTGTTTGCTAAATATGCACTTACTGGCAGGAAGGCATAAATGCAGCTTTGGTACAAACAGGCAAACGAAGAATTGTGTGGAGGCCCCGGGCTGCGGGAGGGACCCAAGGCAAGGGGCAAACCCACTCCAGGACGGTTTTTTCTCCCTCCCCCCTGCCCCAGGAAGCACCTGGGGGGAGAAGGGTTTGACTGCTTGAGAATGCTTCTACAAAATGAGATGCACAAAAAAACTCTTTGAAAAGAAATTTTACAGTATAAGCTGGTTTGCTTTCTCTTCCTATAACAAAGTTAAAGAGAATTAAGTTTCCATGAAAACCTCACAAAGAGAAAGACGAAAATCACAGACAATTCATTAGAAAACACATTAGAAAACAAATCTTATTCAGTCTCATCTGCATTTAACATTTTAAACTCAGTATTTTTAGTATGCTTAAGTGCACAGTTCATTTAGATTTAAAGTAAACACTTTGTTAAATATCAAACATTAATAGAATTTTTGTAAAAATATTGGTTAGATGAATAAGAGCTTTGCAAAGTATGTTTCTTTATAGATATAGGTGCAAGCCTTGATATGCATAATTGCTCTTTAGCAATTTTTAAATTATGAAGTAATTGAAAAAATGCAGCAAGTTAAATAATTATATGTAAAATAAAATTAAAGAAATGAATGGTTCATTATCTCTTTTAAACCCTTTTTTCCTCCAGAAATGAATGTGTGTGTTTGATCTTACCCCGTACCGTGGTTGAAATAAAGTGCTTTCTAACTAGTACATGACACATGGCTTCTCTTACACATTCACAAATTTCACTGAGTGAGTTGTGAAAGTAGATGTTTATTAAGCCAAGGTCAGGTTTAAAGAGTGTATACTTCTTCCTCTGTGAGTGATCATTAAATCTTCAGTCAACTGATGCTTGCTATTTTGATAATGTAGAAATACAGAATAAATAGCACCTTCTTCCAACCTACTCTGCCATATTTCTACTATAAATGGAAACCTAGTCATCCCTGCAAAGATGATTCCTTCTTTTCTCACACAAAACATACATGACTAGAGGGTAAAACCTCAACAAAATGCAACCAGCAAGAGAAAAGAGGTCTGTAAAGAGAGGGGGTCAACGAACACTTCCTGCACGCTTTGCCATCGTTTCATGGGCTGACTCATTCATTGACATTCAAGTTTGCAACCAAGAGAGGGTCAAAGCTGCAGACATGAAATTGAAGAAATGTTCAAATAACTGTCTCACAAGGAAAGTTTAGGAAATAACCTTGCCTAATTAAAAAAAAAAAATCTTCTAAGCATCAATGAAAAATGCATGTGGAAAATCAGTGCTCAGAGTTTTCTTCCTTTTAATAGTTAGAAGAGAAAGCTGGAAGCATTGGCATCATGATCACTGGAACAAACTTTGATGTCCACCCTGCTCTCAGCAGGACACTGGGCTAGAGACCCCAGAAGTCCCCTCTTTCCTACATTATTCCACAACTATGTGGTTAGGTGCCTGCCTCTTCCCAGCAAGACCAAAGTGAGGGGAAGATTTCAGCAGGAAACACTTTTTTCTTGGGGAACAGCAACTTCATTTGCAATTTCATGTTCTGTTTCTTCTGGGGTGAGAAAATCTTACTTGGTGGAGGTTTTGTTTTGGGGAGGGGGAGGTCAGTCTTTTAAACAGACAGAGTATTTTGATGTCTTTTAAAACAAAAAAAGAAAACAGAAAATGGGGTTGGGAGATGTAGCAGCTTTCAGTGATGGGCTCAGCCTTTCAGCCTCTGGGAGGGGGGTAAACCAAAAGGGCTGTAGGCCTTGGGCTTTGTTCACCTAGCTCAGGTTTTGACTCTTGCTTCCAACACTGGATGGGAGAAGCTACCAGATCAACTTGGATGTTGGATGCCTCTCTTCACTTGCACACCAGTGCCTCCAGCCTTGCTGTTTCAGCATCCTTGGGAATCCCCATCAGATCATGTTGGAAGAGCAGGAGCAGCCAGCTGGTGCCTGCAGCTCCCCAGAGTTAATTTGCATGGTGTATGGGTGAGCAATTTGCAGCACAGCAAGTGGTGGCACCTGGGCATCTGACCACTAACGATCTTCTGCTTCTGCCATATTATGCAATAAAATTTCAGCTTTTTCTTCTCATCCAGCAAGCTCTGTTGTATTTTTTGTTATTTTAACAAATCAAACGTGTGAACAAGGATCAGCCGTGATTCACTACTCAGTCTGTGCTTAGTACTTCTTTGGGAAAAGATGTCTTTAATAATCAGTTACCAGCAGATTGTAGTGCCCTCTGTACTCAACTCAGCAATGGTTGTTGGAGGCCTTCTCATGGACTGTCAGTTTTCTGCTTTCAGGTCTGTTCCCTCTTCATACTCACACTGGGACAGAAACCACAAGTCTCTAGTCCATCTTTTTTTTTTCACAGCCCCATTTCACAATTCCCATGCACATTTTGTTTAACCAAGAAAACTTGTTTTCCTGAAAGGTTCTTTTTGTGGGGGCCTTTTAAGATCAACTGTATCATTGTTCTTTGTCTTTGTTTCTGCCACCTTATTTGTAAAAATCTGCTAAGTGTAGCAACTGGTATATTATCTCTACATGTTTTCGTTCTGTTTTGCATCTAGTCCTTCTACAGAGCTGCATAGGAGAAAATCCTCCATTTCCAGGAGCTCTGAGCAGCTTTAAGGACATACACCACAGGTCTGCTGGTTCACAGCTGCCTTGGGACACGCTCCCTAGGGGCTTCGCTTCAGCTTCACTTTGCAGCTGTGTACATACAAATGAAAATATCTGACATCTAGAGGCAA
This sequence comes from Elanoides forficatus, assembly GCA_025311575.1. Taxonomy (NCBI): domain Eukaryota; kingdom Metazoa; phylum Chordata; class Aves; order Accipitriformes; family Accipitridae; genus Elanoides; species Elanoides forficatus. Next base: position 22,807,676 of record JAOBAS010000037.1, on the reverse strand, counting down.
ACACAACTGAGCAAGCTGAAAGCAGAATGGACATCCTCTGCGGCATCTGCAGACTGTGCCACCACAATTCACCACTGCAGTTCTTGCCTGCAATAACACTTCTGCAAAAGTTGCTTTTGAACCATGCTGGTAATGATATTTCCTTGCTTCAGCTTCTTTCTTCCAGTTAGTTTTAAGGACGATGGTGTCCTTCATGGGCTGGAGGTTCACTGCCCATTCACTCTCTGTTGTGTTCCTCCCCAACCCCACCTCCACACCTTGCTTTATCTCTCCTAGACCCATGGCAGTGCAGGTGATCTGGCCAAAACTCATAACTAAGCACCATCCCTGTGTGATTTTCTTTCCCTGAGAATGGACTGGGAGTTATGTCTTTGTTACTGTCTTTATTTTATTTAATTCCTTATTGATGCTTCCCCTGTGTCTAGGACACACTGGACATTGCATTAACATGCACTGTACTGATTTGTACGATATATGTGGTGGCTGAACATTTTGCATAGCATTGTCAGGTTTAGGTCAGAGTCCTCTCTGCCACGGCTGTTGAAGTAATGCAGTAAGTCCTATCGGCCCTCTGCAATTCATGGAGTATCTCCTTGGAGCACCATGCAGGCGTGCAGCCCCTCAAAGGGCACCCTCCCCAAGAGCTGTCTTCCAGCTCCAGCTTCCAAATGTCTTTGCAAATATTTAGTTTTCTTTGCCAGTATGATCTGCTAGAACTTGAATTTCATATCTAAAATGGTGAGTGCTGCAGGAGGTTTCAGGTGTTATTGTCCAGGCAGATAAGCTGCAGGGCTTTTGCAGCGTTACCTTGTGTACATTGAGAAGTCCAAGTATATCTCTGTGCAGTCCTGTCCTTTCTAACTACAGCCGTCGTAATAACCCCTTCTGAAGACGTCACCATCTGTTGTTTACAGCTGCTTGGGTCTTGTAACAGAAAGCTGCTGTGTTTGGTACTTTCCCATATGTCTCTGGCCTGGTACTCGCTGCCATACATGACTACTAACAATAACTGTCTTGTCGCATGTACTTCTGCAAGTGGTACCTACCACTGCTTTTCCGAGTGTTACTGACGTGTTGTGTGTTTCGGTTATGCTAGTGGCTTTCCCCACCAGCTTTATATTATCAGTCAGAACACTTTTCTTGCATTGCTTTGGAGTTTGACTCTATTAAGTGTCAACCCACCAGTGTTTCACCTGCATCTGTAAAAGCTACTTTTTGTATTGACTGTTTCTGGGTTAACCACTCAATGCTTATCTCAGTAAATTCTTCACTTGTGCCATGGATGTCAAAACCTTCTATATTTGTATGAAAATACTTTTATTTAGAAAACAATTGCAATTTATATCTCAAACAGACTTTCTCAATTCCTATTTAAATTTATGACTTTTTTCTAGAACCGCCTTATGGGGACGTTTCTATCTTTTTCAATGCATCTTCATGTTCTGAATACGTAATTTACAATGAGATCCTTCTAGATGATATCCCCGAGCAGCTGGGGAATTGAAGATGCTTGCAAAGATTTGAGTTTCAAATGTTTAACTGTCATTAATTTGAAGGTTATAGTCAGCGAGCTTTGTAGATTATAATGTATGATGCAATTACATTCTACTAATGTAATATATCTGATTTTTTGAATAGATTATTTGTTTTTGTATTTCCAGTGCTCAAAGGGAAAGGGATTTATAATCCTAAATGCTAACTCAGGTGGGTTAATTTACTTCTGTGGTTACAGTGGAAGCATCCTCTGTCCAGACTTTGCTGGATTTCATTGGTCAAGCAAAGAGAATTAGTGTGAAGTAACCAAAGCCATCTCAGATAAGCGACTTCATTTAGGTAGAGATTTTCCTGATGTGTTAGTGTGTGTGCTAGCTGGTTTGGGGCACTCCAAGATGCCCGTGTTTCTGCACCATCTCCCCATCTGTCGTTCCCCTCACAGGTGGTGGAGGAAGCACAGTGTGAGGCAGATGAGGGTGTCCATTGCCAGCTTCCTTCACTCCTGCGAGAGCAGGGTGGTTCTCAGACACGCTCATGTTTGAATATGATGAATTAACGCTTGGAGGAAAATCTCCTCCCAAAGACATTCTTTTCGCAGCTCCTCGCTCAGACTTCCCACCGCAGGCTTGTCAGCTTGCAGCCTCCTGGGTCGGGCGTGATTGCACACCAGCCTGGGGGCTGGGGGGGCTGAGGACCTCCAGCCCTTTGCCCTAGCTTGCTCCAGCCTGCCACTCGGATGACTTTGCTGGGCCTGCAGATATGCAGCAGGCTGGGTGCTGCGGTCAGCGTCTCTACAGCTTCAGGGGGAACCGCGTTCTCCTATTTTTGCTGGCTTTATGGCACCTGGAGCAACCTGGGAGGCTGTGCTCAGACCTCTCCTCTAAACTTTAGTGGCTGTTCTGTAACTTCCTTGAATAAAAAGAGGGATTTCACGTAGTCCATAGTAATCGGCTGTCACACCGTACTGGAAGACAACCTCGCTGTCTATCATCAGTGGCACTGTCTCCAGCTTCTCTGGAAAACACTTTTTTTTCCACAGTCCCAGCTTGGAGCATAGTCCTTCAGGTTTGTTGTGAACTTTTCTTGCCACTTTACTATCACCTGGGAGATATAGTCATATCTCTACTTGCAGGAACGCTTTAATATATTGCATCAACTGCTCTGTTACAGACAACAAATACTTGCACTCACATTAACTCACATGAAAGAAAAATAAAAAATACAAAGTAATCTATTAAATGTCTTATATTTAACAATTATGCTTCAAACTTTCAGATGTAGCTGCACCAAAAACTCAGAGAGTAACCAATACTGCTAGAAAACCCCACAGAAGTCCGGTGGTTGTGGGATATCTGGTTTCTAACATAGATGGTGTATCAGTTTCTTGCCCATCAGACTATGTACTTACTTGGTGGAGGTATCACTGACTTTGGTTCTGAAACTGAGCTGCTCCCTGTCCTTAGAGGCATTTGTTAAAAGCAGGATAAAGACTTCTCTGAAAAGTGATATACTAATTGTGGTCTTTAATGAAGCCCATGCCATGAACTGGCAGCTAAACACTTCATAAAGAGACCTAGCTTGTAATTTAGAGAAGCATCAGAGCTGAGAAGTAAGAAACATCTGAAAGCTTTTGTCCTAAACCAGTTTTCTTCTTTGCAAGAGCGGTTGTCTTGCATTAGTGGTGGCAGAACAGGAGAGGGAATGGCCTCAGCTGCCTTCCCACGTGCTGCAGGGGATCTTCCAGGCAGTCACCTTAAGGGAAGTTCAACCCTTTTTTCTCCTCCTAAGATTATTCCAACTGCTGGATTTCATACTCAAAATCAGCATACTGCATTCAGGTTTAACTGATTTGCATAAGAAGTTCAGAGATAATTCAATAAATGCCATCACATCCTCAGAAAAACTCGTTGAGTTTTAATTGGATTGAACAATAATTTTATCTGGTGTTCATTGTATTAAGTGTTCCAGCAGTGTATTCATTTTTAATTGAAGGAATTAATTTTGTAATTATTAGCATTCGGTTCTTCTGGAATCTCACTTCTCTGAATATATTACCTGCTCCATTTGTGTCTTTTGACACCACTGTAAAAACTGTGTGTCAGATAGCTCTGGTTTTTTCTATTGTACCCATTAAGCTGTGTCTGACACCATGCTGGAAATCAATACACTATTTAAAAAAAAGGTTAATTGCTGCGTTTGTCTTTCTCCCCATTGGCTGCTGGAGAAGATTTCCTGGCAAAAGCAGCAGCAATGAAGACTGCAGGTGCACTGCACTCCTCTGCACGCCCTTGTCTTGCGGGTGACCTGACCTCGATATTCTTCACTGCCATGGCTTTCATCCCGGAGCGCTGCGGCCGCCAGGACGGCATGCCTCTTCCTTTCACATCTGCTAACGGGTGCTCTACACGCATAACGACACCGCGCACATTAAATGCTTAAACCGATGTGAAAATATTAATGGACTGATGGGCGTAACACTCACCCACAGCTGCAGCTTGCCATCATGCCCGTTTTTGAAAACGGATGAGAAGCGAGGCAGAGGAGTTCCTCCGTGACCTCCCCAGCCCACGCAGCCAGGCGCGGAGGAACCGGAATGAAAACCCGGGAGCCGCTGGGCGAGGGCTCTGCTCCGCTGGCAGGGGCACGGCCGGGGGGAGCCCGGGGGGAGCAGGCTGCACGGAGGGGTGGATGGAAAGAGAGCGCTGACCCCTGCCTTCAGCCCCCACAAGCCTGGGAATTGCTGGGAGCGTTTTCCCGGGCTGGGATGTCTCCCGTGGGGCTGAAACACCCATCTGCAGCACGGGCCGGGGGGGGGGGGTCATCAGCAGCCGATGCGGGTGGCGGCGGTGAGGTCCCCCAGCGCTGCTCTGCGGACCCCCCAGTTGGCGCGGAGCCCTGCGCTGCGCGCCCCGCAGAGAGCGGCGCCTTCCGCCAGCGCCTCTGGGCCGCAGGCTGCTGCTCCACGGAGACACCGGCGCTGCGGCCCTCGGTGGGGTCACTGACGCCTTGATACGCCCAAGGGACAGAGCAGATCAACAGCAACTGTTCCCGTCATCGCTTACCAAATGCAAGTTACTGCTGTGATGTTTTATTGTTGTTATCATTATTATCATGCTGCTTGTGAGACTGAATTTGTCAGAAAAGATAGTCTTGCTTATTAAGCACCTCACATCCTATCTTCTGGAATCATCTCATCTAACAAGAGATCACCTTTCAAGACTACAAATCCTTCCCCTAATTTTATCATGACCATGGTAGTCTACGAGACTTCTTAGTTACAACTAATAATGTTTTAGTATTATTAGCTAAATGTTTTATACAACAATAACATTTAGATATTATTAAACAATATTTTAATAGCAAACAATATTTTAGATATATGCACTGCTACTGTTAATCATCTCAAACCTAAATGTTGATCTTTACTTGATGTGAGAGTTTTACCATTTCCAGTTCCAGTAAAAGGAACCTATACTGCTCATGAGGTTCTTCCCCTTGTGAACCCTGTTTTGTTACTCTTTCCATCAAAACACTCACAGAGTTAAATTACAGTCACTGCCCCACAGTTGCGTGTTAAGTCTAATGGTCATCTGAACAAACAACCCCCCGGCACTGGCGCACTTTCCTCAATGCAAGTGAGTCCTTACCCTTTAAATAATTACAATATTTAACATTACATAATATTTTAGGATGAAAAATCTTGTTGTGTCAGAATTCAATATCAATCAATATTATATTTTTATATTACATTCTTCTCTGATCCCTATTTAACAGAGAAATTGTTTCTGAGGATTGCAGTTCTTCCCAACCATTCAGGGATAAAGACAGCCAACCCATAAGACAGGAGCTACTTCTAGAGTGCAAAGATAAATGGGAGGCAGCTGCCTAAGCAGTGGCATTACGAAATCCTCTCTGCCAAGGTCTGCATTAAGCGATATCAACATTTACACAAGAGAAGTAGATTTGGCATCAAATATTAAGCACCACTGCCACGGCGTGACCAGCAGTGGCTCCATGAGCGCAGCGCGTTCATCCCCGAGCCCGCCGGCTGTGCTGCTCCGGTCCCCTGTCCATCGAGGTGCGTTTTGCCTCCCGCCTGTCTCCAACTGCTGCGGCCGTGCCAGGGCAGGGACCGGGAACCCCTGGTGCTCCTGGGATGCAGCCCCAGAGCCCCCCAGCCTTTCCAGCTGCGGCTCTGGGAGCGAAGGTTTGGGTTTGGGTTTGGCTTGTCTGTGCTGGTGAGGACAGACCCCTTGTGATGCCCTAAACTCTCAGAATTCAAAGGAGAGTTGTAAATAAAAAAAAGAGGCCTGATGAGAGCAGTTTAGGAAATATAACTTTCATCTAGATTCCTTGTTTTATGACAGAATTTAAAAGTATATTAGAGGGTTTGTTTATGTGAAAGAACCTGAGATATCTACCTTCTTCCGCTGCCCTCTTGCTCTGCACTGTCCCCAGTACAGTGTGGCAAAAAGTAAAAGGACAAAAGGGTAGTCGGTCTTTTTTCCCCCCAATTTACATGCTTCACTTTAGTTTTTTTCTTGTCTCTTGTACTAAATCTTTTTCTTTCTTCCTCTCCAACTATTTTTTTCCTTCCTTTCCCCCCTACTTTTTTCACCATTAGTTCAGAGATGCTTCACAATCCAGTCAGCACGGCTGCCGGCTGCTGCTCTTTGGTGTCTTTACCAGGTGCGTTGACCTATGGCTCTGCGATCCAGAAGCTGCAGAGAAGGAGAATCATTAAGAACAAAAACTTTGAAAGAAGTGCAGAAGCACACAAAGTTGCTTGCTGGTGGAGTTTCATCCCGGGCAGAGGCTCCCCCGTCTTGTGCAGTGCTTGGTGCTGGCAGTCAGCAGCCACGCCAGATGAACACGGTGTCCCTCTCCGCCCCCCCTTCCCAAAGGGTATTCTGCGTCCCCTCCCACACAGAGGAGACAGAACCTGCGAGAATACCCCAGAACTACCTACCATCATCTGCAAACTGTCTACTTTCCTCTTCCTTTCTTTTCTTCAACCTGCTGGCTGCCCGGGATGTGCGTACATCAATGTACCGGTTACTTCTTCACAGATCTGTGAAATCAAAGAAACACATTTTAAACATAGCTCAGTAAATGCACAGACTACCTAAATAGCTACAAATTTAGATGTACAAGATACTCTCCATCTGCCGCTCCCTAGAATTGCATACACACCGCACCACTGATCTTGGGTCGTTGTCTGAAGAAAGACTCTACTACTCCCTTCCCTCCAGCTGTGCCTTCCCTTCCCATTATAAATCATGCTGCTTTTGCCAGCAGCTTTTAGCAGTTTTTTTGGCCTGTTTTGCTCTCCCTCCTGCTATCCCCACGGGTCGCCCATGCTCCTGCCTCTGCCGGCTGCAGGCAGGCAGGACTGGGCAGGAATGGCTCGGGCTGGGTGGCCCTCTGCCAGCCGCCAACATGGGGAAGCTCCTGCCTGCACTGCATGTGTAATTATAATTCCACTCATGTCCTTAGATAAACCAGCAACTTGGCACAGAAGTGTTCCAGAACTGTCAGGCCGGCAGTGCCAAAGCATGGCACCATCCCCTTGGTGTCTGGCCAGGAGACTGTGCCGTCTCCAGGACGGAAACCTCAGAGCTGTCACATTGGGAAACCCACTGTGGGATGCACTGGGGTGACAGGGGCTGCACCCCATCCTTGGCAGTGCTCTGCCCCTCGCAGAGACCTCCCTGCACCGCGGCACCACAGGCAGCACTGCAGCCCTAGCCCCAGCCCCACCAGCCCTTTTGCAACGGTTTTTAATCTGAGACCCTCTCCCCCATTTTAGACCAGATGCCTTCACAGTGTAAATATTTACCCCAAATGATCCTATACTTAAAAGATAGCCTTGAAGTCTTCTGGAGCCGTGCCCAACCCCAGGGCATGCACTGCAGGCTCTGCTGTCTGGCTGTGTCTGGGATATCCAGTACATGGGATGCAGTGAGTGGGGAACCCGGTGGGCAAAGCCTCTCCAAGAAGTGCGGTGAACTCAGGGATTGTAACGTACTCTCACAGAGGGAAGGGATTTTACTACACTACGCTGTGTTGTACTGCACAAGAGAGCTTCCCCGACATGCTGTACTTGTGTTGTTCCGCCTTCTGATAAGCTGTTATTAGGTAGAAGAAAAGGCCTAGGTGACGGTTTTTTATTTTTATACTTACTTCTGATATCCAATGATGACTTAAAATAGTACTTTTACAGAAATATGAAATATATGCATGTGAAAAATGAATACAAAATAAGTTCGTTATTATCAGTGTTATTACAATGAATACTTAATTAACTCATCATAACAGCATACTTGCAGTAAAATGTTCTCACTGATTATAAAGTGCTAAATCTCCATTAAGTGATGCAAATGACAAATGAACACATACGGACATATACATGACAGCCACATCAACAAACAATGAATTAACTGTCTCTAATTTATAAAAAGGCACTCTTTTAAAAGCATTAACTTTAATTTTGGTACGCAACTGTTGGGTTCGATATGAGGAAAGAAAGAGAGCGGGTGCTGTGCTCAGACTCAGGGGTGCAGGGACGGCTGGCAGGGAGCAAGGTTCGCTCGGGGCAGCCACGCTCTGCTCGCACCCTCGCGCCTGCAGCCGTGGCGCTCGCCCTCCCCGGCGTGCCCACCGCTGGAGCAGGGCAGGAGCCCAGCCTGCCGGTGCCGGTGCCGGTGCCGGTGCCGGTGCCCAGCCGGCGGCGGGTTGCCCCGGGGTGCAGTGACGCAGAGTGCCCAGGGCTCACGGCTGGCAGGATCCCAGCAACCAGTGAACTCAGTTCTGCTTTATCCCTCCTAAACGATTTATTTTCATTTGAAAATGGGCACCTCCCTGGAAACAATACTTGCTTTGGTAATTTACGAAGAACAAGTACCTTAGCATATAGTCAGCTTGTCATGTTTGCATTTTTATATGGGCGCTGTATTTGCGTTATCAGCCTTACTGGTGGTTGTGTGTGACAGTTTTTATTAGAAGTGCTTTACTTCCATGATGTCAGACTTAGGACTGTTTTCATTCATAGTAAACTTTGTAAATACTCAGAAGATAATTTTACTTTAAATATAAATGCAAAATCATAGATCCTGGTTATAGGGGCAGGAACCATATGGCAAAATTAGCACTGAGGAAGAGCTACTAAAAATGAAGATATTTATACTGAAGTTCAGCTCTGCACTACCAACACTAGCGTAAGTGGCAGACAGCTCACCCAGCTGGGTCTCCAAGGTCAGCTTGTTTTGTGACAGACCTCTCAGGACAGTAACCTCCTTAAATAACCAGCTCCAAAGGCTGTAGAAACCAACTGGTAGAGTCATCTCTGCTCTACCAGATCCCAAACCTGGGAAAATAATGCTAAAAGAAAATGGAGGAGTTATCAAAATTCCTTTCAAAATTAAAAAAAAAAAAAGGTGCAAATACCCCCAAAAGCTGCAAAAAAGGTGCAAATACCCCCAAAAGAAAGGAAAAAAAAATTACTTTTTCTATGAAGTTAGACATTTCTGATCACAGGAGAGGTCCCAGCTGCACAGTTTGATGGCACCTGGGGCTGTGCAGAGACAGAGCAGCACCACGCACTTGGGTGCCAGAGCTCTCCAGGGCTAACATGGAACGTCAAACATCAGTATTTTCCAAAATCTTTCAGAGCTAAGATTTTGAGCTAAGATTTCAGAGCTAACATTATTTCTTGCTTGGAAAGTGTTTACAGAATCATAGACCACTAATGAATTATTTATTTCCAGGCTGCCCTTGTAGACAGGAGTCTTGCATTCCTCTGTGTCAGCTGTGAACTTGTGCAGCTCTCAGGAGGGATCAGCTACACCAGAACCCACCTGATAACCCAAAGGTAAGACAAGTAATATAACTAAGAGCAATGTTATGATGAATATGATGATGTTAGCTATCACCAAATGTCTCAGTAAAGGGTTAAGGTCATCATTGATAATGAGGTCACTGGAGAGTGCTGTGATTTTTTCCATGATAGGAATTTACATGCGAGTTGAGGAATGACTCTGTGTAGGACTTCAGTTCAAAACATGTAGTAATAATCTGAAATTTCTCTCAGGAAAGACTTAAGAGAGTTCTCCTTGGGGACAGGAAAAATCAGACAGCCCGTTAGCCACACAACCATAAAAAATGAATAAACCCTCCTGCGCTTGAGTGACCCAGCAAGGAAGGAGAAACAAGTGTTTTCACCATTTCTCAAGACCTGGATCTTTGTAAATTGTGTGTGTAGCTTAGGCTGAGCTTTGGGAGCTGACCTCACTGCTGCAAGAGAAATGTGGAAAAGAGCAGCAAAGGGACTGAATTTTGGGAAGGAGGTGAAGTTGCAACTAAATAAAAAAGAGTTTGCTTCCAGTAGCTGGCTGGAGCAGCTGTAGCCCATTTCTGCCACCAGCATACCTCCAGGTAGGTTTGGTGTCTTTAAATACCTCATTGTGGTGGTCCTAACTGGAGGACTGCTGTGGACGGAGGAGCAGGCGTGGGGTTGGGCTGCACATACCCCCGGTCCCCAGGATAAACTTTGCTAGCATAGGCAGCCCAGCTTGGTACCTGGAGATGGTGCCACCAGCCCATCCTTGCCTTTATCCTGAAGTGAAGCATCGTGTCTTCATATTGACATCCTTTTTCTCATGGTAGCAATGATGAATAGAGTTGTTTGTACCTAAGAAAATCCTTGTGCTGGCAAGCCTCAGCAAGGACGGGATATGCGCCGTGTGCCATTCCCTGGTGAGAGGTCTGGCTGATGTTGCACCGCACGGCATCCTCTGCAACTAAAAGGATGTGAGATTATCTATGATCCCCTTTTTCCTTCTCCTATTATCTCCCTCCAGTAAAAGGCATTTTAATAAAATACCTTACAGGGTCAAATGCATTTATTTCTTCCTGGGACCTACAACAGACCTTTGCGCTGCTGCATTGCATTCATGAACACACTTAACCACTTGCATACCCAAGTCTATCTGCTGTGCTTTACTTGGACACGATGGCTTCTGTGTAGAAGTTTCAGGAGAGTGATGCTCATCACCCCTGAGTCCCCCGTCCGGAAAGCTAAGGAGCCGGGGTTTGCTGGCACGTGTGTGTTCAGCTCAGTGCTCATCTTTGAGCTGGCAGACTTGAGCAGTGGGAAAGGATCCCCCTTTGGGTTTCTGGCTGTCAGTCAAGCAAAGGAAGGATAACATCATGTAATTTCTCATCCCCCAATATATCCATTTATACACTGACTCAAAGAAGAGGAAGGTAGGAGCAGCGGATATGGGTTATCAAAGGGAGTTCTTCCTCACTGGCTGCCTGACTTTCAGCAAACCATCATCTCTCTGGGCCTAATCTGATGTTTCTAGATGTGCAAATAATACATCCATCTCAGGCCCAGCATTCACAGGTTTGATTTTCAAGGGCAGACAGCTCCTGCTGCTCTCAATTTTTGCCTTACATTTTCTCACGTGTGTAAGAACAGATCCATGAGAGCATTTACTGATGACTGACTCTGTAATTTAGCCTGTTTTTTCCTTGGGAAAAAAACACTTTACAGATTAACAATCAAGTTAACAGCTTCTGTTGTGTATATAAAAGTACATTACCCTTGTGGCAGACTTCAGTCCTACAGTTCTGTGACTTCATAATTCTACCAGGATAGCCGTATGCTGACAGAAATGCAGGACAGACTTTGGTGTGGACTCATTTAGATTTTTCTGAAATTAAATTTCATGTTCACAAATGAAAAGAAAGCTTATTCTTCTCTATGCCAGATCAGAATCAAAGATCTACATTTCTCCAGGTCTAGCTGATGGAGCAAGCCTTCATTTTTTCAGCCTCTCTTAATTTTGCAGTTGTTTGCATTTTGGGAGCACTACCACCACAAGCCACTGGTTGGAAAACCAGCGTTTGCTGGAGTGGATTGGGGGGTGGGTGGTGATGGGGAGGATGCAACACAGGAGCTCCCTGAGGTTTGCTCTGGGGGGCTGTGGGTAGAGCCCAGGGCAGCAGAGGGGGGAGGATGAATGACCTCCCAGCACAGAGCTCTGCTGTGCTGTGGATGGCTTGAAAGGGCATGGAGAAACAGCAATCGAGGCAGGAACACTGGCCTCGCAGAAAGCCCTGCTTGTATGCATGTCCTGGGTGGCTGAGTGGCAGGCCTATACAGAAATGCCTCTGAAGCTGCTTGTCCTGAGAAAACTAGCAATGTTAAACCATTCAGCCATCACCATGCAATGTAGTCCATTTACTCTTAATGGAGCATCCCTATTATGCAGTCAAAAGAGGGGACAAGGGAGGCACTTGAAGGCACATGGGCAGCTTTTGCTGCCAAAGGAAACACCAAAGGAAAAGAACATTTACCAGAAACGGGTATTTCATTGCCCTTTGAAATACTGCTGTCGTGAAGGTAGTTCATGAGAGCCTCTCAGGCGGGATCTCCTCCCGCTCTTCTCCCTGGCACTGCAGCCGTGCTCCCAAAGCCCTTCGCTGCACCCTCCTGCTTCCCCGGGGAGCAGCACCCCGGGGGCTCCGTGCCTGGCTCCCCCAACGCGCGGGACAGGCTCTTCCACCCAGCGGAAGGCAGTGTCTGTCCGCAGGGGAGTGTGTCTGTCCATAGGCCTTCTGCAAATCCATCCCCTCTAATGTCAGATATCCTGAACTATCAGTACATTTGAAGCCCTGGACTTCATTCCCTTTCACAAGCTGTGCTTCTGTGCTCTTGGGCAAGGCTTGATGCTGCAGTTTTTAGTCATGCACTAAACCCCACTTACTTCAGTGTGAAGTATACTAGAGTGCTTTTTGAAAGCTAAAGAATCTGATGGAAAGACTTCTTAAGGCATTTTTAAAACTGCTTTTTTCATTTCCTTAGAGCTGACACATCTCCAGAAGGCTATGTCATGATGACTTAGTGTCTTTGCACATCCTGACAAATGCAGTGCTGTGTCATTCTCCAGAAATCCCAGAAACATAATTTACCTATAGCTCTCAAACCTGTTACTACCATAGTTACACCTGCCATCTGAGCTGCTTCTGGGCTGTAGATATCCTAAACTCTTCTGAATCATTCTTCAGTTCCTGGTTCCGCGCTTATTTACAAATGGGTCCTTTCCAATGTGATGTGGACAAGGTTTGGGCTTGGCATGAGCCCTGAGGATAAAACGAGATTCATGTACCCCTGTCCATGCAAATACTGTGACAGCTATGAACAGAATGAAAGGCAAAGTCAATAGAACTGCAGACAAAATATTTTTAAGAAACAAATTGATCCCTTGGTGAAGATACATGCATGGGTACCCCCACACACGTGCCCAAGGGCACAAAGACACACACACGCCATTCCCAATTTGCCAGTATGTCTTTTTGAGGAGGAGGCTCCCATAGTGCTGGTGCTCATGAGGAAGCCTTTCCTTGTCTTCCCCTGTACCCAGGCAATGCCAGGCTGCCTCATGCCCACATCACCCCTTTTTGGATGAGCAGGGTGCTGCCTGCTTGCCCCCAGCCTCGTGGTATACCCATATACCTTACTGTGCCCCTCAGCCCTGTGTCCTGAGAGCTGCCAGAGGCAAGGAGCTGCCCGAGAGGAGACTGTTGGCCCCAGCCACTGGTTTTCCTTTTCCTTCCACCTTCTTTCCCATAGCGATTCCTTTTTTTCTTGCAAGGGCTGTTGTATGCAAACGTGATACACAACTGATGATGGGCAGCATTCACTAAAGGCTGGGGGTGAGAAATGAGAGGTTATGGACCCCTGAGCATCACTTGCTGGTAACACATTTGCTTGTCCTTCTCTCTGCCTGTTTTCCCTTTTTGACCCCTTTCAGCAATGGCAGAGGCTCTGCACATCTGTACATGTGCATTGTCCATGGAGCCAGGCATTGGCATTTCTGACCAGCTGACTCTGCACTTGAGCTTGAACTTGGCCTGAAAATGCAGCCGCTGCCCAATGCTGCCCCATGAGCACAGCAGCGAGGCAGGAGGCTGTGGGAAATGGGCTGGAGGAGGAATGTCTGACCCTGAGTTATTTCAGTACTTTTCTGGGATGAACAGTTATTGCCGGTTCCTTTCTGACTCTCCTTTCTTCACAGTGATGATCCTCAGGTAAATAAAAGTGCCATCACAGACATGACAGAAATGATCCCAGCTTTTCAGGCTGTTAAGTGAGCAATCACCTCACTGAGGACTACTGAAGTACATAAAGCCAAGGGTGCCTCCTGCCCACACATGCTTCTACTCGGCCTCCCCTCTCCCATGCTGAAGGCAGCGATGTTGCTTCCAGTTTGGTGCAAACTATTTTTAGGAATACACCTTTTTAAATTAAAAAAAAATTTTAAAATGCCTTTCGCTATTACAGTTTGCCATAATGGTGTGTTTACATTATTCCACCAACCAACCTAAAGCTGTAAATCTAGCTTTTCTTCTCATTCGGTGGGATTTCTAAGCACGGCGATATGCACTGTTTGGAAGTCAGGCTCAGCTTACCTTGACCTGGAGGACGAACGATTTGCCGTACAGAAGGATCACTCAAGCTGCCCACAACTGCGGTCGGGAGCCAGGGGAGGCACAGCCCGTGGCACTGGTGGGCCTGGGAGGGCTTGGTCCCCCCTCCCCACCCTTGGACAGCTATGCTGGTCCTCTGCCACCTCTGCTGAAATTAAATTCAAGAGGAGGTAGAAAGGTAAAGGCAGTGTTTGAGAAGAGGGGCTTATGAAGCAATTGGTCTCAGTGACTGACGTGCTAGAGACCTGATGGGGAAAAATGTTCAGAAACAAGATTCCTGGAAAGAGAGAAAAGCATGGAAGTAAACAGGGAAGGTAGTTTGAGAGACTGGTTTGCTTGTTTGTTTTTCTTTTTTTTTATTTTTCAAAATTGCTAGGATGTAAAGAGGTAAGAAATAAGAAAAAAAAGTGGCCAAATAAAGATATGAAGGTAATTACCAGCAAAAAAATGCCTACTATATTCCTGAGCTGTCTTCTACTTCTTATGAAGTGTACCACAGTAATAATAAACAAGTTGTAAAATACCCGACAATTCCATCAGGTTATAAATATATAGTAGCTGTCAATAATACTCTTTGTGTTATGTTGCGATAACATAGTAAATAACTTACATTAGTATAGTGTTTATGCACTTGCTGAATCTCTTCAAAGGTATGTTAAATGAAAGTAAAAGTATTAAATGAAGAGAAAAAGTCATTCCAGACTAAAGTATATAATGAAAAAGAGAAACAAGCTTTCAGTAATAATACTTAATGAAATCAGAGGACAAGTGTGTGCATGTTCGAAAGATGTAGAAAGAGTTGAAGAAAGCAAGCCTAAATACCTGTATTTTGTCTCATCCTTCAGAACTTTGGGAAGAGGAGGGTGTTGGATTCCTGGCCGCAGGCTGCAGGAAAGGGAGGTGGGCGCTACAGGACACAAAGTAGTGTTTATTGCAGAGAAGTTATCTGCAAAGTTAATTAGCAAAGATGGGGGGATCCCTTCTCCCTGCAGGCGGACGGTCCCCAGCTTCTGTGGCTGCACCAGCTGTGCCACCGCCTGCTCTCCCTGCCCTACCAGAGCAGACGGGGGCTTGGCTGTGCTGACCGAAGGGACCCCCGCTGTGTGGGCACACAAACTCTATTCACGAGCAGCCAGAGGTTATTCCTGCTGGGGAACGCAGATTATTAAACCTCAGCTGGTATTCACTGTGGTCCCTTTCTTTCATCAACTCTCTCCTCCAATATTGTATTTCTTATTCTTTTGGGAAAATAGTGCACTATTTAATAAGGAGAACAGATTGCTTCGGTACACCTGAGTACTGATGATTGACTCTCAAGCTTTTTTAATAATTCAGCTGCAGGATAGGCCCTGTGTATCCAAAGCACACCTAAAGAATGCCCTAGAGAAAGAAGCCAAGTTCAAAGACTTTCCTGCTGGATGCTGGGGGCTGAGAGAATCCTTCCAAGCCAGCTGGGAGAAAACCCACCTGCTTGTCCTGAAAAGAGGTGGTTCCATCTGGGGCTCAGCTCATTTACTGACCAAGAGCTAAACCAGGGAACAAAGTGAAGTGAGTGAGCAGTAATAACCAACATGCTCGCTGCAAGCAGAGAGCGGAAAAAAGGATGAAGACGGATCTGAAGGACAGCTTTGTGCGTGGACCATATTCATCACATTGTGTTTGAACCTGACTCTTCCAGAGCCAGCAGATTTCCTCCAGGGGTTTGTTTCTAAACTGAGTTTAGCGAGTGAAACCTTAGCAAGCCCACGTTAGCAGGAGAAATCAATCACTTTTGCCCATGTCCCATCTTTGCTGACTTTTGGGTTGGTTGCAGCTGAGCTAATCCTGACAGAGGAGACAAATCACAGAGCAAGGCTCCACTAACATCTCCCAGTGACACTTCTCATGAGGAGTTGCCCAAGGAACAGCTGGACACATAAAGTGTGTCTGGCAAATGGACCTTTCTTATTAGTAAAGCTTTCCTTGGATGTCAGGCTAGTAGCATCTCCTGAATGTTATTCCAACAGCAGATGACAATCCTCCACAACTCCAGCAGAATTTTGAATGCTCTCTGCAGCTACAGCTGCAACTCACTGTCCTGTCCCTTGAAGAAAAACATTGTCCTGTTGCTCTTCTCCTGTCCACTCTTGGGTACATCTGCTGATGGTGTGTGTTTCCTGCTGCTCCAGAAGTGACTGTTTTAATATAGGTTTTCAAGATTCTTCTATAAAAAGACAAGATTTCTTCTGACTTGTGAAATTCATGTAAATATATGAATGCAAAATTGCACAACCAAGGCAGTCATTGGGGCTGCAAACTAGAATAAAGTAAGGGAAAAGGATGACCTGTGGGCCAGGGTCTGGTTTATCCCATCAAGTACATAGAAGCAATCTTCATCTTGGCTTAGGGAAGCTAACATATGCTTGTAACTGAGGGGATAAGCAATCTGCAGGCAACACATAAAGAAAACAAGGATGGATGTTTCAAGAGCGCAATGGAGTGGATACATCCTGAAGGATTAGGGGAAAATGATTGATTTATCTTTTGGGACATTAAAAGCACAAGAATACACACATGCACTAGATCCATTAGCTAGCTGGAATTTATTTCTCATCCTTGTTTTTCCACAGGTTTTGAGTTTCTTCCCATGTGCTGTTAAGTACCTGGAAAAAATTCCCTCGAGTTCAGCAATAGATTAGACCCTTTATGAAATACATACCTCTGATGCCTCCTCAGAGAAATAAAATGTTAGCAGGATGCAGTGTTGTGTTGGAGCAGCCAGGAACTCTGAGAATCGCTCACTCCATCATCACTTTGGCTGCCAAAATGCACCCAGTTATCAGTACCAGGATATGTAAATCACCCAAACCAGGTGGATTCTTACTTTTTTTTATTGCAATATTTTAAACCTCAGTTTGGTGTACTGTTTCTGGCTATGCAGAAAGAACAAGGTTATAGCAAACCTAAAATATAGTTATCTGTAGCAAAGAATCATACAGTTTACAAAGCTTTAAAATGTTAATTTTTTTTACATTGCTGTTGGTAAATATTATTTTTGTACTCAGGGCATTTAAAAGGATGACAACGTTGAAGTGCCGTTTATCTTATATACATTCTGGGAGTTAATGGAACAGTTCAGTGTGAGATACTTACACAGCCTGTTACATGGCCATTTGTGTGTTTTCTTGTGTTTGTCCATGAATAGAGACTGGTGGCGGTCCCATTAAAGGCTTAAATTTGCTCATGAGAGAAACTGTCTTCAAGGTAACAGCACTGGAGCAACCTCTGTCAGGGAAAGGAAAGTCTGAAGGAGACTACATTTGTGAATTGTTTCAGGGACCTCTGAAGAAATCCACTGACCCTTTATGTGCTGATGCCTGTCTTGATCCCTATTAAATCTTGGATCTTTGCCTTCCTGTACAGCTCTCTATAAATAAACTCAGAGAAAAAAAAAAAAAAGTCAAAAGTTGGTTCTTTTGACAGCCTTTACATTTCACTCTCTCCTGGCTGGTTAGGTTTCATCTAGGACTGGATAGTTTTAGTCTGTTGTTCTATCTTCAGTATAGCACTCTGTGCTAGTGGTTACAATGTGCAAAACTCCTTTGTGGCTGGTGCTAGAACGGCCTTAAATTTGAAGTCCTACTAGGAAGAGTTGAGCTGGCCAGGTGAAGGGGTCCAGACTTGACAAAACAGAAAAAGCAGCAACAGCAAGTGAGAAAATGGGGAAGCTGGTAGAACAGAATACAAAACTGCATTTGGGAAACACAGAATAAAGTAATCAACAGAAGTTGTTGAAAAAAAAAAAAAAAATCTATGTCCAAATGAGTTATCAAGCATCAAAAGGAATTACTCAAATTACTCAAGGCAAGGACTGATCCAGGAAAAGGTGGGCCAGCAAGAGCATTTTGACCCAACCTTGTTCCTATTTGACTCAGAGCAATCTGGTTTTGGCATTGGAAACAACAGCTCCAGCTGAGACAAGAGTGATCCTGGTACCTGAACATACCCATTTGGATATCTGCCCTCAGGACAAACCTGTGCCAGGTGCAGCAAACGATCTTCTGCATGGGGATGACATGGTGCCAGTGTCCGGGGCAGTACATGCACCAACACCCCCGCCATGGAGATTCACATCTCCTGCAAGAATGAGCTTGGGCTCCCAGACATGTTGCCTACCTGCTTCCCCTTTGCTTTTGCAGGCCACGAGCACAGCTAGCACACCTCAGCAGTCTTCCTGTGGTTGTGCATTGGATAACTGTTTTCTGAAGTACCTGATCACCAAGGATGCAAAAAAATGTTGTTCAAAAGACTGCAGTCCCCATGATGTTCAGTGCATTTTGGTACATTTCAAAATTTTGCCTCGAGTTTTTTCTCTGCCTAGCTGGTTTGATGATTTCTTTAGCTATTTGTACAGACAGCTGCACATGCGTTTCTTCTGCAACCCCTACTAAGTCTCTCTTTTCTTCCTCATCCTTATGACAGGTTTACACACTTCTGCTTTTGCCCTGTGATTCTGAGCATCTCTTTGAACTTGTTTTTAATCAAAGTCCTCCAGGAGCCCAGTTCCTGCCAAAGCATTGAGCTGAGTTCACTGTTCACAGGTTTGGTGAACTTCTGGGGAACATGTAGGTTCCCACGTTGCTGGATTTATATTGAGACCTGGTGCCAGCTGACAGTACAAGTTACTTATCAGATGTTTCTCCTTATGTGGAAGTGGCAAAATCTCTCTGTGCTTTCTCCAGGTTTGTAGCTGATATGTCAGAAGGCATTAGTCACAATCAAAGTCCCCATGGTATTTTCATATATCTAAGGATATTGTTAATAATATTATCAAGAAGCCACCATTGAACACGTGCTTTCTAGTGCTCTTCTGGGAGATTCTGTAGGTGAAAATTTTTTTTTTTTTTTTTTATTCAGGACCAGTAAAGCACGTGAACGCATAAGTCTTTGGATACTCATGATAGACTAACAAATAAGCTCTACAAGCCTTCCATCAGCAGCTAAGTGTCAGCTCAGCTGTAGCATAGGTGGCTGTGCTGGGAAGGAGGCTTTCACCCAAAGCTCTGGGTTGTAGAGCCCTTATGAAAGAAAGGGGTAGATCCAATTATCAAGATAATTCAGGATGTAGACCACATTTCCCTGTGTTTCTCTGCCATGAACTTGGTCTAACCAATTTCTCATCACTTCTTAGGTCCCTGCAGGACTCAGTTATGGATCCCCACTTCACACCAGCGACTCTGGGGCCAACGAGACCCATCCTACCAGCTGTCAGTGGTGCAGCAAGCATGGCTCCTGCCATCCTCTTCAGCCCTGGACCACAGTGATTCCAGGACAGGACCAGACGTTGCACTGGTACAGCATGGTCACAGCAACCATCTCAGTCCATGGAGCTGCCAGATGTATTCCTATGCTTCCTGGCAAAGGAAATATCTAAGTATGAATGAATACAAGGTGGTAAGATTTAATTTCATTCAAGAAGTTGGAAATGTCTTTGAACAAGTAACATGTCCCAGATGTTTCCTGGACTCTCATCCCCACCACAGCATGGAATAGGTTGCCCAGGGAAGTGATTGAGTCACCATCCCTGGAGGTATTAAAAAAGCATATAGACAAGGTACTCTGTGCCATAGTCTAGTGGGCATGGAAGACTGTTGGACTCGATCTTGTAGGTCCTTTCCAACCTGAATGATTCTATAACAACCTTTGGCCATGAGATTGTAGGTGTCCTCCAACACAGCACGTACCCATGGGCACATGCAGATATTCACTCAGCACACCATGCTAGTTCCTCTTAACAAGGCTCTGCTGCCTCAGTATCCCTAAAGCAGCACCCTTCTGACCTGTCCTGGGTTTTGGTCACATCCTTTGTAACTTGGGCATCGCTTTTGGTTCCTGGGGTTTACAATGTGCAGCTTTCATCCTGCCCCAGATACACGCAGGACAAGCTCACAGCTTACCCTCAGTCCTGCAAGAGACTGATGCTCGGGGCAACTTTTGCTGCTTCTGACTTAATCTGCAAGCCCTATGGACTTGGGCTGGCCACTAGAGATCACGAGTCATTGCAGATGCCAGCCTCCATCCACAGCAGACAGGAGGTGCATTCACAGTACAGAGTCGTGTCCTGCAAGGAATGCTGTAAACGCATTCCGTGCTGCTGCCCTTTCACTCATAGTTCACCACTGAGCCAGATCCCTGTGGGGTGCTGGGAAAGCAGGATGGCCTCACCCAGGCTTCCCAACAGCCCTCAGATAGGAGCTCATCTTTGTGTGAGGGGTTCCCACATCGTTATAGCCTCTGTAAGTCTTCGGCCATCCTGCCTCCTCCTGATGCAAGGAAAGTCAATTGGGAGATGAAGACAGGAATGTTCTTTAACTAGAAGTCACTTTGTCAGTCGTGATCTTATGCTGACAGCTTTGTGTCTGAAAAGCTATTTTAGTTTCAATCAAAAAGAATAGAATAACAAGTTTAACATTTGCAAAACTCATTACTGGAAACTTTATTAAACTTAAGGCTAACAAGCCTGAATTACTGCTTGAAAGAACACTTTTTTTTTGTTAAAAAATGCAGATATAAAAAGATTTATAGTATCTAAACCAATTATGATAGTGAAATGCAGCATTAGGTATTCCACACTCTCTTCTTTTTCCCCCCATATTTCTTCTTTTTCACATATCGGTGCATCTAACTAAGTGCAATGTCATTACCGTAGAGCATTTAGTAAAAATGCTGTTATGGGGATTGAATTAAGCATGCTCTGGGAGGCTTCCTCCCTCAGATGACACTAGCTGTCTGTTTTTTCTATACCCCAGAAGTACAACAAAAAAATTACATTTCTGATGACTTACATTTCAGAGCAGGGAGGAAGTCAACAAAGAAAAATAAGGTTGGTAGCATCCTGTATCTGCACTGATGCACAAGATAGCCAGTTGCTCACCTTCCCAAGAGCAAACAGAGCAGCTCAGTTATTTATTGACCAGCTTGGAAATAGAGTCCTTACCCACGACGTCCCTGCATGGCATCCAAACCCTCTCTGACTCCAAGTCCTGTGCAATGTGCCAGGAACACTGTGCTCTGCAGTATAACACCAAAAAGCTATTAATATACTCCACAATACAGGAAAATATGGACATGCATTTATGAATCTGACTTGCCTTTTAGACTACTAGAGAGTGCAAGCACACCAGCACATAGAGTTAGGTGTACAACTGGTCATTCATTTACATCAGCAAAGCACATAAGTTAAATTTCGTTTGTGGGGGGGGGGGGGGGGGGGGGGGGGGGGGGGGGGGGGGGGGGGGGGGGGGGGGGGGGGGGGGGGGGGGGGGG
>JAOBAS010000037.1:22761252-22786282 GCA_025311575.1 Elanoides forficatus | reverse complement strand
CCCCCCCCCCCCAAATGCATACAGAAATATTATAGTTGTGAAAATTCAATCTGTGTTCTAGAAAAGCCAAGGCTCTTGTGCCTAATTTACCCAGAAATGTGCTTAAATATTGATGTTTTAATGATGCATTCTTCAGAATCCCCTATTTTGTCAGAGACTTATTTTTAAAAGCTTGCTGCAAAAGTCATTGGGGGAGTTGAAATTACAGTACTTGAAGCCTCTGACAGAAGCTGTATTTTGGTAGCAGCACAGATTGCACGCTAAAAGGCTCCACACCTTTTAGCCATCCAGGGATGGATGACCAGCTCTTGTCACCTTGAAGGGTTGTCAAGTGCCTCATAGTAGCAGCCAGAAAGAGACACCAAGGGAGAGCTGTGGGCCTGGAGACCCCCCAAGAGCAGTAGTGTACCCCTGCTTTTGATGATGCCACTCACCTCTGCTGAGTG
Organism: Elanoides forficatus; assembly: GCA_025311575.1. NCBI lineage: Eukaryota > Metazoa > Chordata > Aves > Accipitriformes > Accipitridae > Elanoides > Elanoides forficatus. The sequence goes on along the minus strand of JAOBAS010000037.1, from coordinate 22,785,836 downwards.
CGGAGCAGTCTGGCACACTCATGGATTCACCTAGCCAGTGGGAGGTGAGGACACTCCAACCTGTGTCCTGAGCCTAAAGTGGAAAACCTCCCTAGGACCTCCCAACCTTGGGAACCTCAGTCTTCTGCGGAGTGGAAACAAGGTTCATCCTGAAAGCAAAGACAACTAACACCTCATTTTAAGGGTGACGGGCAGAGCTCTTTGCCTTTCTCCCTTTCCTCTCTTGCTCAGGAGCAGCATCCTCAGGCTGCTCACCTCAGAGTATCAGTGCTCAGGTGACCAGCACAACACCCAGTGCTCAGCAGACTTCTGCCCTAACACATGAGGAGGCCCACAGCAACTGCACCCCTTTTATTCCTCCCTTCCACGAGCTCAGGTGAGTCCACAGGAGTTTTCCATTTTCTTTTCTACTCTTTGGCAGGGAGTTAAGTTCTGACTGCTACTGATGCTCTCAGCATCACTCAGCTCACCTGTGGCTGGGGGCTGGAGACTTTAAATCACAGCCCATTACTATTAGCAGTAAAATGTTTCTATCCTTTACTTGGATGGGTATGTGATAATTTTCTAACTTTACTCAAGGTAGAGCTGTAGTCCTATTGAAATATGTATGTGGGTGCTGGATTTAGCAAGTGAAAGTGCTTGGATTAACATGGACTTTTCTCTGTCAAAATACAAAGGTTTGTGTGTTTCTGTCTTGATACTGGCTTGTTTTCTAAACCATAGAGTTGATCACAGTTTTGTTTGTTAGACAGTACAAGTATTCTCATTTTTGAACTCACTAGCTAATAATTATTTAGCAATTTCTTTTTCTGTTTCTGTGTGTTGAAGAGATATAACTTAGACAAAGGTGAATGGGATTGCGATGGGCATTTCTGCTGATGTGAGGAGTCTTGGTCATTTTGTCAGCATATTTAAACAATAGGTATTAAAACGAGTTCTACAAAGTCAGAACATGCGGTGATTTGGAATGGCAGAAATTAGGTAGTTTCTTCAGGTAATTATATGATAATATAATAATTTTTTCAATTAAATACATTTAATGTGCTTATACAGCAAGAGACGAATACTTTTTAAACATTAAAAAAAAATCAATTTTTTTCAGATAAGATACTGAACATAAATCTTGATCAGTTCAGAGATAACTGTTACCAGGTCAAGCTGGTGGCCAGCAGCTGTTCTGGATCATCAGAAAGTGTGTGGTTTTTATTTGTTACTTGCAAATGCGATGTGCTATTTTTTGGCATTCATATACTAAACTGGTAATAACCTGTAAACAGTAAAGGATGCATTAGCTATAGCTAATGCCTTTCTTGGGTAAACTCTGTAATGGAAACTTGAATGGAAGCTTGTGGTGAGTGTGAAAGCCCTGAAACCCATTGTTTTGGCCCTGAAAAATGACTGTAAATACTCTATATTGCAGATCCAGAATTCTTTCTGTTCTGTTACTGTTTCAACTCTGTCACTAGCACCCCCCCCCCAAATGCAACTGAAAAACTCCCACAATGAACAACCCCAAACCCTGAAACATGTTAAAACAATTCTCCCTATTTCTACCATGTGCACATTAAGAAATTCAGTTAACCAAGTATGCTGTAAAGATGAAAACGAATTAGCACTTTTTCATTGTTTTCCTGATAATTTATTCCATGCGCAATGTTCAGTGGTTTGAGTCCTTCGAGCTGGATGCAATTGCCTGTTTTGGCTTGTGGGTACAGCTGCATGTGCCTCTGTGTGTGGGTGGCTGGTTTTGGTTCAGTGTTGTGCTCCTGTCATCGCTAACCTTGTGCTAATGGCTGATGATGGATAATGGGCTTTGGCAAGGCCAGGCAGCTTGACCTTGAACTCCAGAAACATTGCATGAAAATGCCCAAGTTGTGGTTTTGCTTTATTTGTTCTTCTCTTAACAGCTTTAACACCAATTGCTGAAAATACTGGGGAAAAAAAAATAATAGTGGTAGTGTTTTCATTGGGTTGATTTAAAGCAGCACTGCCAGCAACAGCTTTCCTCCTTTGTTCAGCACCCTTTGTGTAAAGCCCAGGCATGCAGCGGTGAGGTAAGGAGGGTGCTTTTTCTCTGTCTTCTCTGTCTGTAGAGTTTCACCAGCCAGGAGGGTGACTGTAGCTTGCTCTTGGCAGTGACCAGCCGCCTGAGACTGTGTTTTAGAGTAATTGTGTGAGTCTCCCTCTGGAATCACCATAATAAAGCCTTTTATCGAAGTCTCCCAGGGTACAAAGCCTGCAGTCTGATGAAGACTCTCACCTTTCCTGAGGTCTTTGTCTGGGGATTTAACTTGTTGGACAGACTCTACCCTCTACACAGACCCATTTCCAATGTCCTTGGTGTGGTTCTGTTGTTCACCCTTGTAAAACACCAGCGTAACAAAGTGGGAGTTTACAGAGAGTTTTAACCGTAGCAGCCAGGAAATGCAGAAGTCTGCTAGATTTGGGGATGGTGAGGAAAAGGCAGCCGGCAGAGCATTCTACTGCAACCTCTGTGATCTTGCAGAGGGTTGGTCACCTTCTCTGTGCCTCAAAGTTTGGCCTCGATAGGCCAGGACTAAGCCCAGAGAATGGAGGTTGTGGCCGTGGGAGAGACCTCATCAGCTGCAGGGGCTGTCCGCAGGGTGTACCTCCTGCAGGAAGAGGCTGGTAGGAGTGTACTGGTGTCCAGTCGGGTACTGGACAAGGGTCTCCTTGGACAGCAGGAAACACGAGCAGCTCCTTCCCCACCCGAAGCTGAGGGGCCCAGGAGCAGGGATCCCGTGCTCTGCCTGGCTCCCACCACCCCAGGCAAGTCCTCTGGTGTCCCGATACGCCTCAGAAAGGCTCAGCTATGAGGCTGGTGGCACTGCCTATAACAATGGCCCATGTAACCAAAATACTGAATAGTGAGAAAGAAACGATGAAAGGAAGACAAGGAATTTATCCGATAAAACTTTAATTGCAACAGGGGCTCAATGTTTTTGAAATCCAAAATGTTATTGAATTTTCAACAGTTTTGCAAACTGAAAAAGGACAGATTGTCCATGATGAGCAGCCTGTGCAGCCCTACATGGCTGTGTTGGCATCAGGCTGAGCAAACCATCCACTTCCGAGATTGCTGCGTATACTCTTTTGTCTCTGAGAAAGCAGAGGTAGTCCAATATTTGGGCCCCTTTTCTTCTATTTATTTGGATAAAAATGTAGTTACAGCAAAATGATTTACTGAATCTCTTAAACTAAATAAGATTGTTAAGAGAGAAAATGCTTTGTCTTAACAGGTGTTCTGAAGGTGATTGTATGTGATGTCTTTACTACTTTAAATAAATTATAAGAATTAAATATTCATGAAGTTCCATTGTTTGGCTTGGTACACTTGCTTCCTGCAGCATAGTTCATTCAATAATTTTGTACAAACTGTATAAGTATGTATTAATTGCTATAACACAATCTACAGATTTCCTTCCATATGGCTGATTGGAATAGTAGATAGAGCAAAATATCAGCCAGCGACATTTACTAATAAATTGTGTATTCTGAGCAAGAAAAGCTGTATTCTCAGTAATTCATACTCCACAAATTTTTGTGATTGCATCATGTAATTTGTCTTCCGTCAGTGCTTGACACAACCCCACACGCCACAGCATCATCAGCGTACATACAAATCATCTTCACTTGGGAGGCAAAGATGTACCAGCTTATCTGGAAGTGTGAATTTTGTGCCTTTGCAAAAACGGTTATTATTCAAACTAATTATTATTTTAAAACAAATGGTCTGTTCAGTGGCTCAAATACTATAGTGTCAAACACCTGCAAAGGACAATTTTTCAGAAGGCAATCTTACAAAAGACAAAGGTAACTATGCTTTGAGCTATGCCCGTTCTTGCAGCCTCCCTGGCTCAGCCACAGGCAGGGGCAGAGGTGGCACCGGCTGCTCAGTAGCTGTCATGGGAATAAAAGATACTTGTAAGAGGGAGTAGCTGCAGGAGTAAGTCAGCTGTATCAGCACTGAGCTTGCATCCCTCCCTGGTCTGAAGCCACTAAACGGAGCCTTGCTCCCCCTTTTCCATCCACACGTGTTGATAACCTCCAGCTTGTCTGCTGGGGGGTCTGCGGGTGCAGGCAGCTCTTGGGGGGCCAGGCAGGCAGTCGTGCCTGAGGGGGAGTCATCTGCCTGCAGCAGCTGGAGAGTTTGGAGGGTTTTGTTCTTTCTAGCTCAGCAAGTACAGGCCCTGAAAGCGCTGACAGTGACTGTCAGGAGAGCAGACATGATGGCGTGTGGTTTCCATCTCTGTTCGGAGTCAGTGAATTCCAGACCAAACGCATTCGATTTCCCAAGTCAAAACAAGGTTACTCTCTAGGAGACAGCCCGCTTGTGCTGAGCCCGAACACACTTCTGCCTCTTGGCTTGCAGAGCTCCAGCAGACAGAGCTGGCTCAGAAGCAGTTTGCTGGGGAGGAGGGGGGGGCAGTCGGTGGGGCTGCTGGGCCAGGGAGAGCCCCCGGTGGGGTTGGGGATCAGGCGCTGCCGGCCGCAGCCCCATGGCTGCCTGCATCCTAGGTCAGCTGGATGTTGTTAAGCCAAAACCCAGCCTTTATGGTACTGCCCTGCCTGCATACAGCACGGCCAGGCAGCAGAGAGGAGGCATGCTGCTTTTCTTGGGTCCTCCCTTACGTTAGGAAAGGAACACAAGAGCAGGAACACAAATAAATCCCAGGACCTTGACAGGGGCTTTTCCTGCCCTCCCTGTTCGCTCAGACTGGGTGAGACACTCCTGCTGCCAGGGTATGCAAGCCACTTCCAGTAGTGAAAAATGCAATGAGGAATAAGGTTTCCTATTTTTGCTTCGATTTTTCTTTTCCTCTTTTGTTCAGCATTTGCATGTACGCTGCTTTAGTAGCAGAGCCAGGCTAGCACTAGCTCCTTTTTTAAGCAAAGAAGGGCTGAAGAGCATCTTTGCTGAGCTGCACGTGTTCCTGCCACGAGCTCCAAGCTCAGCTCTGAGGCTGAGTCAACGTGGCAGGTAGGGGAGCTCGTGACCCAGGCTGGCTAGTATGTGGACATGGCCCATTTTTTACATATTAAGTGTTCTGATCTGTTGAAATAGTGATTGTGTGCACAGTGTTACTCTTGGAGAGAACTGGGGTGTATCATAACAAAGGCAGGGCATGACATAGCTTTAAATATGAACTGAAGCGACTATAAACAAACGATGTTTGTGACAGCTTTGCTGTTAATTCACGTCCAGTATTGGGAATGCAGTGGGGAAAGCCAGTACCAAAAAGAATGTGTAGAGAAGCTGCATAAAAAGGGCATTTGAATGTCTGTATGTGAGTGTATAAGGACAGTTTCCACAAAATCTTCTGCAATACTTGTTGACGCTTGGACTAGCTAATCATGCAGTCAGTTTTAATAATACAGATGATTCCTTCATGCTCAGCTCATGTTAATGATATGTATTGACTTTTGCATATTGTAAATTGTGCATGAAATGACCTGTTTCTGTCTACTAGAAACGGTACTGTGCAATTATTGCTTCGCTACAGTTAGAAGGAAGAGTCTCTAAAATGTTCCCTTTGCAATTACTAGCAAAGTAGTGGGTCCTAGCCTGAGAAGTACATTCCAGGATCAACTTAATGAATTTCAATCTGCTCGTTTACAAAAAAAGACAGGTTTTCTTCATGGCACAGCCTGAAGGATTTGTCTTTGAACTTCAGTGCTTCCGCATGTGTCCAAATAAAGACAATGTTATCTAACAAATAACGGGAGATATTAGGGTGTAGGAAAAAATCATGCAAAGTTCACAAAACAGTCACTATGCTATTGCTGTATGTCCTCTAATGTTGCTGATATTTATCTAAAACTGTATCAAAATGAGGAAAATCAAGATTTTTTTATTCTGCAAGGTATTCCAATGTTTCAATTTTTTTCATCTTCAGTCTGGAAAAGGGTCAATACAAATAAAAAAAGTGATCATAAATAAATAAAAGTACATGGTGTGAATATTCCAGCAAAGTGCTGCAAGATGCAAATGCAACCTTCACATTTCTGCAAGGCACACTACATGTTCTGAGTCATCCCCCGCTCAAAATGTTCTCATTTCAGTTGGTTTGATTTGGGTTTAATGCGGGTTTTGGAGGTTTTCCTTGAACAGTTCTCTTTAATTGTGTTTTCAACAGTTTTCTGTGGCTAAATGCCCATGCAATTTCTTCTTTTTCCAGCAAGTGAAAGGTCGAGATGTGCTTTCCTGGGTGCTGTAGTGGTACCTGGGTGGCACCTGCCAGCCAGCACCGCGCCAGCGGAACTCACTGCTCCCACTGCTGGAGGTGGCTGTGAAAGAGATTGGGAATGGACAGATGCTCTAGGACTCGTGTTCACTGCCCTGACATGGGATTTGTGACAGTCTCTTGTCTAGGCTTGAGCTATGGCTACATTTATGTGAATACTGTGGTTGCTGTATTTCTCTTGCCTGTCCACTGCCTTTGTGTTCTATTTATTGCCCACAAGGTACAGATTTACGCCAGAGGTGTATGCTATGCAAATTGTGGTGCATAATTCTCACCATCCCATGTTACCTTGTGTGCTGATGAATGTGACTTATCAGGAAAGAAAAGGAAGTTTTTGCATGGTGGATCTTTCTCTTTATCTGCTTTGCTCATTGCTTTAGGATTAGGTGTGACAGCTTCATGCTTCTGTAGCATCGCTTATTTTGCCATGTTAATATTGTGTCAGCAAAAGGTTAGTTCTCTTCCCACTAGGAGTCAGACACTATGGTTTCCTCCTCTCATGCCCCCCTGCATTCCACATATTCAAACAGCATGTGCACGTTTCTTCAAAAAGAAGAATAAATCCCGATCCATGAATTACAGAATGTGTATTAACCACTTATTACATAATATAGACCAGTTACATAATAATATGGCGGAGTATTACCACAAGCAATAAGCTTATTTTTGCATTAAAATGTTAATGGAGAAATAATAAGTGCAGAAACAAGTTTATATTGAATGCACACTCTGAAATATGTAGTGGCAGCCTCTCCAAGCTGGTATGAGGCTCCCTAAAGCCAGTTAACTGTGGCAATGACTCATGGCTTTCCTGTCCTAGCTACTGAGTCCTGTATAAACCATGTAAATGGCCATTAAGGAAGACAAGACAGCGAGGGAGCGGGCACGGCTCCTCCGTGCGGGATGTCCTGGTCCCTGGCCCTGGATGTGTCCCTCCAGCCAGAGACGCCAGGGCCCCGGGCAGCTGGCAGCCTCAGGGCACGCACTTGCGGGACACGATCACTCTGTGTCTTTAAAACTAACAATTAATTTTATTATTTAGAAGAAAAGGGTGTAGGGAACCAGGAGTTGCTTTCCCACAGTACTCTTGTGAATCTAGATATGAGTTTTAGGGTTTGTTTTGTGTTTTGTGTTTTTTTTCCCAGTCAAACCACTCACTGACTTTTGCATCTTTTTCCCAATATTTCAAAAGCAATATGTGGTTTTGGTGATTTTACTGCTGGAGGTATTTTTCTCCAAGGCACTGGAAGCAACACAGCAGACACTGGTAAGAATCAGAGCGGGCCTAATGAGGTTTAAGAAGTAGAGATGGAGAACAGAGGGATATGGGACAAGTATGATGAAAATGGAAGCAATAAAAGCCATTTTATTTGCTGATTTAGGGTACCTCTGTAGGCGAGGTGATAGACTCCCTTTCCAGCCTGGGAAGGCATTCCTTGCTGTGTCTGAATCTCCTTTGCTTTCTGGTCATTGAACAGCTTCAAATTGAAACTTAACAAAATAACACAAAATGGGGCTATCGCTTCATTCAGAGGTTCCTAAAAGGGCCTTTTCCTTCATGTTCCCCTCTGCCAGCGAAAAAAGGTCCTTACTCTTTCTCATCCCCTGCTGAGCCTTTAGCTCCTTTCAGCCATTGTATCCCCCCGCACTGCGCAATGCTGAGAGTCCTGACATTTCTCTGTGGGGTAGCGCACGTATATAGATGCAGAAAAAGCTGCATGCTTGCTCCTGTGTGCCCATAGCAAGTCAGCTGCCTCCTCTGGCGCCCAGCGAGCCCTCGGCCCTCCTCTTCCTGGCATGCTTTTGTTTTAGGGTGCGGGCACTGCAGCCGGAGCGAAGACCCAGGCACAAGCACTTGCCAGCCCTGTGGGTTATTCTTCAGTAACAGCACATACAGTAACCCTGCAACTGGTTAATGAATAATTAATTTCTTACCATAAATAATTCTCTCATTGTTAATCATGAAAATCCTACCTTCTTGCTTAAGAGCACCTGCTCCAGGCACCCTGATCAGTGCTGCATTTTGAATTTATTTCATGGCAAGAGTACAGCTGGATTTCAGCTGGGGTCCATGGATATAATTTATTTCTTGAATTAGCAGAGGTTTTGTAATTCTTTTATAGCCTGGCACGACCTGCTGTCTTTGTTTGAATAGACAGGTAAATATTGGGGGGTAGGGTAGTCTGCGTTGTTCGTTGTACTTGCAAGAAATGGGTCTTTTCTCTGCCTGCCTCCGCTGGCGGGGGCTATCCTCGCAGGGAGGAAGGTGAGGCCCTTCTGCGGAGCCACAGGGTCCCAGTAAGCCAGTGCCCGCACAGGGCTTTGCCTTCGGACCTGGTGTGCACTGCTGGCACAACCAGAGCCTCGTATGATATGTGTCAAACAGCAGCATGGCTTACGGGGGGAGCTTTAAGCTGGACCTTGTGTCAGCAGCACACGTGAGGAAGTTGAGCGAAGGCTGAGATCTGATGCCACTCTTTTATTGCTCTCATGGGTTGACTTTGAGAGGGATCTGTTCTGACGTTATGAAACGTGAGCATCTTTGTAGTCACTTGCTGTGTGTACTGGTACCTGTCCCCAGGCCAAGGCAGCACCAAGAGCACTTGGGGAGCCAGGGATAGCTCCAGGAGGGAGGGAAAAGGAAAAGTAAATGCTATTTCTGACTGCTAAACAGTTTTGGATGTCACTGGAGGTGAGGGATATGAATGTGTCTTTATATGGCAGGAGTGAGTCTCTGCGGTTGCTTCCATTGACAACGGGGACCAAGGAGGCTCTGCTGCATGGGCAGACCTGCTCTTCAGAGGTGTGTTCTGTGAAAAGTTCATTCTTTGAGTACTGGCAATTTCTGCTGATTGTGCTTTCGTGAAAGACTTCACAAGAGGTCTTATTTCTGCGTGGTCCCCAAAATCGAAGTGAGTTGAATGGCATTTGGTGTCCCAGGACATGGTTTCCATCACCATTTGGGGGATAATAAAGAAAAAGGAAAGGAAGATTATTCTTCACTGGGTAAGTTAGTGAAAGCAATAAGCTTATGGGACACCGCAGCAGTGTGTAGTGATGGGGCTGCCCTGGGACCAGGCAGCGAAGTACGGGCATTGCAGTGGCTGGATTGGAGCAATGTGAACATGCTTAAGAGAGTGAGAATTGTTGCAGAGCAAGGTAGAGAGTAAAAATACAAATGGTAGAGCTGGAAAGAATTCAAAGCTTAATGCCCTAATTAATCCCAATAACTAATATTTAGTACAAAAAAGACCCTTTTAAAATTATGCCATCCTAGAACGCAGATGTCCTTTTCCTTAGTCTTTAAATAGCTCGCTAACTATATTTATATGCCAGTTTAGCTTAGCATGTTTCCTTTTTCTTTCTTACAGTTTTTTTTTAAGAATACTTTCTTTCAGTAGTTCTTTCACATGTTTCATTAATGTTGTGATTTATTAAAATCTTTTTGCAGTGATTAGAATTTTAAATGCATGTTTAAAAAGAAACCAAAGAGATTAAATGAATGTTAATAGAATTTAAGACACTCCATTAGCAACTTTGTGCCATATTTGTAAAATTCATAAAGCAACGTGTTTATATATGCTGATGAAATCCAGGTTGTAGGCCCTACCAGTGAATTAACGTCAACATTATATGTTTAGTTTAAGGTTGAACAATGCATCAATCTTCATGTGTTTTGGCATAAGTCATTCATCAATGCTGTCAAAGTCATGCGGATCCATTTATCAGCAAGTTACCGGTCATTTATGGAGATAATCGGAAAGTTTGGCTGCCTCTCTCTGAAGCTGAGTCTTTTGCATCTATTCTCTGTTTTTCTGAATTCACATTTTTGTAGCACCTCAGGAACCTCATCGATGCATGTTCTTGCCTTTGAAGAGACTCAAAATAGCAGAAAAATAAAAGTCCAGCACACAGCAGAAAGTGATGTAATTCAACCCAAAATATATTTTCTCTAGGATCCCAATAAAGCACTTTAACTCCCTGCAGACCTTCACGGCTCATGATCTAGTGTTTCTTTGCCTTAAAACCTATCTTTTACTATGCGATTCTGAGTTTTCTATCCCCAGTTTAAACCTTAATGTCAATTTAGGAGAGGTTTAGCTACCAGTGCTCTAATAGGAGAAGGGACAGGCACCTAGCTGAGACCCAGCCTAATGACATGCCACTAAATTAAATCAATCTCTGCCCACAAAAATTATAATCTTAAGCAGGCCAGCTCACGTCATTCTCAAGTTATCACATACCATTATGGCCTGGCTGTAATTGCACAGCAAGTCATGCACTTCAAGCCTGATGGCCAGTTGCAAGCCGCTGTATTTGTGAGCCAGCTGCTGTCAAATCTGGGAGCTTTCCTCTGTCACTGGATGGAATTGTGGTTGAAATTAGGCATTTTCAAGTGTCCCCTAGCTGTCCCTCTCCTCCTCCACCCTGCTGGCCTACTGGGTGGCATCTGACTCCAGCAGCGGAGGGAAAGCGAGGTTTTTGCCAGGAAACGGGGCATTTTCCTCTACCTCTGCACAACACAGGCGGTGTGGAAGAGTCAGCTGGGCTGCAGCGTTGGGATACAGACATTGAGTAGTTCTTCTGTTTAACACAAGGCAGGATGGATTTCAGTCTATACTTCTATGAACAAAAGCCTCAGTTACCTGATGTCAGTTTGAGAATAGAGCTATATGAAGGTAATCACTTAAGTTCTGGCTTTCAAGGTGGGGTTTTTTTTGGTTTTTTTGGGGTTTTTTTGTTTGTTTTTTTTTTTTTTCTGTTTTTATATCTTTGTAATTCTACTCTCAAGAATAAGTTTGTTCTCTGTGAACCATGAATTTTGGACTGCTTACCATAGGTGGTTTAATGCTGGTTTTGTAGTCACTATATATTCTCCCGAACCTGATTAACAGTCTTTGTGCTACTGTTGCCTGGAAGTTATCCAGTATAACAATTTCACTGGAGAATGGGATTTCATCAAAATGTATTACAGGAATGTGCCAGTTTGAAAAACTTTAATCAGAAAAGGGATCTCGGAGCCAGGAAGGTATTTTCTGTTGAAAAGAGACACTGTGTTGAACACAGGTGTGTTCTCAATTCATAAGCTGTTTTCACATTTTTCTTCCTACTTGGCAAAGATACTGCTGAAAAGTTTAATTCTTCTGCAGGATCTTGGGCCCTCCCAGCTCCTGGCACAGCTGCAGGTCACAGCCGCGGTGGCCATCGTCCAGGGGTCAGTCTGCCCTGCCTAAAGCAGTCCTACGTTACTTGCCGCACTGCAAAGTCCAGCTTATTATTAAACAAGGTTTTAAAAAATTGAGAAAAAACCAAAACAACCCAACAATCAGGTCTGCTGTGGCAAGTGCTGAACACTTGGTACTGTCACAAGGCAGCCCAGCAGGTTTGTCCACCGTCAGTCTCAGCGATGGGTGGCCACAGGCACCTCGCTGGTGCTGCCCTGGTTGTTGTTGTTTCTTTCCTCAAACAAAGAAAACCCGTGCAGGTTTTACTTCCGAGCCAGCGATAAGCTTTCTGTTCGCTGTACACAGCCCCTGGAGCCAGCCGCTCATGTGGCAATCGTGAAGCTGGTTGAAGCTGGGTGGTCAGCGCTGGGGGGGATGGCCAGGAGACGCACCGCAGTGTCCCTGTGCAGAGGGAACCTGCCCTGCTGGCACCGGCACCTCCTGGTACAGCCACTGACACTGACTGTGACCCCTGGCTCTGCAATTAGCCCCGTCACCACGGGAAAGTACGTGAAACGAGTGTACAGGGGCAGATCGGGATAATTGTCTAATGGACGCACGATGCTCGTCAGATCTCCCGGGTGTCATGTTTTGCATTTCGAGGGTCACGCCTGTGGCAAATGGCCAAGTCACTTGGCTGTGCGGTGTGAATTTCTTATTCAAGGTCTAGTTTGCTCTTTTTCTTTATTCAAAGTCTCCCATCTCTTAGCTGTTAGGTAGTTTGAGAACTTCTCGAATGAGAAGATCCAGCTTGTTCTTCCCCCGCCTTATTTTTATCATTTTGAAACAGTCGGGTGCTGACCCATAGCAGATGTTTAATGTTTAGCATAGGATAGTTCCACTGAAATATGGGTTACTGTTTATGTCTCTAAAGGAGGACCACATAAAGGCATTCAGGTGAAGTCAAGTCTGACTACACAAAAGTAAATGTGAGTTCAGGGACAAAACTGAACTCCAATAACCTAAAATAAAACAAAAGCAAAACACTCTGAGAAATTTCAGAGAGATCCCTCCAATGCTCGCTGCGTTCCTGTTCAATCTATGCACAAACCCAACACATTTCTTGGTGCACAATGATACAATGCTCGTGTTTTCAGGACAGCCATCAGCGTTCATCACTTTGGGTTCAGGCAGTGCTCTGCCTGTGCTGCACAGCTTTGTGTTGTGGTAAGGTAGTGTAGTGCTGGCAAACTGAGCTGCCACATAAATCTTATAAGAAGGAAATAATGATAATATTGGACAATGACCCTAATAATATGTTTAAACTTTTGGTCAGCCCTGAAATGGTCAGGCAGTTGGACTAGATGATCATTGTAGGTCCCTTCCAATGGAAATATCCTATCCTGTTCTATTCTATAATAACGCACTGAGCTGTTTCTTTCACTCTCCAGGATGTTTTTTGTTCCTCGAGTGTCTTCTATTCATAAAAAAAAAAAAAAAAAAAAAAAAAGAAAATTATGAAGCAGTAATCAAGGCCAGGAAAGCCCCTCAGAGGTCTCTGGCCCAACCTTCCACTCCAGTCCAGGCTGACTTTGGAGTGAGCCCAGGCTGCTCGGGATCAGGCTTTTGCTCCCCCAGGCCTCTGGGCTTGGCCCAAGTCTGGCATTGCCTGAGCCGTAGACAAACTGGGCTCGTGAAGAGAAGGGCTCCTGACCTGATATTCTGCAGAGCATGAGGATTTACAAAAATTGGGGCAGTTCCATGAAAATCTCTGACTGGAGTCCAGATTTTACTTTCCAGTTGCTGCTCTTCAGAATGAGTCGTTTAACATTTGGGTTGTTTTGCTATATTTGTTCCCATACATTACCTTCTCTGATTTTTCTGCTTTCTGTACTTGTAGGACTCCTGATTAGTGATGACATCATTCCTTGGTTTTGCTCTTGAAGAACATTTTAAAATAAAAATCAGTGTCTCAGCCAGACAAAAATAATCCTTGGTTTAGTGCCCATGGATTTATTAATATGACTACCTCTCTCTGCTATTGATGTTAAGCCTGATGTATTTTTAAAAAGTCTTACCCACGGAGATCACTGAAGATGTGTCCCTCTCTGTTACAGATACTCAGTATGGGAGCATTTCAGAAGAAAAAAGAAAAAGAATTAAAGCCACAGCAAGATTTATTACCTGAGTACAAGTAACTGGCATGTGAAGGGATGGTTCCCTTCAGTGCTGTCTTGCATTCAGAAAGCCACTGCGACGAGTGATGCTCCAAGACCTTGATACAGAGAAGCCCTTTCCTGTTGAGCTTGCCCAGTTTCACATTAAACGCACCCAGAAATGGCTTGTATGATGTTATCAGTAGATATATAACTACAGCAGAGAGATGGAGGTGCCTACAGGCTTATTTAGCACAAAATTCAGTCTCTCGAAAAATCGTCTGCAGAGTAGGCAGGGAATTATAAGGCCAGTGGACATTGTGTTACTCTTTAAACAAGGTTTTATTAAGTACGTATTTAAAGAGGAATTGTTGAGATAAGTCAATGGGAAGACTAGCTCCCCTGGGGACTGGGTCACAGCCGCGTAAATACAGCCATGAGCACCTCCCTTTATAATACATCTATGTAAAATTAAGATCTGTTTTTATTTCTTGTCCCGCTGCTCCTGCTGTTCAATATCCAGCTTATGCCCTAATCCTCTCTTCGTCACTTAATTGCCAGCTGTTAAAGTTGCTTCCTTTGAGCCTCTGTTCAGCCATAACTATTGCAGCGTTTGCACTGCCTTCCGCTGGCTGGGACACGGAGCATTCCTGTGCTCCCGGGACAGCCTGGCAGCAGCGTCACGGAGCAGCCTGGGGCACCAGCCCGCGGTGGGGACACAGCTGTGTCCCACACCTGCGATGCGGAGGACGGACTCAGTGACAGACGTTACGGTCGCACCCTGGCCTCCTGGCTGGAGACATCATCGTGCACAAACAGGAGAGCACTCTGTCCCTGGAGCTGGAAAGGAGAGGGTGCACCCCTCCGTGCCATCCTTCCTCTGGCATTTCTCACAGTCCATCTTCTGTTAAATGGGTTGCAAGCCTGGAAATCAAATAAGTGTTGAAAGAAAGACTTCTCTGAAGAAAGCTGACTTTTCTTGGCAAAAGCCAGGTTGCAGAGGAAAGTTTGGGGTCCCACCTGCCTCACTGCCCCAGCTTGGCTTGTCCAGAATTCTGGTAGCAGGACCTCAGGAGAGGTGCTGGGGTGGGGGAGAGGTCCTCGAGAGGCATAAATTGTACCCTGCTGTTTGAATTGGCTCTGGTTGATCCCCCAGGGATTGTGCTTTTGAGTGCAGGCGTACCTTAGTGGTCAGCTTTGTCTTAAAGCAGCCAGGGCCTCTTGCTATGAAGAAGTAAAATCCCAACAGCTCGGGTCTGATGGTGCCCCAGAGGGAGAGCTGGTGCCAGCCATGGGAAAGTCCTACCTTCCATGGGGTGGGAAGGACATCCCGCAGCTTGGTGAGCATCCTGTGGACAAAGCTTGATGGGGGCTGCACCGGGCTGAACGTGAGCAGACGTGACATCTGCTGCTCCCCATTTCTCCCTTTCCATTTGTGGAGCCTGCATCGTTGTGTCCTATGTCCCCATGGGGCTTTAGCATCTCTGCCAGCTCCAGGAAATGGGGAAGGATCTAAAAGGAAAAGTGGATGGATGACTTCAGCCGTGAACAAACCTGGTGATGTTTTATCTGCCAGTGTTTAGAAGATACCCAGCTGTGTACAGTTGTCAGTGCTTGTGCCATCTCGTACCACGGCTAGTTGGGTCACAGACCAGCCGAGGAGCTGTGAGGGCTGTCCAGCTTTGACTGTGTCCCTTAGGTGCCTTGGAGGCTCTTGAAAGCATCCCATAGGTGAGCCTTGACAAAAACCCAGGGGTGCCCGTGACGGCTGGAGGGGCTTCTGGAGGTAAGTAGAGACAACCAGCGAATCTCCTAGCTGACGGCAATTGAGGCCCTACGCTGACTTCAGCAGAGCGATTTACATCATGCCATTTACATCAGCTGGGAAGTGGCTCATTGACTTAATTGGGACTGTTCCAGTGTATATCAGTAGAAGATACACACTATATTTGTTCACTTCCTTCCTTAAAAATACCAAAAGAGGAAATATAACACAAAATCCTGGTGCCTAATTAAGAAAATAAGTTTCTGATAAGGTCACTTTTGAAATTTTGGCCAATGTTGACTCCTTAAAGACTTCTAATTAGTACACTCCCTATTGTCTTTGTAGGTTCATTTTTGCATTAATACCTCTTTTCATAAGCAGTGCAAATATAATCTTCCTTCTGTGTACAAAAGGACAAAAAGATTTTGTTTCAACATAATGTCATTAAAAACAAATATTTTACAGATAAGCTTATGGCTGGAGGGGCTTTATTTTTGCAGGATTATTCTCTCCTATTCCATAAAACTAAAGGGCAGCAAAGATATCAAGTACTTTCTAATACCATAAAAAACCTTGACCAGTTTAACTGACATTTTTAAATACGATTAATTTAGCACTTGAGAGAGATGAAAGATTGATATGACTGGGAAGTAAAGGCTGTAGTTTATAAACATGGAAAAATGTAGGCAGAAACACCAGTGGGCTTCAAATGTCCTGCTGTTCTCTTTTAGCGTGTCCTGAACAGACTCTTGAGACAATAATTCAGACTCAATCTCATTTTGTCTTGAACCTATATGAAATGGAGAATGACAATCATTAAAAATTTTGCTGAGCTGGTGGATAGTTTGGGACTGAGAAACCTAGTGCACTGTTAAAAGTGCTGAGGCCATCACATTCACTCGAGTGATCTGAAGAGTGTAGAGGTGAAAGTCCAGCATCTAAGGAGAAGCATATTCAGAAAGTAAGATATATTATTTTACTCTCCTGCACAGTTGAACATCTCCTGAGCTAATGCTTGCAATTTAAATACAATACCAAGGATTAATATCCTCCTGTTTTAGGCAAGGACTACTTGCTATGAATGATGGGATTATTGTATATTTGAGCTACGTCAGAAATAACATACTTGTATTGTCCTCAGGATTTAAGCAGTTGTAAAGATATTACAGTGGTAGGAAAAGCAGAGGGGGGTGTGTGTTCTTTTTCTGTTTTTTCTCTTTTAGAGGAAAAATCATAGCTGAAGTGTTGAACAACCTAAAATATTCCTTAAAGTTCATTGTAGAGGGAATAAACGATCCATTCCTTAAGAGGTCATCCTATCTGTACTTATACCATCTATAACTTCATTATGTTTTCTTCTCAGGTGTAGAAAGATATTCTGGCCGACCATTATTTTTCAGACATTGCACAGACCAACTCGTCTTTGAAATCAGTTATGAGGAGAGAGAAACACTTGTTTTCAATTCAGGGAGCTGGGGGGTTTGCCGTGGTGAGGCAGCAGTGAGTCCAGCAGAGCTTGGGGCGGGGGGCACCAGGGAAGGAGACCCGCCTCCGCCCCGTCCCTGCCAGCGAGGGCCCGGGGTAGGAACGGGGCAGAGTGGCCCCAGCGGTCCTGGGCATGGGGGGACGCTGGCCTGGAGAGGGATGGGGAGGTGGAGCGGGGGCACAGAGCTCTCCCGGAGGGCGGTGAAGCAGTGCGGTACTGGCCGGCCGCGGGGCTGCCGCTGCACCCTCCTCAGGGAGAGGAGAAGGCAACGAGCAATTTTCTAGTCTGCTTGTACCTGCGAGTCATTATTTCCTTGTTTCGGAAAAGCACGGTTCGCGTGGCCGCGGCCAGCCCACGTGCCTCGTGAGGAGTGAGGGGCAGAACGAAAGGGCACCCGTGCCCACCAGACCGACCACTTGCAAAGACTGCGATAGCCAACAGTGCCACAACGCAGGGCTGTCCTCGGACGGATTCACAGGCACGGGCGAAAGGCTGCATTTATCCAATAATGCACTTGAAGTGCACAATTCAAGTGGTGATCTTTAAAGTACTCAATGAAGTACACCAAAACGCTGTGAAACAACTGTTCTTAAGCGGCTTCTGGGGATGCTGCTTTTAAAATATGAGTTTCATTTCTTTTGTGTGGTGTTCCAGGTCACCGGTCCATTGTTCCTCTTCTGTGAGTCCTTGTTGGATGACTGCCATTTCTCATCCTTCTTTGATTATTTCCAGCTTTATTTAAGAAGCTGCTCTCTGTAGATCATTTAATGAGGAGGATTTCCTCATGCAGGAAATCTTCCATCTTTTTCTTTTAAGTGTCAGGGTGGACGTTTCCTCTGCCAAACAGGAACCACGTTTGACTTTGATTTCTTTAATTCTTAGCAATGAAGTTTCCCTCCTTTGGTTTAGTGTGAAGTGACAGTTTATAGCACCTCCCTTGGAACCGTTTCAAAGAAGATAGGGAAATACTAGCGTCGGATTCTGTGAAAAGTGCATCTCACTGGGGATGTGTCCATCTCGCTCGCGATCCCGTTTGGCTCGTCTTAGGATGTTTTTATTAGTGCTTTACTGAAGCTATTGCCATTCCTGTAACAAAGTTACAGCTGGTCTGAGATTTTCAAAAAGTGCTATTACGAGTGGAAACCCAGTGTGTGGGTCTTGAGGAAGAAGTTAGCCTGGAGATACTCGGAAGGTTTGAAGGGACATTCTAATTTCTTCCTGCCCTTTGGAAAGGGAGAAGGATGGAGGGGAAAGGGGGAGAATGGGAAGCGGTGCTGAGAGGGCACTCCTGGCCCTCGCAGCCAGCTCTGGAGCACCCAGGAGGGAGCAAGTCCGGGGCTTTCGTGGTGGCACCCGGCGACGATGCCCACGGCAGGGCCCTCCTCGCTCCTCACCGGTGCCTCCTCATGCTTCGCCACTGCTATTTCTGGCTATCTACCTCAGCTGCTCTGGAAAGGGTGACCTTCTGCTTCATTCACAAGACCCTGCAAGGCAGCGCCTGGCGTGTTGGGTGGTCGGGCAGGACCCCCCGCTCCGCCAGCCTGCGGTGCCCCTGGGCACCCTGGGGACAGCCCTGCCCCGGGACCAGCCCTCCCTGGTCATCAGCTGCATGTGGGTTTGCATGGGGAATGAGCGGAGGCCAGATGTTACTTCGAGGCTTTTTTTTTTTTTTTTCCTCTTTGCTTTGAAGGGAAAAAGTCTTCCTTGGAAACTAAAAGGCAAATCATAACAATTAAACTTACATGCAAGCTCTCTTGGATCTTTGTTTTATATCCAGGTAAAAGCTGCCTAAAATCAGTTTATTTAGTATTCTTTCTTACTTCTCAACATGTTTTTATAGTCCAAAATGCAAATTTAACCCTCGCTAGCAAGTTCGGACAAAGAGATGACACGACATAAGCTCAAGCTACGTGCTATGCATGTTCCAAGGAAAACAATGCCATTTATATGCAAAGATGATTCAGATATGTCTCTGTACTCAGTTTCACTGGCTCTCACACTCTGAAGGGAAATAAGTTGTTTTTTTTTTTATCCTACTTAGGGCCAGTTGTCATCCATCCTCCTGCAGGCACAGCACTGGTCAAAAGACCAGCAAACAGAGGAGAGCAGATGTGCTGCTGGAGTGCACTTACTATTTTTTGCACCCAAATATTCACTACAGAGGGATGAATGCAGAACGTATTACTGGTAACACAAGCTTGTGGGTATGACGATACTGTCTAAAAGGGGTCTCTAAGTTGGTTTCAATAAGGCCGACGTGGGAAAAATAGTGCCAACAGTTTAGTTTTCTTCCTTGGTGTTGCTGCTTTTCTGCAGATCTTTGAACAAAAATGGAGTTTGGCCATGGTTACAGTTTTGCTCTGACTGCTCTTTTCCAAATTGCATTGATTATGCTGTATATGATGTTTCTTCCTATTTTCAAGAAAAGGTCTGCTCAGTAAATTATGCAATTTTAGTTTTTACCCTTTTGCTTTGCCTGTGAGTAACGTTAGCAAATACTACAGAGGTAAGGGTAATTTCAGAATCTGTGGGCTGTTATTTCTATTTTGTCTTTCATTTTTATGTCCTATTTTGTCAGAGGGACTATGATTTCTGCTCAGTATCAGACTACCATTGTTTGGAATTAGTGGCAGATTTTCATAATTTCTTGTATCTGATCTCTTCTTGGGTTTTTTTTCAGTTGTTTCCCCCTAGTTTTTATCATGTCTAGCACTCTTCAAATACTTTTTTTCCAGATTAAATGCTAGAGAGAAACAGAGGTAAGTAGGTCCATTTTGCTGTGCACAGCTCTGCGAAAAACTGTAGAAGAGAGGTGTTGAACTGCCATAAAAAATTGTAGCTGTTAGTAAATGGTTGTGGATTTCAATTCTACTTTTATTATTTCTATCTTGTTGAAGGGTTCTGTGCATACAGCTGCTATTGAAGTGTTCTAAGCTCATTTTCCTTTTGAGGGTCAACACCATTACCTTTCTCTTATATGACTGCTTTTATATTTTGTATACAAAAATTTCTCCACTATGCTGCCACATTCAGATTTTTCCAACACAAAAAATGAAACAGAAAAACGGCCGAAACACATCTTATTATATACTCCTTTTATTTTCAACATTCACTTTTCCTTCTGTTTTCGAATCTTAGGTTTGTTTACTTGATTATTTTAAATTTTAAGTCAATTTTCTGGTGGACAATAAAGGTTTTTGAGTAAAATACAAGTTGCCAGCCTCCTGGAGAAGTCTCTCTACGGGACTGAAATCATATTACAGTGAGGTAACATGTGTCTAGGAGTGAGAAAAAGAATAAACTCGATTCCCGGAAATTTCACATTCTGGAGAGTGCAAAATGCAGTGGTAGTGAACCTTCCTGGCTCGCAGGGCAGGACAATCCCCTCCTATGCCTTCATCTGGGGCACTGAGACATCGAACACCTTTCCTCAGATCCTGTCCTTCCTGGAACGAGGACCTCGAGTCTTGCAGCAAGTTGTGAACTGGGAGAAGGAACAAGCAAGAAGTCAGATGTTACTGGATGTTTGCAGTTAGCACTTTGGTGTTAGAGACGCCGCCATTCAAGGAAGATTTGGGGAACTTCTGTAGCACAATACTATTATAGAAGAGCCAGAATGGGGACAACAAAGGAATCAAAACCACAAAGGACCCCTGAATTTCTTCTGGAGGAGTCTTTGTACCCTACAGGCACACTGACTCCAAGAGAGGGCAGAACAGGGAACAAGCGGTTCTAAGGAGCTTCCAGGAGGCAACTGAGTTGTCCAAGGGGCCAAGGTCAGGGCTGGAGCTGTTCTGCCTGAGCGCCTGGGAAATGAAGGCACAAAACCTGAAGGCTCCTGAGCTCTGCAAAAAGGAAGGAAAAAAGAAGGGGGGAAATTTTTGTTCTGGCTGAGGTTGCTACAATGCACAGTAGCTGCTTCCACTGAAAACCAGGGTAGGCATGAAGTGTCTCTTGATAACATCTTTGTTAATCACAGTAAGTGAAGCTTTCTGAAGTGAGCAAAGATGTCACAGGCATTAATATGACTAGTAGTTCTCACAAATAGTAATAAATATCTTGTTTTTTTCCTGTCTTGCTCTACCAGACTGTCTAGAATGAATGAATCAGGACTTATTTTTTATTAAGTCAATGATATAAGTTCAAGTATGAGATGGGAGTTGTTGCAAGATGACTGTGGTCTTTTACATCTGTATGCAATACATTCTTTCCCACAGTTGTTATTGCTGTGATAAAGGCAGAAGTGATTATCTGATGATCCATGATCCAAGCCTTCCTTGAACCTGGGACCCATTTTGCCACAGCTTCCTTCACACAAGTTTCCTTTGATAACCTCTAATTTCTGTCAAAAATACAAAGGCCAGCTTCCTGCTACACTGTTCTGAATACCTCACACTCTGTCACTGGCATCTTTTCTTTTTTGGGGGGGTCAAACATAAGGTCTTGATCTTTTCCTTCAAAATTCTGCCAGTTTATCACCATCTGCTATGCCCAGAGGGCAGGACCGGTCATTGCTCTGCCTGTGGCAGCAGTTTCCTCCCTGCCCCAGCTGAAGCTGCCATCCTTGCAGGGGAAGGGAGCTACGTGCTCACCTCTCAAAGCCTCTGCACTGCTTTCTCTGAAACTCATTTCAAGGTTCTTAGGTTGTCTTAAATTTCCTTCTCATCTGAAATAGGCTTTCAAGTTATCCAGGAACCCATCACTCCATCAGGCTCCAGTTTCCATCTGAGGAAAACATGTTAGTCTTCAAAAAGTATTTTATATGGTTTTGAATTCAAAAGTCTTACAACCTGCCTGTAAGTCTGGAGCCTGGCTTGTCTGCACTGACAGCTGCACCCAGCTCTGTGAAGAACAAGGATGACTTCTCAGTGCACCCTTACCTGGGATTGTGCTTTCCAAAGTGTGACAAGGATGGCTGGGTTCGTTAAAGGTGTGCCTGGAGGCAGCCGCAGCCTGGTGTGAATGGGAGGAGGAGCAGGGCGTGGGTGGGAAAGCTGAGCGGTGGGTTGGGTGCCACCTCGTCACCTGCAGCAGGGGCCTGCAAACTTGCAACGTAATAATTCTCTTTCATGGGATTACCATAGACAGCCGTGGTTTGTGGACGATCTGTTGCACCCATCTCTCTGGCATTTAGAGCAGCTTGTCTTGCACATCTCTGCTCAGCCTCCATGTGCTTGTCATTACCTCCATGCTCTTGTCAGCAGCATTTACCATGCTGGTAGAAGTCTGTCAACAGCGAAAGAAGAGCAGTGGCTTTCTAAGCATACTGCAAGTTTTCACTATAAACCTTTCAGTTCTTGACAGAATTTTGCCAGTAAAGTTCCAGGTCAGTGATAGGAACATGAAAATGTGGATTTAGAAAACAGGCGGGTGGGAGATGCAGCAGGGGTACAGTGCTCCTGAACAATGCTAATATACAGCTATAGGGCCAGGTGTTAAAAACAACTGCAGATGCAAATAATGGGTCTTGGCTATCACTGGGTGCTCCAGGTACTGCCAGGTGTCAGGCAGATGGATACTCTTTGTTTATCTGAAAAATGTTGCAAAGTCAGATCATCATTTATCCTTTGTGTAACTAAAACTTATGTGTTTCAAAGTATCTACATTTCTCTGAATGCTCTTTTCCCTGGCTTCAGGCATATAATAGCAATTTGTGTGCCAACTGCGTATTTTTTTTACATGTACAAGCAGTAAAAATATCTGATCTGTTTTTTCCCTAGCATTGCCTCGTTGTCATCTGCCAGCTGCCTGACTGTGCACCTTGTGCTGTCATCTGGGGCCTCGATGAGGATGTTAAACAGCACCGGCCCTGCTACCAACCCTCAGTCAGCATCACTTCTCACCAGGCGCCAGTCTCAGTTAGAGCCCTTGGCCACCACCCTTTGAACCCAATGGTCCTGACAAAGCTTTTCAGCTGCCTCGTCACCTACCCATCTGTGAGAGACTGAAAGGGTTAATGTCTCACAGGTTGTGGTGGGGCAAGTTTTGCCTAAGGAGGAACTCTGCCTAACAAGGAACCCTGCCCAGCAAGGGACCCCGGGTGAAAAGCAGCCGATGAGCACCCGTCAGCAGCAGGAGGGGGCACACGCCGGAGGGTGCGCAGCTCCCTGGTCTGGTCTGATAACGCTG
This sequence comes from Elanoides forficatus, assembly GCA_025311575.1. Taxonomy (NCBI): domain Eukaryota; kingdom Metazoa; phylum Chordata; class Aves; order Accipitriformes; family Accipitridae; genus Elanoides; species Elanoides forficatus. Next base: position 22,762,869 of record JAOBAS010000037.1, on the reverse strand, counting down.
TTCTGATGTGCCGAGCAGGGCAATTCACCACGCTGTTCTGATATGCTGAGCAGTTACTGAGCTAGTTCCATGCCAATTCTTGTTGTGAGAAACCTGCCACCTACTGATATACCTCCCAAGTTCAGTTTGCCGTGAATAAAATGTTTAACTGATCGTTTGGTGCCGTTTCACCTGAATTTAGCCTGAGGGAATTCCAAATTCAACATGACCCACTGGTCTGTTCAGCCCGGGTCGTGACATCCAGGGCATATCTCCACAGTTTGACCTCAAGGATGCTATGGAAGATTATGTTAAAAACCTCACTAAAGAAAAGTGTACTTCCACAAACCTCATCAGGATAAGAACGCTTTTTGGGACATTTAATTTAAGAACTTAGATGCCACCCCCTATTGAAGATAGACAGTATTATTGTTATTGGCATATGGGAAAAGTGAGGGAAAGAGACTTAGGGTTATTTAACAGTCGATGTGTTACTAAAGTTCATTGCCAAGATTGATGTCTTCTGTACTTCTTTTGTTATTAATTATTTGAATTTTACATTGACCTATTTTAAGAATCACTTTCTCTATTCCTCCCAGCCCCCATTGGCAACCCCTTTTAGTGCTCTGGGAAGGAACCCCATCTCTGTTGACTTACAGGAACATTTTCTGCTCTTCCATGAACTTCTTGCTAAAGGAATCTGATGGAATGATTAGAAAAATATAAATATTTCATTATGAGGCACTAAATCTACTTTCCTAGAGAGACGCTTAGGAAAGAGTGCCCTGTCCTTGACTCGCTCATGACACTAAGTTGGCTGCTTCATTAGATGCAGTGTCAGTGGGCAGGGTGTTGTGAAGCCTCTGCTCAGCATTCATGAGCTAGGACTACACATTAATGCTCAGCATTGTGCCGTGCCATTAATTTACTAGAACACAAAACTAAGTGATAATTTTTAGCAGTGCCCATTTATTATAGCCATTTTATTTTCCATGTCCCTTAAACATTAATCGTTCTTCTTAATAGGATGAGGTTGGTTGAACAGATGTGAAATAAATGGTATAGGTCTGTGTTCAGTAAATGCTTTTTCAATTTTTTCCCTCTTTTTTATATCTTACCTATGCAAACACACCATTTAAGATTATTCTGAGCGTTTAATAGTCTCTTGTGCCTAAGTGTCACAAACAGTTACCAGAGACCTTAAAATAAATTAGCAGTGTTATGTATCACAGGTACTTTTTCCCTATGTAGCAGAATTCAGTAGTAGAGCAGTTACAACAGGAGTCACTAGGGGAGAAGAAAGTGCATCCCATTGTAGCTATCACACAGTGCTGAATCATGCAGGGAAGTGCAGTGACTAACTATAACGATTTTTTGTAGGCTGGAAATCTCTATTTGGGTCTATATTGACAGATATCTTGGGTAGTGACATACAGCTGGTCAGATTACAATTACTTTTGAAGATTACACAACAGCAAATAATTTAATTCCTTTAATGCTGCTGTTGTATTTCCTAATCAGGAAAACAAACAGGTAAGCAACCATTTGGATACCAAGTCGCCATCCCTGATAACCTCAAGTAATTATAAATGTTTGGTCAAGAAAAATTCTTGAAGCAGCTACTGCAAACACCCCCCC
>JAOBAS010000037.1:22725301-22746497 GCA_025311575.1 Elanoides forficatus | reverse complement strand
CACCTCACTACAACCCCCCTTCAGGTAGTTGTAGAGAGCGATAAGGTCTCCCCTCAGCCTCCTCTTCTCCAGGCTGAGCAGCCCCAGTTCCCTCAGCCGCTCCTCATAAGACTTGTGCTCCAGATCCTTCACCAGCTTCACTGCCCTTCTCTGGACACGCTCCAGCATCTCAGTGTCTTTCTTGTAGTGAGGGGCCCAAAACTGAACACAGTATTTGAGGATATGTGCTCTTCTGTCCCAAGAAACCCTTGGACCTGAATTCCTGCTTGGTCTGCAGCTGAGGATGGTCTCAGCGTCTCAGAGTGTTCCTGGGTAATGCAAACAAAATACTGTTTGGATTGCAATGCAAGTGAAATGCAAATGAAATTAAGTTAAGAAAGAAGGAAAAAAGATTTCAGCTGCCTGGCTCGGGCAGAAGAGGTGTTTGGTCTGTCCCTGTGCCGCTGTCCTGTGACTGGGGGATGCCAGTGCCATCCTGGGGCTCCGGGCAGCCGCTGCCATCCCCAGTGTGGCTGCGCAGGAGGGACCTTGTGCCCCGGGCCAGCAGCACCCCCAAAGTGCCCTGTGGCCATGGGGCTCACCGTCTGCCAGCCTGCCTGCAGCCTTCGTGTCGCTGGAACATGTTGGCCCTTTGAATAACTCATTGGAGGAGCTGGGCTTAAATGACAGTGGATTCCTCGGGCAGAGGAGGTCTGGCACACACCAGATAAGCCTGGAGAGCTGTAGCTCCCAAGTCACCTGGGGCAGATGTATTTCTTTGTCCCTGGTGAAGAATGAGAAATGTCATCTCTCTCTCTTGTTATGCTGAGACAAATGGTACCCTTTGCAGGCAATCCCTATAATAGTCAAATGAGGAAAGAAGCAATGCTATTTTAAGAGCAGGTAATTACATCTGTTAAAATGGAGCTGCATGAGGGAAAAAGGCTCCTGCTCTGTGCTCTGCCCATCCCTTTCCTCCTTCAGTATTGGCAGAGGGGAGACCCACGAGGGGGAGGAAAGAGCTCTACCATCCCTACATGCGGTCATCAGAATGGTATTGCATTACCATGGGATTTCACTTTTTGTCTCAATTTTAAAGTGAGGAATGAAACCACCCCGGACAGGAGCCCGGGCCGTGGCTGTGTCTGGGGTAATGGAGCAGGGGACAGCCCTGTGCAGGACTGGCCGTGTGCCACGGATGGCCGGACCCACAGGGGTCCTGCCGGCTTATCCACAGCCACTGGGCTATGAGAGCTGAGAAAGAAGTGACAGACGTGCACCAGCCGCCGCAAGTCCTAGCAGCTTGGTCCAAAAGCCGTTAAAATAAACAGACATTGTCCTGTACACTGTCTCCAGGTCAGGACCTGAAGTCAGCGGTTGCTTTCACCCGTGTTCGTTAAACCATCCCTGACAGTCATGTTTAGAAAGCTATATCAGATACCACCTCACATTTCCTGCTTTTTTGTTACAGCTAAGGAAGAGATCTCATAGAATCATAGAATCATTTAGGTTGGAAAAGACCCTTAAGATCATCAAGTCCAACTGTTAACCCAACACTGCCAAGTCCACTACCAAACCATGTCCCTAAACGATACATCTACACAACTTTTAAATATGTCCCCCAAATTTTGACCAACACTTTCCGGAAATGCAAGAGGAATAACTGTGTTGTTTTTTTGGTTTGGGGTTTTTTTTTAAATCTATCCAGTTTGCTCATTTCCAAAGGAGATGTTATGCCTGAGTCTTTTGCCTGGGGACTCTCTTAGTGAGCACTGAGGGTGTCTGTTCCTATTAGAAATGGTGCAACAAATAGAAATTACATGCAGCATTTCATCAAAATCTCCAGGCTAGAGAAGGATACCCCTTTTGTTTTTTCCATTGCATTTTTTAAAATTTGTTTTGGTGAGATGCAATGTAGAAAGAAGAAAGTGATCCTAAAGGAATTATGACTCATGGAGATTAGATGAATAAGACAACTATAAAAGCTATGTTAAAAAGCAGTTTTGCATACAAGTCCTAAAAATTGTCTAGTGGTTTGTAATTCCATCATGTGAATGCAAAGCTATTTCTGAGACAAAGATTTGGGTAATAAGTATGCACTTGAATTTTAGTTAAGAAAATAATATGTCCTAAGGGTACATATTCTTGAAATAATTTTGCATGCATGCCATGTTCATTTTGAAAAGAGGAACTGCTGTTATTTGACAGCCAACTACATAACCTAGGAAAATTAATAAGAAGATGTACTCAGAGCATGTGCTTTATTGTTGGGGACAGGCTTCTCATCAGAGGGTTGACCCCAGAGGAGCCCAGGGGAGAGCTGTGCCTGTGGACCCAACAGCTGATGTCTGACGGGAACGTGGAGCGAGCGACCCGGCTGCACAGCAAGCGCCCCACCAGATACATGGCTTGGGAAAACTGGGACTTAGATAAAAAGGGAGGATGATTGATCCTCGGGGAAATTACACAAGCAATTTGTTCACCAATTTTGTTTTTGAGTCCCCTCCCCCCAAAAAAAGGTTTTTGTGCTCTGCTTAGCAAATGTTTTTGTTATTCTAGTAATTGTTTTTTGGGGAATTGAAAAAAAATCAACTGACGAGAGTTAAATGGCAACTTGAGAGATTGTGGTTATTACCTCAGAAGGGAAAGGAGTCTCGGGTGACCTTTCTTGTTCAGAAAACTCTGCTATTGGCTGCATTTTATACATATCTGAATAAAATACGTTCAAGTTCAATTGAAACATAAACCTCCCGTAAGGAACCCTTGTCCAGCGAGCCTGTCAGGGGTGTCCTGTGGGGCTCGGGGCCCTGAGCCGAGAGGAGGGCAGCACCCCACGCGCGGGGACGGCAGGGCTGCAGCCACCGCATGCCTTCACCGCGGAGGGGCTCGGACACGGACATGGGGCAGGGCGCAGCTGGGGCTTGTTGAGCTCAACCCAGCCAGTAGCAACCCAGAGCTGAGCTGTTAGCAGACCTGAGCAGGGACGTAACCCAGACTGTGGTTTGTCCTGGGTACGGTACTTCCCTTCAGAGCAATGCTGCTAAGTGGAGTTGACACTAAGGTGGCTGCAGTTTCGAGATTTGGTGTGGCAGGATGCAAAGGGTGACCTGCTCTCTGCTAACGAAGAGGTGCCACCCTCCTCGTCTGATTATGCGCAGAGCCTGTGCTGAAGGCAGAAGCCCACGGGAGCGGAAAGCTGCTCACACGCCGAGTGACACCGCAGCAAGTTTGAAATGAAGGATGCTCATCTCGTCCCCTAGAGCTTTCCTCTACTGAAATGGCTTCTTGTCTCGGTGACGAGCTCACTGGCTCCACTGTTTTTTAGCACTTTAGTTGCTGCTCAGTTGATCCCAACCCCCTTGGTTACTCCCAGTCACCATTAAAACTCTCCTCTGCTGGGGGTTTTCTCCTAGGCATCCGCGCACAGCCTCGGTTCCCTCCTGCCCCATCCTCCCAAACCCACCTCAGCAGGGGAAGTGTATGAGTCCTTAGCAGACCCCATTTTTCACGGGGTCAGTGGGGTTAGCACTTGAGCTCTGTTATTCCTCCTCATTTCCCAGAGGTTTCTGATTAAATTACCAAAGGTTTAACTGCCTTTGTGCTCTTTACTAACTTTTGACACCGTTTTCTTGCCGGGCCAGGCAAGATGTAGAGGTTGGCCTGTTTATTCCTGCACTCAGCAGCTGGAGAGCCATTCCCATGACACCCCGACTGCCAAGTGCTAGGGCAGGGACGCCCTCCTCACTGTTACTGGGCTGGTTTGGGGATGAAAGCCATTCTTTCATGAACTGTAATTAAACAGCTGTACCTTTGGGGCTGAATTTTTTTCAGATTTTTTCAGTTCAGGTTCCTCTAGCATCTGTCAGTAGAAATACTAATTCACAAAACTGAAGCAATAGAGGTTTTGGAAGGCTTGAGGGGCTGTGGAGGTGCCCAGGGAGGGGACAGTAAAGCAAGCACACACAGCACCCTCATCCTGGTACATCTGAACCCAAAGAGTAGGGTCACATCCCACTGATCCCACTGCTGGTGGAGACCTCTGTGTAGTGGGGCAGGAGCGTGGGGGGAGCCTGCGAAGGGGGCTGGACACCCCAGCACTGCTCTGGATGCAGGGGACACCAGGGAGAGCCTGTCTGTCCCATTCCGGCTCAGTGCTGGAGCTTGGGCGGCACCGGCCAGGCAGTAAAGCCACGAGGAGGAGCTGGCACTGGACCCCTGGCCTGGGTCCTCCATGCTGCTGGGGAGGTGACTGGGCAGGCAATGCTGGGCACTATCAGGAGCCCTAAAAACTGTGTCTCAGAAACACACAGCCAACTGCAGTTTTATTTTTGTGGTTTTGCTCCTCAAGTACTTAGCGGCTGGACATAAGAGTATCTGCTGCAGCAGGGAAAAATCAATATGATTACTATGCCATCGGGCTACATCTAACTACAATACCCCGGACAGGCAGGAGACACATCTTTCACAGATAATGCTGCATTGCAGGTGAAGGGGAAATGTCATGGCTGGAGGGGAGTGTACCTGAGAGAATAGTACTAATGAAAAAAAAAGCAATCCAGATCATCTTTTCCCATGAAAGCAATTACAAAAGGCAACAGACATTGACATGACTCTGTAATTAACAGGAAGGCAAACGGTTAAAGATTAGTGGCTATTAACAAGATGCTATGCAAGCAGCTTACTGGCCCTGTGCTCTAGCTGGAGGTCTGTGGGCAAGCTAAGCAGCTTGTACCTTTGCATAGGTGACCTCTCCTCCTGATCCCGAATTTAATTATTAGTAGACCAAAACCAGTGCTGACTCATGGGCGTAATTCTCAGGGGAGCTGCACTCCAACTGGAAGACAGCCATGCTGATTTGAGGAGCCCAAGGAGTTCATGTTTGCACGTATTCTTCAGGGTGAAGGGAAGGGTGGGTGGAGTTTTGTCTCCCAATTAGCTTGCTTTGAGTTACCAAGTAAAAATGAAATATTTCCTCTCTCTTCCTCTACTTTTCTCCAAGCAGAATGGTAACCTTCCTCTCATCCGCTGAAACCCAAAAGTGAAATCCTGCAAGCAAATAAAGTGCAGATGGAAAGTATTCACGATTAGGTGCATGCAGCCTTCCCAAGAAGCTGGGTGTAAATGTCAAGCGAGAGCGACAGGTTCCCCCCCGGCTCTGCTCCTGCGTGCCCCGGGCTGCTGCCAGCCTGCTCGGCCAGCGGTGACATGGCAGATGTCGGCCAGGACCCACTGTCCCCAGATGGAAAGAAAGTCAGCCGGTAATGTTCTCCTCCTCCTGAGCTGAGCACAAGTGAGCTCCTGCCGGGTGGCTGGGAGTAATTACTGTGACCTGCCTTAGGATATGTAAAATATTTGCCCGTTCAACAGTTTGCAGTGTACAAAAGTAGCAGAGGTCCCTCCCTCCACACATGCAAACCAAGGCAGAGTATTTTTCTGTCCTGAGTTACAAACTCAAAAGTAGCTATTAACCCCTTGCATGCTACACCGGTGCAGGCGACCAAGCAGGAGAGTTCCTTTATTACTTATGGTTGTGATATAGCTTCAGAAATATGGGATTTTTTGAAAAGCATACTTAGATCCCCAGCTGGGCTCTGGGTGCTGTGGGGCAAGCTATGCTACACCCAACCCTCAGCTCTGTCTCTGCTGGAGGGGAAGAAAGCCAACAGAGCTGGCACAGCTCTGCTCCCTGAGACACCAGATCCAGTGTGCATGGAGCATGTCTGTGCTGGAGGCTCTCCCAGCACTGGTGCCATCCCCAAGCCCGCCTGCTGCAGTGCCCAAGGCATTTATATCCATTGGCAGAGACTGTGGGGATATGTGTCCCTGCTTGCCGGGAGCAGGTCACCGGTACGCTCTCGCGGTCTGTTCTGAGCAGGAGGGTGAAAGGACACGGTTGTTGGTATGTATGCAGTTAGAGGCAGACAAATAAAAGAGCAAGAACAGAATTTTGGAAAACTTCTGGAGAAGGAGTTATGAGTTTGAACAATTCCTCTGAGTGGACAGGCTAGTTGGTCTCCATGGTTTTTACATGCATGCAGTGCTGCAAGGGATGTCCCCAGGTGTTTCCTCCCTCCGACTCATAGTGAGGTATTGCAGAGGGATGCTCCAAGGAGCCAGAGCACGTGTGCCTGCAGCTCCAATAGGACAGAAAACTTTGTATGAGGATGCTGAGACTGTAAATGCAATATTTGGAGATCAAGGTGGGAGGTGAGCTTTGCGTACAGACACCTTAGTTGTCACACAGGACAGACTTTGTCATGGCGTGTACCGCCATCTGCACAAACCTCCATTAGTAATGAAGTTAGAGTACTTATATACAGAAAAGTCACAATAATGCTAATAATACAGTTAAAAGTGTGGCATGCACACACACTTTTCTCACCTTCTAGCCCTTCTCATAGGGCTGTGCTCACCCTTGCCCTACTCCTCTGGGTCTTCAAGTCAGCGGCTTTGGACAGCTGGAGAGGATGACACCGTCCGTCATCAGCATCTGGGTCCTTTGCTGGGAGGAGCATGATGCCCATGCTGATGGTTCCTCTTCCTCCTTCCAGAATTCACCTGGGGTCATTTTCACAGGTTTGCTAACATGCTTTTACACCTTTTCCCTTTCTTCATTGGTCTTCATTCTTCTGCAGCTCCACATTATGTCTTTTATATACTATGCCTTTTAAGTAGGCTAGATGTATTTTCTTTGCTCTCTTTGTTACCCCGAAGGCTTTTTTGTCCCTCTGCAGCTGGCAGCGAGTGGGGGCACTTCCCCCCTTAAGTGATGGAGAGAGCAGGCAGTCACCCCTTTGCATACGCTCGGCTTGCAGACCAGTGTGCTCTGGTAGAGAGTGCAAGGCCCAGCAGGAGCGAGAACACTTCTGCTCAGGAACCTGCAAGCACCATTTCTCTGAGTACTTGACTCCTCTCTAGACAATTTTATGAATCCTTATTACACTTTGATTCTGATTATCAAAGAGAAAAATCCATGGTAGGCTTAAATAAACAGATTGCCTGCTCTTTACTTCATGTATTAATTGCTATGCACACCACAAGCACTTCATTGATGTGAGACATCTCTCAAGCTTATTTGCACAAACCCTCATATCTGGACTACCTATCTGCATGGTTAAGTTTTAAATATTTAAAAATATATTTACATACGTTAAAATATTAACTGCTTCAAATACAAATATATTTAGCAATAAAATTGAAGTGGCCACTGAAGCTCTTCATGGATTTTGTGATATTCTGTCCAGATTTCTGGCACTTAACTTCAACTCATTTTACCAAAAGCCTACTCTGCTTTCAAGGCCAAGGGTGGGTAATTCCCTTGCCAACTAAGTAATTTTCCTTTTGAAGGATGCATGCAGAAAAAATACCAGTACGGAGCGATGACAGGAATATAGACTATCATGCTGCAAACTGATTTTTCTCCTGCAGCTTTCCATGGGAGCCAGGAGGGAAAGGATGGGGTGGAAGAGGGGTGGGATGGAGCCTGGAGAGCTACAGGAGTCGCGCGGGAGGAAGCAGCTCGACACTGCCTGCACCCCTCCCCGGGGGGCTGAGCCCCCCCCGCACTCCCTGTGGGCAGCCCTGGGCTCCCGGCGGGTTCGCATCCTGCCTTCCCGGCTGGCGTTGTCTCCGAGGACACCTGAGCTGTTCTACAGGAGCTCAGATATGGGGCTGGAGGGTTTCTGGGGCAAAAATTAACCTGGTTTTGGTAGCCGCAGTGCTCGCCCAGGAGAGGAGCCTCCTACCCGCAGTGCTGATGTGTCACGGCAGCTCGGCAGGTCTCGAGGACCACCCCTGCTCTCGCTATGGACCTCGAAGTCCTGATCCGGCCACCAGTCCCCCTCCTGAGGAATGTGTGGTCCTGGGAACTGCTTCTGTCCTCAGATGCCCTTTCTTTCAGGCAGGGTGAGAAAATAAGCCCCAGTTCTGATTATCTATTTAATATTATATGGATAATGATGGTTTAGTTGGTGTGGGTTTATTTTATTTTAGTAATTTTTGACATTCAGCATCCAGCCCATTCTTTTCATTGTCCATATTTGTAACTCAGCTCTTACCCAGGCCTAGGATGAATAGGAGGGGAAGGGCTGTTAGAAGGGCAGATGCCAGAAAAAGAAAGGGAGGAAGAGAGAGAAGAAAGCTGCCCAGCTCTTGCTGCACAATGAGAGTTAGTGGAAAAACTATATTTAACAAATCTCAGAAGACCTAGTCTTCCAGTCCAAGTGCGTCGCTTACCGGTTGTTGCTTGATTATAGCTAGCAATTATAAATTTGTATTTAAAGCTGGCTTTATTTTAGTTGCGCTGTAACTGAGTAATTGTTAAAGCTCTTCAGAAAATGTTTATGATCTTCCTCTGGAGCCCCATCTTTAGTCTGAGAAACCGTGGACCTGAAGAGAGCATCCTCAGAGGGTGGTTTGACAGTGGCATAGGAACCAAGGGTTGTGTCGGGGATTTTAAGCACAGGCACTGGCTTACAGGAAGAATTTTTGCCTTTTCCAGTAGAACAGCTGGCAGAATGAGCTTGTAACATCCCTGTGCTCTCCTAGACACAGCAGGCCATGAGAGCTGTTGCTGTAAAAGGCATCAGAGCTGATGGGGGGAGCACGGTGAGGAGAGCAGGAGGGTGGTCCTGCTTCCACAGGTGGTCCCGATACAGCGGGAGGGAGCTGCACAGCCCAGGCGGCAGCCAGCTCACCACTGTCCTGACAGACAGAGCCGCATGAACTGGGAAGCATCCCTTAACCTTCTTATCATGCAGAATTATTCATGTGAATGGAAGTGGTAGGGGTTCCTTGAGAAACACAAGAGACAGGGCAAGCTGAGCACCTGGGAAAGGGACTCCCTGTCAGTGGCAGGACCTGAAACCTTGGACAAGCAAAAACCAGCTCCTGTACTGGGGCTGGCCTGACCCTTGGTGTCACGTCCTGGAAGTCTGGTTTAACACTAGTAAAACAGGCGGTAGCGCAGGACGGGCATACTAATGCATTCTCTATTCCTACCCTGGGCAGGGGCCTCGTGCATGGCTGGAGAATCTCAAAGAGACTTGTGACTTTCCAGGAGCTCCAGAAGCAAACAGTGTTGTCTGAGGACCAGAGTTCCACATGTGTCATGTACGAGTGCACTCCCACCACAGGTGTGCAAGCACAAAAAGGGTGAAGGACCTCAGAGTCCTCCTCTTTTTTTCTTTTTTTTTCTTTTTGGATTGAAAGAAAAGCTGCTGTGTGCAGGATTTCATTCCTTTCTCTTTCTTGTTCATATCGGCAAAAGTGATGAAAATCAGAACAGTCTATCTAAGCCTAAAATGGAGCCCACATAACTGTCAGTTTTTAACTGAATCTCATTTTTCCCCACTCAGCAATATGTTTCAATTGCATTATGGACTCACTCTGGGTGATTTTATGGCTTACGTTATGCCAAGGACAGGCTAGGTAGCCACTGAAGTCTCTTCAAAACTGTTAATGCACTATTTTTGAACTGTGCGTACCAGCTAATGAATTTCTATAACTGGATGAATCTTAGAGTCCGTGTTTATGAACCCATCCAAAGTAAGCATCGCTGTTTTCCCATGTGATGAAAAACACAGCCTAAGCCCAAACGGCTTCTGTCATTAAAATTCCCAGGGTGACAGTACCTGCTTGGCAGCCGGTTTTGTCATGGCGTGAAGCCTGCGCCGTTTGGAGGCACCGCGCTGTCAGCAGTCACAGCCGAGCGGAGTCACCCACCAGCCGTGCCGCCAGGGTCCCCCGGGGCTGGCAGCGGGAGGTTGCCCCGACGCGGGACGCGGCTCTGGGCTCCTGCGGGGCTCAGGCTCGTCGCACGGGTCACCCCGATCAGGATGCGGCTCGTGGCACGGCTGCTGACGCGGCCTCTTGCCATGGAGGAGGCTCATCTCCAGCACCTCCAGCCCTCAGTGACTCCCGGAGACAAATATCGGGCCAGGAGAAGTGGTTTGTAAGCCACGTTTGCCCCTCAGGTCACCTGCTGGACCACTAGGCAATATTTATCAGTCATCTGTATCACAGAAAGGGGATGTTGCTGCTATGAATATCTGTAAACTGTCATTTAATTTAACCTCCTATCTTCCCTGAGGTGATGGGTTTCACTGTGAAGTGAGAGTATTTATCAAATTCACACTTCTAGCTCTCCATTACTCATCTTCATTTCTAATTCCAAACCTCACGTCCTGATTTGAAAAATGGAAAATTCAACTGGGCTGCAATGTTTGCCTGCTGTTACACTTTTACCTTTTAAAACTCTGAAGTGAAAACTCTGATTTTCAGTTGAATTATAGCTTATCAGGTGTGGTGTTGCAACAATTCCATTTATTTATGTCAATTTGTCAGAAGTCATCAATACATGAAATGGGAATAATAGACCATAACACAAAAAACTATGTTTCTCCATGAAGATGTCTCAATGCTTACTGCAAAACTCTGTGCTGTTGTCATAGTCAGGACAGATTTATTGGACCTCTTCCTCCTATAGACTACAGATTATTACTAATAATCTGAATATTTTGCAGTGCTTTGCTATGACCAAATAAGGCTTTATTATAAAGTTGATGTACAATTTTAATTAGATTTTATATCATTACAATAGATTTTTTTCTATGAAAAAGCGATTTCATCCTGCACTCAGGATAAGGAGGGGGAAATGCAGAACTCAGTGCATAGTTAACATCGTTGCCACCTTTGAACTATAAAAGTCACTTTTATGTAAACAGAACTGTGAGGTTTTCTACCTGATTTTCAAATCGCAAAGGCAATGGAAGTGTCTTAGCGTGTCCTGAACTGCTTGCTTTCTATTATTCACTCAGCTCTAATACTCATACATTACTTTCTCATCATATTTAAACATGTGGAGAAGGCACAGCTCCTTCACAATAAAGCAAAGTACCAGAAGTCCGTATGCATTTATTATTAAAATTATAGTGATACTCTCACACACAAGCCCCATTCTGGCACTTTCGTATGCCATAATCTGATTTTGCAGGCATTACCAGGCGAAGCGTCCTGCCTATTGCCAGCGGCGAGTCCTTCCGCCCGGCCCGGGGGGGCAGGGATGCTGCGCTGGTGCCGGTGCTGGTCTCACCAGCAGCTCTCGACCCACGGCCTTCCCCGGGGAAGCTCCCTGCGGCACGGCGGCAGCCCGACCGCTTGCAGCTCTCCGAGCAGCTCAGGTGCCCTTCCCTGGTCACTCCTGTTACACCCCGTGTCCCCCCCGTCATGAAGATCACGTCTTGGCCAGGCTAAGTGATTTGAATGTTTGGCTGTGTTGGGTGGAGGTTAATGGCTCTTTGAGGATGAGAAAATGTTTTTTCGTTCTCGCTCAAAACTTTATACTGTTCTGCTTCTTCTGAATAGAGAAGAGCAATGCCTATTAAAGGTTTTACCACCTGGCTCTAGCAGTAGCCCTATTCCATGTTTGGTACTTTTTTTTCTTCTGAGTATACTTAAAAAAAATAATCTTCCTTCTTGGCCATTCTAACTAACAGAGAAATCACACTAAAAATACATATTTTTTTACTCTCTCCTCATGGACGGTCTGTACTTGTAAGTACCAGCAGAGACCAGTGTCAGAGGGATGTTGTGCCGGGGCTGGGGAGGGGGATGCTGCGGGCGCATCCCGTGGGGGCAGCACCCTGCACCCGGGCGTAGGGGTGGCCGGGCTGGTCAGCGCTGCCAGGCACAGCCGGAAAGCAGGGGCAAAGCAGGTCCCTTCCTTTTTTGCTTGTAAGCAAATGTAAGCAGCGGGGGGAAGGGCTCCTCAGCCGCGGCAGGGACCTGCACCCCCTTGTCAGCATCCCCCCTGAAGCAGGTTGTGCAGCCCGCGTGGCAGAAGATGCTGCCCAGTCCCCATCGGCAGGAGGGCTGCCTGCAGGGCTCCCCTGCAACGCTGCGCCTGGTAATCGCGTTACCCAATTAACTGTGCTTTCCTGAAATGTATTCACAAATTAAGGAGCCATTGTGAGCAACAGTGAGAGCTCCCTAAGGATCAACAAAATGTCCCTCATCACTTACGCTAGACAGCCACGAGTCCAGGGTTCTTTCACAATCTAGATGGTGTACTTCAGCGTTTCCTGGAAAATACCTTGATATTGAAACGTTTTCTGTAATTATAGAAAGTCTGAAATTGCGAATGATAGCAGCATACACACATCATTTTAATGCCTATTGTATCATACCAACCTGATCTATGATAGCCTTTAATAACAGTCTTTATTCCTGTTGTCCTACAGAATTGCAATGTCACATCAGGCAGCCGAGCAAGGCTTACAGCGAATTGATTTGAAATTAAAAATGAAGACAGCCATTCACTTTTCATTACTCACCCTGTTTTTCAGAAAGTAAAGGTAAATCACTGTCTCTGCTTCTTAGCAGATCGAGACAACTTAAGAAGACTTGCACATCCTCAAGCTATCTGAAATGTCTGTGTGCATGCTCTCCTGTACTGCTGCCTTAACCATGCCCTGATGCTTGGGGCTGAGGTTTCCATTTCCGCAGCAGTAGTTAATTATGCAATATACCATCCTTAACCGCTGGTGCCTTCGTCCTGGAGAACGGGATTTTGTTCCTCCGGATGCTGTGAAGCAATGTATGCTGTATAACCATAAACACCAGCATCTGCCATTGATATTCCATGTCCTTTGTGCTTTTTACTTGTTTTCTGAGATTCTACTGTTGTTTTGAACAGAAGTGTTTACCTACTTACAAATATTTTGCATATATTGTCTTACAGCCTTGCTATTTACATCTGTTGCATGCCTATCCCAAAATGGCACATTTTCATTTAGCTTCTATCATTGCATGGCACAACACATTTGGGTTTCTGAATAATTCATCACAATCTAATCTGTGTTATAAACTCTTGTAGCTTTTGAGCTCAGCACTCAGCTTGCATGCTGTGGGCAACAGTTGTTTTTTTTTCTGAAGAGAAAAAAAAGGTAAATGTCTTATGAATAAATAAACTGAGAACTTTGCAGAATATTTTCGGTATAGTATGTAGCTATAGTGACGTGAATATCACTAAATACTCCAAAACTGACCTCGCCCAGTTCCTCTGCAGCTCGCACCAGCATGCCTCTGCTGTCCAGCAGAGAAGGGAAATCAGAGCAGAGGGTGAGAGCAAAACAGCCGGTTCTTGATTGTTGCTGCATCCCTGGAAAGGTGCTCTCTGGTCATCTGCTGCCCAGCGTTGCAGAAAGCATTTGGCAAGAGAAGATGAGCTCTGAGAAAAGGCCAAGGAAACACTAAATTGAAAATAAATTTGATTTCTCAATAATCTAAAACTGTGTTTGTAAACAAAAGTTTCTGAAATAATTTTATCTCATAAAAACATGATAGCACCAACTTGTTAGAAGTATCAGGCTGAGACCTCTGGGCTGGTTGAGTGCTGCCTCCGGAGAAGCCTGGCTGCTGGTCAGCCGCAGTGGGATGGGATGGGATGGGATGAGATGGGATGGAGGAGCCGTGTCCCGTGCCAGGCCAGCGTCACCTCCACACGAGCCGGCTGCAGAGCAGGACCCGGCTGCTCTGCCCGATGCCGGACCCAGGGAACCTGTGAGCCTCAGGGGCTGCTGGCTTTGGCAGGAGACCACCCCAAAATCTCCCCTTGTGCCTCTGCAGCCATCACACAACGCAGTGGGTCGGGGAAAGCAACACCAACACCTACCCAAAACTAATTGCGGTATTTGTTCACCTTTTTCCCAAATTCTAGAACTGGCAATTTCTGAATGGAGCAGCCTGGCAAAAGAAATCAATCATCAGGCGAGGCGGTGGCGAGAAGGACGAAGAGGAAGAAACAGAAAGATGAGAAAAACCAGACCACAACAGCAGGTGGACAGGTTGGCTGGGAACCTTCTGTAAAATATGTGTAAACAAGAATATGGATAAAAAATACAGACAGAGCCAAGACATGTGGTTTGTAAGGGAGCTGACTGCTCTCCCTCTTCCCCAGCCGGTCCCTCTTGACCTTGCTCATCCTCCTCCATCAGTCCCGCACGGGGTACGGCCAATTCCTGTCTTCGTAAAACTTCTTCAGGCCCTGGAGGTTGACGGGGGGGAAGTAAGGGCCGATCCTCTTCCGAATCCACCACCTCCCCTCGCTGGCGTGCTTTCCCCCCGGTCGGCTGAATTTGTACTTGAAGTGTTCCCCTCGGATCCACCTGCAGAGAAACAAAGCACAGCCGGCTCAGCAGGGGCTGGCACCGCTGCCGGGTGGAGGCAGAAAGCTGTCGGACCCTATTTACAGTCCCCTGGGAGCGGAATTTTTGAGCCTTTCTGTAGCTGGATGGAGAAATCAGCTCAAAGTTTCTCAGCCTGGCTGGCTCCCGCATCCCAGTGCTCCATCCGTCCCTGGGGTGCCCGTGGCCAGAGACAGCGATGCAGCCGACCCTGCTGCAGCGAAGCAGTGGGGAGCTCCCAGGCTCCTCTCGATGCAATTTCGGAACGATGCACAAGGCAGAGAAGCTTTAATACCCCCGCCCTGTGTGCTCCCCACCGCCGCCGCGCGCTCCACACACCTGTCTACAACCAAGTTTGAAAGAATAGTAATAAAAGCAGGATTTTTTTTTTTTTTTTTTTTTTTCCTTTTCTAGAGCAACTATGGAGTATTTCTGCCTGGGAGATTTTTAGGTACAGAGCCTGACTCCCACCCCAGCTCCCCCCAGCATCCCTCTGCCCCAGCCAGCCGCTGCTCCTTCTGCTCCGCAGCTTATTAGCGGGGCTACGAGCGCATCTGTTTTCTGGCCGCCCTGGGAGTTGACAGAAAAGGAGATTTTAAAACAGTGCAGAAAGAAGCATTCATCAGTGTCGCGAAACACATTCGGAGGCTAACCATGCCGCTCAGTTCGGGAGGTTTGGTCCCGCTTGATGTAGGGCATGCTGACAAGAGAAGGAGTAACACCCTGGTCCTCCAGCGTTGTGGTCCCTGTTTGCAGAGTGCATCGCCGCATTTGCTGGATAAGTTCATAAAATAACCCACAATATAAAAATGTCAAAGTCATGTCAATGCTCATTTAAACCTGCTTTGCTTCACTACTAAAATACAAACCCTGCTACTGAGCAGGGCACCACGCTCCCGCAGCTGCTCGCTCCCAGGGCTGCACCTCGGGCAGCCGTAAAGTTCCTTCCTACTGCTAAAATAATTAGGGACGACTCCTGTATATTTGCCATTATTGCCCACCTTCGTAACACCGGCACTCCGACGGGAAGCAGGGGAGATTGCAGATGACGGATAAAACCGCACCCAATTAAAAGGTCTACTGCAATCACATCTCGACATCTCGATTTAAATCTTGCTGGGTACCCGGATGAGCAATACAGAATTGATTCTCCTAACGAAACACATTAACGCGGAGCTGTTCATCACGCCCATCGCTCGCTGCTGACTTGCAGCAACCGGCAGCATCATCTGTTTTCTGATTGTTTCCTGGCTGGAATGAAAATGGGACAAGTATCTCCACGCTTCCCCCTCTGCTGAGGACGAAGCGGGGATCCAAGCAAGCCCAGAGAAATGCATTCGAAGCTGCGCGGGGACAGCTCTAATTTAAACAAGGGCTGGGTGCCAAGGGAAGAGAGGGGACGGAGGTGCCCCCCCCCCGATGCCGTACCGCTCCGCAGCAGAGCATCCCGGGCTGCCCCGGTACCCCACCTCGCTGCCCGCTGACGGGGGGGCTGCAGGGAGGCAGGGTACCTGCCCTCAAATACGGGAAAGTCAATGGGCAGAGGAGGGGGCAATGCCCCAGCCCTGGCTGGGGGCTCGGGGTGCACAAACTTGCTTCTTATCACCATAAATGCTGCCCTGCAGCTCCTGGCTTCATTACAGTCGGGGCCATTTCTACACCCTCTCTCCCCCCTTCTTTTCTGGGGCTGGTAAAAGTCAAACAGGGGCTGAAGTGTTGCTACTCCCACGGTGTTTACTTCGCAGGAGCACAAAATTTCCTGTTAATAATTAGAGCGTTACTGAATGGCAATGTTCCTGCGGGTCCAGGTAGCCTGCAGGCTCCTGTCCAGGATGGTTAGAGATTTCCAAGCTGTGCTCCTTGATTGCTTTCTTGAATTCAAAAAACACGTCCAAAAAAGCTTCAGTGGCTGATTTTATGTCATCTCTCTGCTGCTCGAAGCCTCCCTCCGCCTGCCGCACCGGGGCTTTTGGGGGTTTTTCTTCACCAAGTGACTGCAAAGCATCTACCAAGCTGGACCTGTCTCCTTGCGCACCCACAATATGGGTGTAACGGGGTGCCCCACGCTGAAGGAGCTGTCTGCAAACCCCATCTGGTAAAGTTCCCATTTTCTAGAAGGGGATGCAGAGTGCAGAGAGCTCTTATCTGAGCTGCCAGGGCAGACCTAGGAGACCTCAGGAGATGCCAGGTCTCTGCTCAGACACAGAAGTGCCTTCTCCCCAACCTCAAAGACTGTCTTATAACCCCTCTGGAATGAAAATTTCCTTGTCCCTTTCGAATGGGCTTGCCTGCCCAGATTAAATAATATCTATCATCTGATTTGGTATGATTTTTCCCATATGTTCTCTGTCTATTAAAATGTTTGCTATCAAAGGGATCGGCATGTAAAACTAGAACCGTGTGAGCGTTAAAGCAACCACATGCAACTGAAGATGCATTTTTGTGGCATAAAGTTTGCCTTTCTATCTGACTATGTTTCAGGCTCTTCTGTTCAGAGCCTAAATCAATCTGAAGAATCCCCCCCAAGCCCCCCAGCCTCTAAATTGAGCCACCTTCTCGTCCCAGCCGCCGTCACTCTGCTCCCCCCACCCCGCTCCACCTGAGCCGTGAGCTGGAGTGTTGGCATGCACGGTCCACGTCAGGATGACAAGATCCATGGAGGAGGAACGCACCCAGCTCCCTGGGCTGTAGATTTTGTAACCTCCACAGAGCTGAGCTCTTCCAGGAGCTGAACCACTCACCCAGCGATGAGCTATAAAGCTCCGGCACACCACAGCCCACGGCTCCTCGCTGTCCTGCACCGCCGGCGCTTCCCTGGAAACTTGAAGGTTTCTGTTCTGGTAAAGAGAGGTACCAAAGAGCCTTTACAGGGCTGCAGCAGCCAACGTGTGCTGCAGGACGGAGAAACTGCAGCGGGAATACCTCCGAGCATCAGAATTCCTCTGAGCATCAAAATACGATGGCGGCATCCAGACCCTCTGCCAGCCGTCCTCTCCGTCCTTCCCGGGGTTAGGGGCTGTGGGAGAAATGCGGAAAACCTGGAACCCATGGGAATCTTTCCTTGCAAGGCTCACAGATGTAAAAGCTGCAGAGTTTAATACTCACCGGAGCCCCTCATTTCAGGGCTCATAGAGTTTACAAGCTACCCCCGTATTTATGATCTACCTGGGTGCCTCAGTCCTGAAGTTACAGGATTTGCAAACTCCTCCAGCGCTGCCTCGCCGGACCCGCTCCCTCCTCTCGGGATTTGGGGAGCGAACGTGCTCCTGCACTAACAGGGCTGAAACATTAACACCCTGGAGTCCATCATTTCAGGGCTCACAGAGTTTACAAGCATCACTTGGAGCCCTGGACAGCTTGTAACTCAGGTGAGACGCGCGCATGCGTGGTTGCCTGCAGATTAAGAAGCTGCTACAAGCTACAGATCACCTTATCAGCAATCGCTTGTGATTTTTGCAACTCTGGGGCTTAGGCAGAGACTTTCTGGCTGGTGGAAGGGATTCACAGGTCTCTGAGCCTCTGATGCAGGAAACCACCAGCACGCGTGAACCTTGCTGGCTGCTCTGGAGAAATGGGAACATCTTCCAGAAGGTCATGGGGAAGCTCCCTGACTTTGTCTACATTAAAAGGAGACTAAGGCCACAGGTGGTCACCCATACTCGGAGAAGGATGAGCAAGACTCATGTTTCAGAGGAAACAGTCAGAAAGGTCAGGAAGGACAATCCCAGCTGCAAGCAGTTTCCCAGGATTTACTGAGCGAACGCAAGCCGGCAGCTCCTCCTGGCTCCCCGGGAAGCACCGGGCACCAGCTATTGCAGCCAGGCAGGGAAATGGTCCGGAGGAGCATCAGGCTGAACCAGCTGAGCCCAGGTTAGGTCCCTTAGGAGACACATGAGGGCGAAATAATCTCTGGAGAAGCCAGAAAACAAGATACGGTCCGATAAAGCAAGTCGGGCATTTCTGCTCGCGGAGACGGAAAACCCTCTCTGCTACGACAACAACAGGGCCACGGGGCGAGGGACAGGAGGGCCCCTTTGGCAGCTTCTCCCGAGCCCCACGGCGGTGCCCGGGAGGTGCTGGCAGAGCGACGGTGCTGATCCCAGCGCGGAAGGCTGGAGGAGGGAGGACCGCTGAGCCGCCCAGAAGGACCCGCCGCCCCGGACGGGATGCCGGGACCCGCCTGCCACCACCCTTCTGGGCAAGCGCCCGCTCTCCATCGCCACCCGGATCGGGCAAAGCCACAGCCTCGAGGAGGGTAGAAAGGCTAAAAATAATAAGCGTTATTTTTTAAATCAATATATTCATCCCGCCAGATGCCCGGTAGCAGCTGCGCTGCAGCACTTTTAAGATTCGATCATATATCAGCCTATTATGACATCTTCCAACTGTACGTGTTAAAAATTAGCAGCAATATTGGAGTTGTTGGGATGGAGGGCTAAATCTCCCAGACAGCTGTAATTAGTTCCAGAGGGTGCAGCTGTCTCCCTGCAACAGCTGAGGGGTTCGAGGGAAAAAAACAGAGCCGGTGGTTTCTGTTAGAATTAATGGCCTGACAGGGCAAGGCGGGGTGGGAGAGGGAAGAAAGAAACCAAAACACGGGGCGTCTTTTCGATTTGGGTTTTTTTTTTTTTTGTTGTTGGGTTTTTTTTATCACAAGGTTCCCCACTCCATTGTAAATCAGGGAGCAAGTGGCAGTGGAAAGTACAAATTCATTACAGTAACAGAGACTCCATCATCGGTTTTCTTGCTCATTCTAGCCCCGTTAGCAGGAGAGATCGTAAATTCATCTTGGCCCAAGTTTGCAGCATAAGGGCAGTTTTATGGCTTGTTTTTCAACGCTGCTGACTTCTCTTTCTCCAAGGCTCCTGCAAGGTCTGGCCCTGCAGAGCCGAAGCATCCTCAAAACTCTTTTGGGAGACGGGAAAGTGGGTTTATTCCCCCATGGACAGGTTAGGAAGGGAGGCTCAGAGGCTGCATTTATACCAAGGGGAGAGCAAACCCTGGGAGAAGGAAACTTGGCTCCCCCCGAAGCTCACAGCACTGGCCAGGATTACTTTGGGCACGGACAGACGCAGTGTGTGGGTTTCAGTTTAGTGTTTCGCAGGTGTGACGGGGACGCGGCCGATGCTGCCCACGGAGCCAAGGCAGGAGCTGCCCTTGCCAAGGGAGATGCCTCCCACGGCCACGGGACACGCGGCGCAGTCCCGGCCACGGTGGAGCTGCCCCACAGCTGCACGTGCCACCGCTACGAGAGGTGGCTGGAAACCCCATTTCCCACCCTGGGGGAAATCCCGATGCTCTGAGATGAGCTCTGCCCTCCCCGACAACGCTGGAAGACTGAGGTTCTTTTTACCAAAAGAAAATCCCTTAAACTTTCATTAAGGACAGTGGAATCATTTCATTCTGATAATATCAGACCTTATAATGTTGATGATAAAGATTTTCTTTTAAATTATAGTACCCAGGGAAAGAAGAAACGAACTGCAATAAAACATTTCACCATGGCGAAACCCAGCGAGAAAGCCAAAAGAACGTGTTTATAGTTTTTCCCCTCTGAGAATCCTGCCACCTCCCAGGACAGTTTCATTGCTGGCAAAGCTGCTTTTCAGTGGGAAAACCATACAAAATATTCTACTTCTCTGCGCAGAAGA
Source organism: Elanoides forficatus (assembly GCA_025311575.1). NCBI lineage: Eukaryota > Metazoa > Chordata > Aves > Accipitriformes > Accipitridae > Elanoides > Elanoides forficatus. Next base: position 22,726,684 of record JAOBAS010000037.1, on the reverse strand, counting down.
CACCGGCGCTCGTGGGAGAGGCTCTGGGGACTCTGCGGATTTACATCGCGCCCTTACGCTGTCACATTGCGTGGACCACACGGGTACTTGGAGGAAGACTTGTCCCGGCAGCGAAATGCCTCGGGGTGAGAGGAGGCACTTGGGATTCAGCAACGCCAAGTTCAAACCCTGAGGGACTCGCATCCCCACGGAGCATCCCATGCCCAGGAACACCGCTCCCACCTCCTCTAAAGACTTCTGGGGAGAGACCTTGCAGAACAGAAATGCTATTTCCACCTACATCCCAGTGATGCCCGTATTCTCCAGTAAGTCCATACTCCCTGCCTGCTCTCAGCACCGCTTTCAATAGCCACAGAATTACCTTTAGCCATTTCGGGGGTGTCCAAGGGAGCAGCCCCCAAAGTGGCTTCTACACCGTGCAAATATGACAAAGTCCTTCCCATGGCTTGGGTTGTGTGTCCCCGCCGGTCCCACGGGAAAGCACCTACATCTTCTGCCAGGGTCCATGGTGACTTACACAGCCTGAAAATCCAGCCCGACATGCCCCCATGTATAAAGCCCAGTAGCTGCGATGCAAATGGGAAATAAATGGGCAATCAATCAAACAAAAATAAAAAGAATACCGAACGCTGTATTCTTCTTGCGTTCCTGCAGCCAGGTAGCATCAAATGGGAAGTGCTGCCTCCATAAATAACACCACCGCTACAAATCCACGTCTTCAGCTACGTGTTGGGGCTTTTTCAACAAAGTGCTACTATAATTGGAAAAGAAGTCCTTAAGTGAACATGATTTAATATCAGAGACACCGAATGCTTCATTCAAAAATAAACCTGATTTTTTTTCTCTCCTTCTGTAGGTAAAATCTGATTTTTGTTTTCTTTCATTGTTGCAGTCTGTTTCCATGGCGGTGCGTTAAACACTTATTAATTTCTCAGCCAAAGCCCTACCATTCAGATTTATGACGGCTGGTGTTTTATGAACTATCCGCTGCACAATAATATTTTGTAAATCTACATTCCACAAACATCACTGTGCTTGAAGTAAAGCTTCACACTCAGCTAGGCTGCGCGCTCAACAATACCCTCATTTTTAATCAGTCACCTGTTTCTCATTTTAAGTTTATCACACTTGAAAAAATACTATAATTTCTAGAGTTGTAAAGAAACCTACAAACTTTGGTCTCAGAAATTTCATTTCGAAGGCATTAACTCATTTTGAAAGTCCCTTGGCTATTTAAGGTGTAGAGTTTCCATTAACAGAATAAACTCCGTGGAGTATGGAGCGTAATGTTCTTATGGAAAACAGTCCCTTCCCCTAATTATTTAGTCTAGCAGGGAATGAAAATAATTAAGTCTCAAAATTCCCTCGGGGGGGGAGGGGGCA
>JAOBAS010000037.1:22699961-22725201 GCA_025311575.1 Elanoides forficatus | reverse complement strand
GGTAACCTTTGCCTCTCAGGCAGCTCCACTTCTGTAGTTCCAGAGGGATTGGACAGAGAAATGCCAGGATAGAGGAAGGTGCTGGGGTGCACTAGGATAGAGGAACACTGGGATGGGGGGAGGAATTACAGAGATGCGGGAGCATCAAGATGTGGAGCATCAGGATGGGGAGGCTGCTGGGATGGGGGAGCACAGGGATGGGGGAGCACCAGGCTGCAGAACCACCAGACACAAGCCCATTTCCAACCCATCTATTACAAAGGCGGCAGCTGGAATAACTGGCGCAGGGCAGAGAGCAGGATGGGCCCTGTGGTGCGTGGTGAGCTGCGGAAGACCTGGTGATAACCGTGAGGTGCCCAACTGCACGTGTGCACTGCAAAGTACCCAAAGGCTCTGCTCAGCTGGTAACAAACACCAAATGCGCTGAGGTAACAGCTGTTTTTCTTGTCTTTCATAGATCCTGTCGCTCCGCGCGTGAGGTCGGCAGCTCTCCTCCTCTGCCCACCCGTGCCCAGAGCACGGGCCGTGTCTGAGCCGGGTTTGTCCAGGAGGACCCGGAGGATGAAGGTTGTCCCGGCTGGGGCATCACGGCGACCGTTAGCAGCTCTGAGGCAGGACGAGGGGCACTGTGACTTGGGGAAGCAGGTAGACCTCACCTCATCTCTGAATGCTACCTCAAACCAGCCTTTCTGAGCCGGGAAATAGCAGCCAGGCTCTTGCCGAGTGGTGACATCCCCACACGCAGCCACGAGCAGCAGCTTATGGCCAGGGTGAACCCGATTCGTCGCTAAACCCGGCGCTTGAGAACAATTCCTGCTCTAACGGTGGCTTAACAGCCTCCAAGGGAGGATATTGCATATTAAACAACATAGCTGGAATGAGAGAACTTGCTTATGTGCTCCTCATGGGCCTGCTGTGCTGTAACCCCTTGCAGGAGCCAAAACAGATGATTGCTCCTTAAAAATGAGACTTTAATCTCAGTGCCCCCCGTGGAAATGCCACTTATCTCCAAGATGCCTTGGCAGAAGAGAAGCTCTGGTAACTCCATGTGAAATTCAGGGCTGCCTTTAACCTCTACAAAAGAGTCTCCCGGCTCAAAGGAGAAACTTGTTTTGTCGTGCAGGGACCTGAACTCCTGTATCAGCTGTTTGTGGGGGTGGTCGGTACGTGCAACAAGAATCCAGGGTGATAAAGCTTCAGTGCCACGTGCCAGCACGTAGATAGATGCTCACGGGGACTTCGAGCAAAATGCAACGCTGAGGCCGGAGGCTGCTGAGTGCTGGGAGCTCTCAAGTCCCATTAAATCCAAGATGAATCTAAAACATATGCCTTGAGTGCAAAGTGTTCAGACTGGCCTGGAAAGGCTCGATTTCTCTTCAGGTTTGCTCGTGGGAGAGCTGGGATGGGTTTAGCAGGGTGTGGGGCTGCGTTCGCACCCTGCACTTGGGGTTTAGCAAATGTTTCTATAGCTCCCTGGGTTGTCATCGATCTTGGCCATGGCACCAAGGCCCACACGGCGGTACCGTGATAGCAGAGGTTGTGTCTCCCCATGCTTCACCGGTGGCTGCGCCAGCTGCTGCTCTGAGCTATTCCAGCTCAGCCCTGGGGGTCCTTTCCAGCCATTTCAGCTCCTGTCCTCGACCGTGATGTAGTACTCAGCTCTCAGCATGGCATGGAGATAAAAAAATGCAGCTGATTCTCACCGTAATGTGCCGTTCACCAACACCTTCTGAAGTCTTCAGAAAGGGGAGCATGAAGGCGCTCGCTTGAGATAGTAATAAGCAGGTAAAGAAGCCAAGAGGGAGGGCTTGGTCTCCAGGGGGGAACCAAACGGTGCAGGAGAAGGGAGGGGTGGAAATGGAGATACACTGCTGCTTCCATGCTGCAAACAAGGGTGAAAACACCAAGGTCCTGAATGCCAGGGATGGGATGGGATGAGATGGGATGGGATGGGATGGGATGGGATGGGATGGGATGGGACGGGGGCTTGGCCACCTGCTCCACACGTTTCATGCTGCTGCAGGCTGCTGTGTTTGGACACACAACCGGGTCCTGTCCAGAGCCCGAGACTCCACCGTGAGAGACCCTTGGGTCGACGGGGGTGAACGATCAGCATGTGCTCACGCAGTAACCTGTCACGGGGCAGTAAGATCATTAGTGCATTAAACTTCCTCTAAATGATTTTCATACACTTATATGCAACGGGCATATGTTTGCATGTGTGTGTATGCATATTTTCTCTTTAAGTTAACACAATATAAGATGAATACTTTTATAAATCAGTTTTTATTATTTTTGCAGACAGCGGTGTCTGATTCACCTGCCTTTCAAGGCTGACAACAGTGTTTTGAGGGTTGGTGGGATTTTTTTTTCTGAGGTGCAAGGATGCCTGCAATGCCTAGGATGGTGACTACCATGTAAACCTACTATTTGAATTCAGAGTAGCATTGGATCAATGCAAAAATGTTTCTATGTGTAGCAAAACACATTTCTGCTGTATTTAATCATGTGGTTTATATTCATTTGACGGATGCCTCTTCAAAAATGGCACTGAATCCAGGCGAAAACTCAAACCCAAGGTCTCTGCTGGTAAAATCAGAGTGAAGATAACAGACTTGCAGACTAAATATTGCTTTTTTGAGAGCTGATGCTTCTTGCCAGCATCTTCCAAGGTTTCAGTACGAGTTGTCACCTTGCTGCAGCTATTCTGACTCTGTGTGTGTTTCTCAGCACAGTGTTGGGCTTTCCCCTTGAGGATGTGGGTTGTGATGGATCGATAAAGCACCATGCACTGCTGCCCACGGCAGAGCTTATACGAACCGGTTTGTACATTTCCAGGTGTGCTTCTCAGTGGTATAATCCCGCTCTGTTATCTGTAGTGCTGCCGTCACTGGACTCCAGGGCGCAAACTTGTGCTGGATGCATTTGCATGTCTTCCCTAAATACAGGCAGAGCATATGATTTTTAGTTAAATATGAAGCTGATGAGCCTCACTCCTTTGTATTTTTTCAACTCTGGCTTTTTTCCCCCACCTGCTTGCTTATTGTATATTAAATGACACATTCACATTGTTTCCCATGTAGCAGTGTATTAACCAGACCATGTACTGAGTCTGGCTGGGAGAGGTTTGCAGTAAGTTCGTTACAGTTGATGCACACTGCTTGAAAACCAAAGTGATTTGGGTTTTCTGTTTGTACATGTACATTATTTCTGGTCCCTATACAGGGGGCTGAGCTCCTTAAATCATATATCCCAATGTGAGTACTCTCTTTTCCAAGGTTAATATTTGGTTTCTGTGGATGTATTTTACATCCACATTTCTCTGGTTTTACTGCTCCTCCTTCCTTACTCAGCCTTCCTGGCACTGACTATGAAATAAAGTCCTGGAACAGTATTCTAAAATGTTAGTGATATGTTTCAAGATATATAGGCTATTTATTTTCTTCTTATATAAACATAAGGCGAACTGAACTATGTAATAATCCTGCCACAGTAATGTATTAAAAAGTATTAAATTTTGGTCCATCCAATTATTTTTTCTGTAACCTATTCCTGCATTAGTTTCCTACCTTGAAGATTCAGAACTGCTCATCATTTACATATTATTCTTTCTGTCTTCTATTAATACATATCTACAAAGCAAATATACTACAAGAGAAACGGCACAAACTTTGAAGGCTTTAGCATCTGCCCTAGCAAAGTTCCCATTACCTCCAATAGCTGTTTTCCCTGTATAAGGACACAGTGAAATCTGCAGGGTATTGTCCTATTTGAATTTTAATACATTTTCATTTCTTGGTTTTCCCTTGTCTGCTTGTTTTTGAAAGAGTTGGTAGCATATAAACATAGGTTTGTAAATAAGAAAGTAAAAGATATGTCAATACTTGCAATCTCAGAGGACTGAGTTTCTTTAATTTTAATTACACTTGAAGTCAGTTTCCCCACACATCTTTTACTGAATCTTTTTCTCTTCCTAATATTATATGGAGAAAAAAAATGCAGGCAGTGTCTGGTGCCTTCTTGTTAAGTTCAACCGATTGTAGAACGAATGGAAAGTAAGGCTGGTAGAAAGCAAACTTTCATTGATTGCTGAAGTGGCATTGGCTTCACAGGGAATTTGAAGCAACATCAGGTTCAGGAGCAAGAGCCAAAAAAGTAACAAGAAAATTATGTCTGCATTTCTGAAGGGTTTTGTCTCAGCTTTGCATTTTTACTAGCTTTCAATGGTACATCAGCCATGGTGGACTCGGATATTTTTTTTCCATTTTATTTTTTTTTTAATTATATGTTTTAAATCCTAAGTAAAATTAAAACAGTTTACCAAACTTAACAATGAAATTAATGTGTGATAAAAGGGCTCGTTTTTCCAGAAATGCATGCACTTCTGACCACAACGATTAGTTTAAATAAAGGACATCATCTTTCCTTACTAGCTACGCTTCTAAATCCTCAGACCATCTAAATTAATGCGATTATTGCCAATGATCACTGTTATCAAGAAGCTTAAAACCTATTGTGTGATGTAATCACTAAGTATCTATTGTGTGATTTTATCACTAAGCCGATCTTGATATGTCAGATCTTGCCATTTGTCCCAAAAAGTTTAACAGAAGTGAATGAAATCCACATTGCTCTCTATATGTATGTAATCAAGCAACTGATGTGGTCTATAACCACATTTTTAAGTGATGTAGAACTAAAGGGAAACTTGAATAATAAAAACAATAGCAATAACAATAAATCACTGCAGTCTTGTAACAGAGGCACGAAGGCACTGCACCCACTGCCCTGGAGAAAAGCCGGCAGCGTGCTTCAAAATTCTGCCACTCCTCTATTCAATTCAGGAAGTAGGTCTGGGGGATTCTCATTGCATTTTTTACTAGCAAAGAACACAATGAGCCACATGCTTAATTGGTACAAAGCAGTACTATTTTTCCTGTTATGAATGGTGCTGAACCAGTTTACACCAAATGGGATCTGCCATACATTTCCAGTTCTTCCAGTGGTGTGCACGGCTGAAGGGCTCTCGCGGGGATGAGCTGCTGCTGGGAGCTGTGGAAAGGAAGGACCAGCCCAGACCTGGGACTGTCCTGGGGTCTGGTCAGGCCAGTGACACCGCATGGGTCCTGAATCCTGAACAACTGTACTGACCCAGCGCTGCTTTGAATGGCTCCATGGAAACGTTGAACAACCTTCGTGAGCTCGTTTGTAAATTCCAGACGATGAGGGAGAAGGCTGTCTGGATTAAGATCTGTGATTTCAGCTATAACTTGTAGTGATAGCAGCTTGTATAGATATTTTATGCATTTTTATTGTATCATTTTCTGAAGTACCACTATTAAAAATATGACATTCATTGTACATTCCACAAGAAAATGTGTATCATATTGATTTCTTTGTGTTTACCTTAGAATTCTGTTTATTCTGTTATCTTTTCAATGAAAATGAAGATACAGAGAATCCAATGCACTGCTTTACTGCAGTGAAAAATAGCCCTCATCTTTATATTTTGAACCCTCACAGAGAATGACATCCCACATCCCAATTTTTTTCTCTCACATCCTAGTCTGAAATGTATCAGTGTAGCATAATAATGACTTATTTTTTCGTGGGATACACATAAAAGGAAACGTATAACCAACCTTCATTCTATTATCACTCTGCTATTTCAGCTGTGAATGGTCCATAGCAGAAAGAAAACAAGACTTAAAACCCAATCATTTTAATTTATGAGCTGCTTTTTTTTTTTCAGTATTATGCTTCTTCCACTCATTAAAAGTACCACTCCTCATATTCTAATGAGAATGAAACCCTAATTCTTATTCACCTCTGTACTAAGCAGAGCATTGCCCAGCATTACATTTGGGGGACAGGGGATCTCCATGATGATGCTCTCACCTTGCTGCTTTTGACAATGCTCTTATGCAAGCGGCTCAGGTGGGAATAACCCCACCACTGCCAGCAGCCAAGCAAGTGGTACTGGGGGAAACAAGTGGCACAAAATCATCCGCATCTCACAGAAACAAGGATGGGAATGTGTCCCTGTGACTTGCTCCAGGTCCTGGGGAGGTGGCATCCAGGCCAGTTCATATTTGCTTTGGGGTTTGTCTTCGTTTTGTTTTGTGAGGGCTGGGCACAGCCAGGTGCCAGTCCTTCGACACGGATAATGATCCTTCCAAGTCCCTGATTAAACACTATCCTCTCCCAAGAGTTAAGTTAAATAAATTTGTTCTGACTTTCTGTTGTTAGCTTACAAAAGAGCCTTTTCCTGATTAATTCTCATCTAAATATCAAACTATTCTCACTCTGGCTGCAGGAATATTCATTTCCTCACTGACAAAAGCCTCTTTTCGTTTTGTTCTTCTTCGGGCTGCCTGTGCCCCCTCGCCTGGCCCCCCCCCAGGGGAAGCAGGGGCTGCTGCCCCTCGTCCAGGGGCTGAGGAGGGCAGGCAAACTCCTGCCTGCAAACCCATCATGCCGGGACACACGCTGCACCCCTCTTCTGGGAGAAGGGCAGCCGACCCTTTTGTGTGTGGAAAATCCTGTCTGAGGAAGACAGCTATGAAAAATTACATTTAAAAATTGCACCTATGAATAAAGCTTGGGGCCACGCACTCGGCGTGAGTCAGCCCAGGCTGTGTGTGTGGCTGTTTGCCTGCTGGGGCTGACGTCTGAGGGGGTTGCTTGATGAGACCAAAATATGAATAATTTTTTAATTGTAATAGCACTGATTACCCAGCCCTGAGTAAGAATTTCCATCTTCTGAGAGGCTGCTCTCATGTGCCACGGTGGCTCTTGGGGAACGCAGATGCTCGTCAACTCTTCCTCACTCTTTTCAGGCTCTCTTAACCCCATTTCCTGGGAGGGATGTGCACCACTTCTGAAACAGCTTAGTGCCACTTACGCATTGATTTCATGATGGGATTGTATATCTGGGCTAATGCGTGTAGCACTAATGACACTGCCTGTGTGGCAGGATGCTGCAGCGGCACGGCAGGACCCCCGGGCCGCAAGGGGAGGCGCCGTGACCCAGTCGGCATAACCCCTCTTGCGCAGAGATGTGGTCCGTGGGCAGTGCTTAGGTACCGCTTTCACAGAAAACAAACCAGGGCTGTTGCCAGCCAGTGTCGGGTCTGTGCATTCTCTTCAGGATTCCAGTTTGTGCTTGGGACTGGGTCGAATTGCTGCTAGAAAATGTTTCTCATTGTGATGAAAAGATATTGGGTAAAATGAAAAAGGTTCATATAGCTTTGTGCCTATTTTTATCATATTTCTTCATATCTACAGAAAAAAATATATTTTTTCCTGGTAATGAAACCAGACCATGAGCTGTTGAAATTTCCCACAGAAGGCGAAACGTTGATTTCGACCGCCTGGCCTCCGCTGGGGGATGAGGACAGTGCCTATGCCGAAGGCTGGCTTTGCTCTCAGCAATGCGGAGCGGAGAGCCCAGCGCTTGCCCTGGCAGGGCTGTCCCTGCGGTGCCCCGGCCTCGCTCCTCTCCCCTGACCCAAACCCTCACTCCCGCTCAGATGCTTCTACCTCCTTCCGTTGGCTCGTCTGCCCCATCCCTCCCTTGTCCTTACTTCCTTATGGGCTTTAAATTTTTCTGGCCCTAGACACGTGCCCTAAGAAATGAGGACAGCTATGAACCTGTTAGCTTGCATAAAAGTATGATCATTTTGCCCTAGGCAAGCCAAATGTGATTTCCTTCCAAGTCTTACAAAGTCAAAGAATATAACTTCCCTCTTTCTATAGAGCTGCCATGGTGCAACTTGCTCCTGGTTTAATGATCAAAATCTTTTGCCTTGTTATTTAGTTAGACGTTTGCATGCCCGAGTCCTCCAGTCCTACCTTTATTCCTAAATAGCCATTCACTATGACCAAATGAGAGACAGATTTCATTTCTTGTTTCCCATCCTTCCTATTTCCAATTTCTAATTTTCATCTGATGAGATAATTTTTAACTACCTGGTGGCAGTTTTTCAAAAAGCTTTTAGATATATTTAGAAAAATTCTGCAAAGTAATCCTCAGAAAGCCTTTTAATGGTAAACATCAATTCTAAAGGGCCACAAATGAAACAGCTTTTATCTTTCTCTTCTCTAAAACACTTAGAGAATTACCTAACAGTGAGCCCCTGGCACCTGCCCACTTCATGTTTTCCCACTGGGAAGGGTCTGTTTTGGCGCTGGGAAAGGTGGAGCTCTGAAGGCAGAGTCAGGGACCGAGTTAGGCTGGACGGGGTGGGAGGTGTGCGGTGCTAGGTCCAGTCCCTCCTGGGGCAGGACCAGCCACAAAGCTGAAGCAGAGCGGCAGCACGGATAACGGCTGCTCCACGCTGTCCTACCAGACCCTACCAAACATGTATCTCATTAAGTTTACATGATCAAGCTGAGGAAGGAGAGAAATGAGACTGTAAGACGCTTTCTGTTTGTGTTTGAAAGCTGTCCCAGATTTGTCCTGAGCAGAAACCTATAGCTGGCAACAGAGCAGAGCAGCTGAGTGGTCAATGCCTGGAGGATGAGCTGTATGAACTGCAGCCAGAGCCTTGCTGTGTCTGGGATTTGGTTGTACAGAGCACTGGTAAACACAGGAATGGGGATGGATGAGCTTGCTTTACAAAAATGAGGACCGTACTAAAGCTGTGTTCATCCTTCATCTTCAGTCCCAAGCGTCGGTTTTCTTCCTGAAGACTGCATGAAGTCTGGGGGCATCTTCCACCCTCCTCTGTGACTTTGCATGCCCTGTCCTCTCATAGCCACGTCTGGATGCGCTGCTTCACTTCCCAGAATCAGTTCTTTCTTGCACGGTTTCAGGAAGATGCTCGAGCAGCAAGGTCTGCACCAGCGCAGTCTGCCCCGTCTCTACCGCAGGCATCGTGCTTGGCCCCATCTGAGGCTCCCCCTAAACCTCCATGGGGATCTCTGGGGCAATATCACACCGTAGACAAGCAGTGCTCCTCCAGACAGCTGGCTCTGAAAGCAGGGAAGGCTGAAGGGAAGGTAGAAGAGGTGTAGCAATACCCTTTAGCATCATCCCACCCTTTCGACTTTGAATGTTTTTTTAATTTTGTTTATTTTTCATTTTATGGGATTTTTGCAATTTCTTTCCCCCCATGATTAAAAGCACAGACAGTTGCACATCTGGCTTGAAAAGGTCAGACACAGGACCGTCAAAATATTACAGAAAAGTCTATTGTTAGATTTTAATTTTTGCCCTTGCCAAAGTTGATATTAGAAGGAATCATTCATGAAAGCCCAGTCCTATGACATTTCTAGCTAGATTCAGACATCAAAGACCCTTTCCATTTTCAGATTCAGCTCTTGTGTTAAAATGTTAACCTTTTTTAATGTTATGCCATTTTATACGGAAACTAGTATAGTAGTTTAGCAAGCACAGACTATTTCTTAGTAAGATATTGTAGGAAATGATTGATTTTCTTTGCAGAGGAGTTCAGCTTATTTTAGTAAGCTACTGGGTCATCTGGAAAATAAAGTCCTGGGAAAATGACAGGTCAGAAGGACTGATGAAGATCGTAAAGACATAAAGCACAGCAGCTCCTGTTCACAGGCAGCCAAAAGTGAGAAAAATTTCTTATATATCTCACTGTTATTAAAATATCAAATATCCTCACCTGTCAATTATGTAACCTCTGTGCCACAAGGGCAAATTATTTTAATTATAGAATTGTTTCATGCTCCGAGAAGATAATTTCTTTGGAAAATAAAATAAGCTGAAATTCAGGCATTACAGGGAAAAAAGAAGGTTAATTGCTTTGAGCTAGAGACTTGTAGTGAGGGAGATGGGATACTCAGAGAAGTTTCATCAGGTCTGGCAAGAAGCAGCAAATTCGAGTTAAATACAGGTTAGGCTGAATCATTGCTAGCTTCATATGATTATATTATATTATTGAGAGAAAAGGGTCATTAGTGGCTGTAGCACAAAGGATGTGAGCAGAGAAGGGAACAGAACATTTTTCCTGCTGGAACAGGGGATGAGAAAAGTCATCTGTACCTAAGAAGAGTCAGCGTCGAGGGGCCAGCGAGGGTCACAGTGCCCCAACCCCAAAGCCGATGACTATATCTAGCATGGCTCAGAGTTCAGTACCATACACTGGGGCTTTGGAGTTACTTATCCAGCCTGCGGCTGCAGGGAGGTTCTTGGCTTGACACTTTCAGGTCGATTTGAAGAGAGGCACAAGAAGCCTTCCTGCATGAGTTGGTGCTGCAGGATGGATCCTGCCACAGGAGAGAGGGACGGAGAAGAAAGGGAGCAGCCAAAAGAAACATACCTTTGGTTTCCAGCTCTCTTCTGGGGTCTGTGTGTGGCCATGACCAGCATGCTGAGGGTTGTGGTGCTGGCTGAAGTCATAGCAAACCTTCCTTTGGCTTTGGAATAAGATCTCCAAAAGACACATTTGGCCACGGAATGAGCAGAGAGCAACAAGTGAGTCAAAAGCAATTAGAAGGCAGCAAAAACCTGAAGATCACACAGACACAACCAAATATACAGCCTCACTGCAGGTTTCAGCTCTTTGGAGGCTAAATTCGGTTATCATGGGTACTGGTACTGGGCTGGCACTGGTGCCTGAGGCCGATGAGGCTGCCGGAGGCTGGCACTGTGTCACGGGGGCAGGATCAGCCCTCGGACTCCAGCGACAACTGCAAAAAAATCTCAGACACTGCAGATAAAGGGCTATTGGGTTCTGTGGAGTGGATTCACACTGGAAGGTCTAGAAGTTGCTTAATATGCCCTTTCATGTGATAAGATATTCTCATCAATGGTATCCTTTATAATCTGTCTCCTTTTCTACACAGAGGAAACAAGAATTGTATGAAAATTTTATCCAGATATGCTGAATGAAGCTAAAAGAGTTTTGCAGATCCATTGAAATCTTTCTCCTTTCAGATGATGAATCACAGTTTTAACTAGAAGAGAGTATTAAGCTAATATCTTTTGGACCAGTAATGTATTTCAAAGGGCATGCAAGCCACTAAGGTCTCCCATGACTCTTTGTCTTATTTTTATTAAATACTTCATCACTCTAGAAAATACCTTAGAGCTTGTTACAGCTGCAGATGGCTTTGAAATATGATAATGTAATGCACCACAATGACATATCCATTTTTACATCTCTCCATTCAGATTGCAGAGCAAGGATGCTCATAACAGATGTATTTAGGTGTCTAGGAACTGCTGCTTACTTCCAAGCACATTTGACTGTTCTTTAGATGACTCCCTTCAGAAGAAAGTTTCACATGGCACTCATTATTCAAGGAGTAGTCTCTTCCTTTCCAGGTAAATAATTTCCAAATATTGACCAATTTTTGTTAGAACAGGATATTCTGCTCACAAGAAAAAGGTGGGCTGTAGTCCTGACGTTCACAGGAGATGGACAGTGGCAATTCTGCTCCAGTGTTTCTCTTCAACAGCCCCACCGCAAGCTCCAGCCCCTCCCTGTCACCCCATTCCCCGTGACGCTGGAGCCCCGCAGCCCGCAGGAGCCGCAGCCGCGGCTGTGCAATGGCCACTCACCAAGGGGCTGGCAGCAGCTGAGGGGGGATCCGCGATGAGCCCCCCAAGGCTCACAGTACCGCAAGAGCGGGTCACCGTTTATAATAAACGTGTGGATTTACTGTGACCGATTCTGCCGCAAGGTTGCATGGCCTCAGCTGGCCAGACAAAGGCATTTCAGCTAAAGGGGTCTAGCCAGGCAACTACAACTACCAAACCACAGGAGGTCTATAAGGCTCGGCCACATCACAGCCACGCTCCCAGGGGCCTGAGCCCAGCCGGGGTCTTTGCCTTGGAGCTTCCCTGCCCCGGCTCTGTGCCGCTCTCAGCGGCTTCTCGTCTCCCCGGCTTCACACAGCCTGGCGAAAGCCAGGATTTCATCTTTCGCTGCATCCGTGCATGAATGGTGAGCGGAGCATCAGCTGTAATCTTCCGGGAGTGCTTCTGACTGATGGCCCATCCTCTCGCGCAGCCTTGACAAACACTTGAGAACTCAAACAGACAAATTAAAAATGAGGCATGGGAAAGCAAGACAGGTCTCCAGAAAGAGCAGTTGACATGACTGCTCTCCAGAGACAAGTTTATGGAGTGCTTGTGGAGTTCACGTTTGGATTTTTTAGATGCGTGTATGTGTATATATATACACACACACATGTAGACATACAAATACATATATATTCCTGCAATTCTACAATAATTCCAGAATTACCAATGAACTGGGAAATAGTTCTGCTTAGTGAAAATGTTTTATTTCAGTGCAGCACTTTTGATCATTTAATCAAAACTAGAAACATTGTTCTATGAGCACTTTAAACTTCTAAATCCAGAAACTTGAGATACTTACTGATGCTGGCTTTCACTCCAAAGAGCTGAGCTTTAAAAAGCTTTTGTTTTCAGACACAAGTAGTATTTTTGCTGAAAAACTGTTACCCTTCTTTGGAAAGTGGCCTCCCTCCATATGGGAAAAGAGGTGTCCCAGCCCCACTGCCCATCCCCTTGCTGGATGCCTGGGTGCAAGGAGGGGATGTGTTGGACCATGTCACAGCATCATCCTCTCCAGGTACTTAGAATAATTTGGGTACCAGACCCACTGCTTCTTTTTCCAACACCAAAAAACTCCTTGTCACACAATGGTCCTTTTGCTTTCAGCAAGAGTGTGTCCTAATGACTGAGAAGGAGAATTCTTCTTGTAGTTTTGCTTGTGGGGAAATACATCCTGATCAACAAAATAAACCAAAAAAAAATTATCTCTGGCAGGATCCAGATCGCAAAGTGCAACATCACCAGAAGGTTGGCACATTCTAGACACACACCAGGCCCTTGAAAGAAGACCTTTGTTGAAAACTCGTCTTGTTCAAGGAACGGCCACAAAGAGCCCAGCATGCTCGTAGGCAGCTTCTCTGGTTGTCCCCTCTTCGCTGTTAGCTCTCTTTTTATCTCACCTCCATTTCAAGGGAGCTCAGACAAAGCCAAGAGCTGAGCTGTAGGAACTGGTAGAAAGATGGTGTTGCCATGTTATATATTATCACAGCGATCGCCATGGAAACGGGAGGATGGGATTGACCTTGCTAGTTTGCCACTGATCCTGCAAGGGCTCAGCCTTGCATCTCGCGTTAAGCTCTTCTGGGATTGGAGATACACATCTGAAGTTAATAAATTAGAGGGGTAAAAGCCACAGAATTTTGAAAATGTAAAACATAGGATCCTTTAATCTGTGCTTCAGATGTACTTGCTGTGAAGGAAACAGCTATTTTTGTGCAAATGGTTCACTGTGATATAAAAGTGGTTTAATATTAAGTTCACTGTTAATTATACAATTCCCTAGGCTTTCTAGTGCCTTTCTATAACATAGGTCTCCAAATGGGAAGATAGTTAATCCCTTCTTTCAAAACCTCCCTCCCATCCTTGTCCCCTCGGCGGTGCCCACCCGCAGCCTGTTGCAGAGGCTTCTTGTTGGGGCCTTCAGACTGCAGCAGCGACTCAGTGCTCTGCCCACCTCTCCTCATTAACTTCACAACTTCCAGCATTTTTTGTTACAATGCCGAGCCAAGGATCACCCTGAAAGAGAAACTGGATGCTTACACTTATTTCCCTCTCACATGGGTATAGGAGTGTTGTGCCAACCACATTTTTTATTATATCCCATTGCTATATTCATACAGAAAGCCAAATCTCCTGCATCAGTCTGTGGTGCTTGATCAGCCTGCAAGTAACACTGCAGAAAGGCTCCAAACACTCCGGGTCTTTGCTCCGCCGCAGGCACACCATGCCCTGTGCCTGCACGCCGGTACCCGAGGGCTGCGTGGCACCAGCCCTGGGCACCCTGGGCTGAGCACTGCCAGCCCTTGGAAGAGCTCTCATGATGACTTCCTTGTGGTGGCTACGTTACAGACACAAGACCTTTGGGGGTGGCCGGTGGCTCTCATGCAGATGACAGTCATTTCGTTCTTTGTGGGAGCGGCAGCGGTCCCTGGGCCAGGATGCCCCGGGGACGGGGCGTGAGGAGGTCTCTGCTCTGGTGGGGCATGAGGAGCAGGTACAGAAGCGCTGAGTCTCCTGGAGTTCCTAAGACAATGTGCGCACTGATCCCACGCTCCTCCAGCTGTGGCAACCAGGCACTGACATCTCGAGGCCAAGAGTCTTTTCAGGGTTTCATCTGTATGGGGGACCTACCTGCGATGCTCACTTCTTTCCGTTCATTGAAAATATGGACAAGAAAACATCCAAGACAACAAAAGCAGGCCAGCCCCCTGATACCAAGCAAAGAATTAATTACAAAATACAACTGTAAAGTAATAAGAATAATTGATGCGCTAAAGTAATCCAACAGTGAAATGCGCAAAAGGCCAGCAATGTAAGAACCTGGGTGTTTACAGAACTCAGGCTACAAATTTACATAATCTATTCAAAACCTGTAGGGTCTGTTTACTTGCAGATACCCACTGTAATGAACCAAGAGCTTGCACTGCATTTCTTCCCCTCTAGAAACAAGGGTGTTTTCCCCTGTGGGATTCTGAGTCCATTTTTATCAGTAACAATAGAGGTGTAATTTTAAATTCATTTGAAGAACAGTAAGTTAGGTAACCACTACTACCTGAATAAATCAGTTTGTCTCCAGAACTTGATTTCAAATGCCTCATACTATTATTTTAGATACATGTGCATGACTGGAAATGTAAGAAAATATTTACATGGGCTTAATTTGTTCTCTGCTTATTGACCTGTGTTCACAAGTGACCTGTATAGCTTTTTATACAGCTGTTTGAAAGTATGAGGTTGTTAGATTCATACTTACATTTAATTTAATTTGTAAATTTCTTGCAGGTTTTATGTCTTCTCTTGCTGTTTGACTTATTGGGACCAGTTTACAGGAATATACAAAGGTGAGAAATATTTTTGCATTCCTTTGTCTTGATCTTCTCTGCTATCTCTTCATTTTCATAGTAGTTTGTCTTCTCACTGGTGTTACAAACCCACCACATCCCACAGAAAAAATATTCAGGATGGCCTCAAAAAAAGCCAACTGGTATTTAAGAGGCTAAGGCAGGCTGCCTTATTAGACCAGCACAGCGTGTCGCTACATTAAGCTCTAATCAAGGGCTATTAATATGAAACAGAAAAGCTTACCTAACTCCAATTTTTGGGAAGCTCTGATGTCTGTTCAGGCTCCTTTTGTTTCCCTTTTATTGACAAACCTCATTTCTAAATGACACTAACGTTAGCATACACTTTACTTCTTTGGTCCTTTTGCAATAGGATGAGGAGGGAGGGATGCTTCTGTGTCCATCTGAGACCGTTTGGTTTTTTCCCCTGTGAAGTTTCCATGTGTGGCTGTTACATTTTTGTGACCAGTCACTGGTGGTCTCTGGTTGTACAAAACCAGTGGTGACTGTTTCCCCCTCCATCTCCTGCTGGTGGTGATGCAGAAAGGCTGGGTACCACTCATAGTCCCCCTCAAAGGCTGCTGGGGGGCTGGTGCAAGCACACGCACAGTAACGTGATGGGGAGGAGGGAAGAGCTAGTGACTTCTTAAAAACAAAACCTGAGGTTTAAATGCCTTGAGAGGAGCACCCTGCAGCCACTGGTATTTTCCTCGCAAATTATTCTCTAATTGACTCAATTGTAATGCCACCGCCATGGAAGGATGCAGTAGCACTGCCTTCTGCCTGCTTTTAATTTCCTATCCATGCCATCAGGGGCCGGCTGGATTTACAGCTGCTGATATCGATAGGGGAGGGAAAGGAGAGAGAGAGAGAGAATGTGATCTGCTTATTTAAGGAAAAAATAGCACACCTCCCCCCCCCAAATTTACATTAACAATCTAACAGACTCTACAGAACACAGCTATTACTTTGGCTCCATTCACGCCCACAGACTCAACAAGAATGCCTCCCTTGGGGAATTATAAGTACAACCACACACACATGCACACACAAAGGGACTGCTTTTCTCAGCGAGGGGCAGGAATACATTTCCCTCTGCAGAGAGCTCTGCTGCCTGCTGTAGACCGTATGAACGGGCATTTAGCAATAAGGAAATCATCGCTTGTTATTTATTTTGCAATCCCTTAAATGAACCCTAGCCGTGGAGCCAGGTATTTCAGTGATATTTCACTCACGGCAAGTACCAAGTGGTCCCTGCCCGCAGGGGCTTGCAGAGCCATGGCACGGAGGTTCAGACCGTGCCCGCATCCCTCCCTCGGCCGAAGCTGCCGCCTGCCTGGGGCTGCACTCCTGTGCCATGGGCTGCTTTGCCAGATCTGCACGGGGAACCCCACATAAAACTGGTCTCAGGAGCCCTGCCAGCTCAGTGTCACAAACCTCGCCCTTCCACCACGTCCTGCAAGCTGCTGTCACCACACGCAGCTCTGTTATCACGGCCCAGCATGGGACGCCCATCACCTCTGGGGCTGGCTCTTTAGTATTAGCCAGCGACTGAGAGTGCTTCTCCTTATTTAATCTGAGAGCATAAATATTTCCTTTTCTATTAAGAATAAGGAAACGGCCAACCCCCACTAACCCGGCAGCATAATCCCAGAGGACATGGCTCAACAGGTATTTCGCACGTGGTTTTATTAAGCCAGGAGACATGACCGAGCCTCGGCCCCAGCAGCGATAAGCTGAAAACCACACAGGTATGTTGGCTGCCAGGGCAAGTGCAGGCGTCACCCGTACTGCATCAGTGATTTCTCAGGAGCTGCCCAAAGCCACGTGAGACTCAAACTATGCACGGAAGGAGGAAGACAGTTGCCCTTCAACGTTGGCTTTTTTTTTGGCTAGTGTGAAGACATGATTCCCCAGTCTTTCAGATAATAAAGCATAACTATTCACAATGGGAATATTGAATAAAAAGGTGTTTGCTTCACTTCAAAGCCAAGTTTGCTTCAAAAGTCCAACATTTTTCTTAGGCATGGAGCTCTCGTGGGATTTCTGGCACCTCTTGCTTCCTCCCAGGCACAAGTAGCCTGAGAAGAGCTTTGTTGCTTCCTCACCCCGGTCCTCTCCAAGGAGATGACCCAGCAGATTCCTTGGGTCTCGCATTGCCTCCAGCTGCTGCAGAAAGCAGCTCAAAGCTGTGGCAGGCAGAGGGAGAGCCTTGCACTGTCACGCACAGTCCTGACAGTGGCAAGGAAATCACAAGGGAAAAATTATTGCCACTTCTGGCCATGAAAAGTCATGAGGCATAAATACATATTTTTGTAAAATAATATTTTGCTTTTTTTTTTTGCTGAGGTATGAAGGTGTGACTGCCTTATGTATTTAATTTTCTCTCTAAAATGACACAGGCTAAAAATAAGAACGTGCAAGGCATTAGAGAATTTAGTCAAATTTTACTAAACAGCATGAGGTGAAATATTTTCCAGAAGACATAGCAATTTATTTCAATTTTTTAAAAAATCAATATTTAATTTCAAAACATTTACATTTTAAATTTGTCAAAATGAAATATTGAGGAATATTAACTATAAAAGATATAGCAAACTGAATTTTCTCTTTTTCACTGAAAAAAGTAAACTCAGGTAGACTTATTTCTAGTTTTATTATTATAACTCATTATTTTCAAGAGGCTAGAAAGTAATGAAACAAATAAAAAATCAATTATTTGCATAATCTTGCTGGAATTTACTTTAAACTGGAATTACCTCAAAAGTCTGTAGGTTGGGTTTTTCAGGACTGCAATACAGAGGCAGCTTTTTCGATAAAATGTTATGTTTCAACAAAGCTGTGGGGAAAAGCACAATCCATATACTTTCAACACACAAATGAGATCAGTTAGAGGCAAAAGGTCCCACTGGTTCCCTGTGCTAGCCAGCCTTGTTCACTCATTCCTTTTTCAAACATCTGGATTCATGACTGTATTTTCCTGTGTGCAGTTTTGCCACTGCTGGTGTCCTGCTTGCTAGTGGAGGGTCCCTGCAGCCGTTTTTGGCTCTGCAGTGAGATCTGGGGTGGCTGTGCGGCCCCAGCCGGCAGCTGTCTAGATAACACATTAGCTCTTGGATGGAGATGCCTACGGCTGTTGGAGACAGAGGTACTTTTGGTGGTTGAAGATGGAGGTGCCCGTGGTCATTGGGGATGGAGATACTTATGGCCATTGATGATAGAGGTGCCTATGGCCATTGGAGACTTTTGAGCATGCTTGAATGACCCCATGGGGCTGGCGGACAAGGTGGCATGGAATAGGGAACCGCTTCTCTCTGAAGAGGCACCTGGAAGCCAGGCATGGCATGTGCTAGGGTGTCTCAGATGGCAACTGGCACCTGTCCCAGGAGGAGGCCTTAGGTAAGGTCAAACCTACAGTGACATAATTGAGTCTCCCTCTGGTTACGGCCACTGCCACATGCAAAACAGCCACAAACATTGCAGGAGTACTGCTGAATTAGACAATCCTGACAAAAATCTGGATAAAATGAACCATTTGGACAATAAGAAGGGAGTGTTATTTCAGGGAAGCCTTACTGGCCTCTGACGCTCACTTTGGGTCTTTACTGTTTGAGTCAGCCCAGACCAGGTCTCTGACATAAAACTCAAGCCAGTTCATGCACAAAGCCTTAATCTTCTATTTTGGTATTTGAAGAAGGAGACCTGGTAGTTGTCCATCTTCAGGAGGCTATTCATAACCATGGAGATACGTGGGGGAGAGAAAGGGAAGAGAAAACTGGAAGGGTATTCCTATTGATCATATTTACTCTATATAGGAGGAATAAGGGCAAATCTATTCATCTGTCCAAAAGTCTCAGACCTTCTGTGGGAAGTAAGAATAATTATGTTTGAAAAGGTCAGCGTGAGAGTTTAAATCCAGAATGTCAAAGAGGAGAACACATCGGATGCTCTGTGACAAGGGAAAGTTGAGCACACACACGTGAGTTGCCAAACAAAATTGGATGTGTCATTTAGTTGAAATAACTTGATTTGCAAGAGCACACAGACCAGTTTGGCCAAGGAGGGAGCCCGTGGTCCCAGGCAGCCTGATGGGCATGGCGGAGCGGCAGAGCGAGCAGGGGCAGAAGTGCGGTTAAGGCTCCGGTCCCTGCTCCGTCCTATCCATCTGCAGGGCAAGACCCTGCAGCAGTCAAACCTGCTCTGCAGTGGACCCTGCTGGGGACCCTCCTGGTGTCCCTTATGCCAGCTGAGCATCGGCAACACCGGGCCACCCTGGCACGCGCCAGGGGCAGGTTTTTGCTTTCTCCTCCTCCTGCCGCTTCTCCTTTCCCTTTATATTTCTGAAAAAAAAGTTGCACTTTTCCTTTTTTTTTTTTTAATATGGAACATAAAAAAGAAAAGAAAGGTTTTACAACTTTCACAGGAGAGTAAAATGCCTTTTACTTCTCATTTTACATTATTATTATTTTTTGCACTAGAGCTTTGCACTGCAGCCCTTTCAGTAAATGACCAAAGGTTAAGCAGTTGAGCCGTGGCTGAGCAATGCAGGTTTGTAGGTAAAACCCTGCAGCCCCAGGTGAGGGTAAGGGCATGCCATCAGCACCATGGAGCAGCAGCCTCTGCTCAAGCCTCCTCCCTTCCCTAG
The DNA here is from genome assembly GCA_025311575.1 of Elanoides forficatus. Taxonomy (NCBI): domain Eukaryota; kingdom Metazoa; phylum Chordata; class Aves; order Accipitriformes; family Accipitridae; genus Elanoides; species Elanoides forficatus. Next base: position 22,705,658 of record JAOBAS010000037.1, on the reverse strand, counting down.
CAGAAGAAATGTGTGGTCTGCAGCTCCACTTCACTGTGAACGTGTGCGAGACGTACCTGGCTGCCAGCCACAGGCAGTGAGCGGTGAGCGGTGAGCGTGGCAGCCCCGGTACCCCGCGCCCCTCACATCCCCTTTGTCGCTTTCAGAGGTTTTGGCTTTTGCAGGTGTCATTTAAAACTTCTCTTTCTCTTTGCAGGCATTTATTTCTTTCCCCAGAGCATCTCTAATTCCTGAACCTGCCCAACAGGTTTTAGGAGGTAATATAATAAAGCCAGTGTTTTCCTACGTGACTTCTTTCCACGACGAACCGCACGTCAAAGTGAGCTCGCAGGAAGGTGCGGGAGGTTGGCGTGCAGCAGCCGAGAGCGGAGCACGTGCAGAAGGTGGTCGCACGTTCGCTGTCAGCAGCTGGGCTGGTCCAAGGGCTGCAAATGCTCTGTCTGGAACTGGAGCTGCACAGATGCTGCTGGCACAGCACAGCACAGCTGCTGGCTCTCTGAGGAGTCACGAGCCCCTCGGGGGCATCCATGGTGAGAGGCTGCTGCTGAAAACTGCAGGATGATGACAGTTTGCTACAGGAATTCATTTTTAATGTGGAAATGAATCAGTCTGCGTCTGTGGTTGCTCAAAAATATAAGGTGAATCTCTGCCGTAGTCTGGTCAGGACTGTGAGAGGCTGAGCAGAGGAAACATCAAGGATGTAAGCTCCCTGCCCATAGTTAGCTGATGTTATTTTATCCAAGTAAGAAACCAGGTAATTCCAAAGAAATCAGATATCAGGATGGTTAACTTTTAGTTAAAAATAAAACTTTTCTTTTTTCCTCAGGTATTTAGTGAGAACAGTCCATCTTAATCCATCTTCTAGCTATCAGTGGTTCTTTGTGAGCAGTGATAAAAGAGAGGTTTCAAAAGACTGTGAAGCCCTGCGATCCTCAGTGAGAACTGGATCAGAAAACAGTGCATAGGAAAGAGAGTTTTCCCCACTGTTAATTAAGTAGAATTTTTCATCTAACTACAAAAGATTAAACCTAAAACCATAGCTGGAGGATAAGAGGTGGGAAGACTGGCAGCTCCAGAGCGGGTCCCAGACTCGCCTTCCGTCCCTCTCCGAGGCAGGTCACCGGCTGTAGACCACCCAAGGCAGCTGGAGCATCCCTGGGCACGGGCTGAGCCCCCGGGGCAGGGGCTCACGCTGCGACCAACTGATGCGGCGGCACTAGGTTTTTCTGTCCTGTTTTGAATCAGACGCCACATTGGCTACTGCATGCCTTTTGGGGAGCGTTTATCTTGAGTTTTAAAAGGCCTCCCATGACAGAGAAGCACGGCAGGTTCTGGAGGACCGTGCTGATCGATCCTTGCCGTCATTGCTCAGAAATGTCTTCCGCTGCTCAACTGACCTCGTCTACATGCCGCATCCATCCGATTGTTTCCCTTGCTTTGCGAAGTGAGCCAAGAAGGCTTTTCTCAAGTTTCAGTTCACATGTAGGCATTTACAGATAACACCATGTTTTATTTTTCTCTTAGCTAAATGGAGGGTCCAGATGGGACTCTTGACATCTGTTTGTAAAAACCGATGTCTCCAACCTGCTGGTGGTTGTCCCTCAGCTCCCGGCTCTGCCGCTGCCCTGCTGGGTGACCTTCCCCCAGCCCGCTCCTCCCGCTGGCTCTTGCTGACACTGGTGTCGGTAACTGCTGCTGATTCAGCGTGTGAGCAAAACCGCTCATGCTCGTGGCTGGCTGAGTTTTCTGTAGCACTCGCAATCCTGTGCCTTCATGCCATGTACTGTGCAGTGCCTTACCCATCGCTGAGTAACCTGGGACCAGGCTGGGGCACCAGCCAAGCTGTAAAGATTTACCCGTAAAGTCCGAATAGTTTTCTTATGACAAATGCGGGTGGACTGTGGTTGAGAATGAACTTGCCATAGACACTCTTACTAGTAGAGTTTCGATGTAAATGGAAATTGGATGTGAATATAGAGATGTCTCATGCATGTTCGCACTGAAATTAGTTTAGGATTCAAACAAATAGTCATATATTCTATTACTGTATTCTCACAGCTCTAATCTAGAATAATAGACTTTACTGGATAATTGCAGAGACTCTTTAACATGCAGCATCGCATAAATTAAATAAGTGAGTCAGAGCTGTTTTGCAGGCTAATGAAGAATCACAGCTATGGCTGGCGAAAGCAAAGATGCGTGTGTCTCCGGAGGAAATGCAAGTGAAGCCCCGGGGCCGGGCCGAGGTGCTCTCCTCCGCTCCGCCCCATGTCCCCGAGCAGGCTGCCTGTCCTCGCCCCCCCTCCGCCAGAGAGGCACTGCTTCCCACGACTGCGAGCCCAGGGAAAATCTTTTTGCAAAATCTTTTGGGATTTTTTTTAATAGAAAACAAAGACGAGAAAAACAAACAGAAAAGATGGAAAACAAAAACCAAACCCTGGACTTTTCAGATTAAGTGAAACTCACCTGACAATAACAAACATGCCAGAACAAATCCCTGTAGTTTATACCACTGCCAAAACTGCCCTCCCCGGGGGCTTCAGCGGTTGCTGCGGTGTCCCCACAGGCCCTTCAGCAGGTCTGGAGAGAAGCCGTGCGAGGGAAATTAGTGGAGGACTTTGCCGATGCGGTGGTGTGCAAACCTGCTCTTCCCCGTCCCCCTCCAGCTCTCAGCCCTCCTTTCCCCCCTGTCCTGCCCCAGGGTGCCACGCTGGCCATCTCCCTCCTGGGCACCCAGGGGTGCACCAGCCCTGCGAGACCCCATGTCAGACACCCCGCGGCAGCATGGCCCAAGGGACGGGTGGGGATGACACCGGGACTGCCGGGCCAGGTCCTGGGGCTGCATCTGCCACAGTGCAACCGATGTATGTCATCAAAAGAGTTACAATTTTTTTTTGCTTTTCTTTTAGGAAAGTGTTTAATCATCTAAACTGCTGTTTTCCATGCAAAAAAATTAGTGATGCTAAATAAAAAAAAAAAAATATTTTTTCAGCATTTGTTGAATGAGAATGTTCCTCTTTTATTTAAAATGTTTTGGTTTTTTTTTTTTCCATAAAGATGATGCAGAGCTGAGAAGCAAATGAGGTATTTTTAATTTCTGGATATGGAATGTTTGGTTGGCTCATTCCTGGCCCCCTGACAGGCACAGAGCAGAGTGAGACCATGCTGACGCTGGGGGGGGTGAGGACACTGCGTGGAGGAGGAAGGGGGGCAGCAGGACTCGGCAGCAGCGTTGGGGTGGCTGTGCACGTCCGTCAGCCCGGCTCACCCCCCACCGGACCCCTGCTTGGAGAGCGCGCTCAGGTCCTCCCGCTCTGTGCCCATTTGCATGTGAGTTGCTGCATCTGAGGTCAGCCTACCTGCCCTCGCCAGCCAGATGAAATGGAATTAAATGCTAATTGAGGTGGTGCAGCGCAGTGAAATCTTTGCTCTCTCAGATGGGCAAGGGGTGAAGAGCTGAAACTAATGAGACTAAAAATACTGGGGAAAATGTACAGGATCCATGCATACAATTTTGAATCCAGTTAAAACTTAATATATCAGCTAGGGCCTTCCAGATGTCTCTTTCTGTCACATGTTAAAACGAAAATATATCCAGCACGCTCGATATAGTTCAATTTAACAGGCATGTGGATTGCAAATACAGCTGCTCTCTAAAATCAGTGTAGTGCTGCTGCAAGAGGTTCAAATGCTAAGGCTTTAATCAAAGGGCTTTAAGAAGGGCAGTGAAGCTGGTGAAGTGTCTAGAGCACAAGTCTGATGAGGAGCGGCTGAGGGAACTGGGGTTGTTCAGCCTGGAGAAGAGGAGGCTGAGGGGAGACCTTATCGCTCTCTGCAACTGCCTGAAAGGGGGTTGTAGCGAGGTGGGTGCTGGTCTCTTCTCCCAAGTAACAACCAATAGGACAAGAGAAAACCACCTCAAGTTGTGCCAGGGGAGGCTTAGATTGGATATTAGGAAAAATTTCTTCACTGTAAGGGTTGTCAAGCATTGGAACAGGCTGCCCAGGGAAGTAGTGGAGTCACCATCCCTGGAGGTATCTAAAAGATGTGTAGATGTGGTGCTTAGGGACATGGTTTAGTGGTGGACTTGGCAGTGTTAGGTTAACAGTTGGAGTCAATGATCTTAAAGGTCTTTTCTATCCTAAACAATTGCATGATTCTATCCTCTAACTGATAGAAGTGGAGATAGATGTAGGCATGAATTCATCTTTCTCCTAATCCCTCCCAGATCCATGTTCAGAGACAGGACGAGGACAGGGTACAGACCACTGCTTGTTGCTGCGCCCATCTCATCTCCACTCTGCTGGTAAGCTCGAGGAAATAACAGGGCTGCAAAACTACTTGAAGCAGGAAATACAACACTGCATTTAGGACTGAATTGTACCTGGATCCTAAGGTATTCAAACCACCTCTTTATAGAAATAAAAGATTCACAAATTGTTAGAAAGGTAAGTATTATATCCATTTCGTGTATGGGCAAATGGAGGCAAAAAGCATATAACAACTTTCAAAAGTCATAAAAATGGAAAGAAAAAAAGACCCCAAAGCCACCAGAATAGTGGCTTGACAATAACAGCTTATTTTTCAGAATATAACTTCCAGAAGTGATTGGACACAAGTGATACCAGATGCACTATAAACACATACAGGCAGAAAGGAGTCAGCTAGGACCTGAGTGAATTTTCTGCAATAAAATAGTTCTAAATCAAGGCACAATTACCCAAGGTGGGGTTGTGTGATGGAAAAACAAGGTATGGTTTTCACTGCCCACTGGGGAGAGAAGATGCCCACAGCCACAGTTGCTGTGGATGTCACTCTGTCTCAACGACTCTCTCCCTGCCTGTGAGCGGGCAGGCTCCTGGGAAGGACATGCACAAGGAACAGCGCACATGCACACATGGTTTCCTAATAAAATAATTTGCCTTATGCTGGAGTAGTTCACGTTACGTATAAATTGCATTGTTTGCAGATGTTACAAGAGCCAAACACGACAGACCCACTGAGTCCATGGGTGCCCTCACCCTATCACCAAGTATTTCCAAGTGCAGAAAATGTCCTTGTTTGCCTTTGATGCTCCCTTTCAACCTGCATGAATTACAATAAAAACAGAAAAATGAAAAATTGTTGCATGACTAATTCTGTAGCCATTAAAACACAAAGGGTTAATTGCAAGCAATGCTGAGAGTGTTTTCAGAGCAGTTGCGAGAGCTGGTTACATGAGTCCAAGGAGGGAAGGACAGGACCTCTCCAAAATTTCCAACTGCAATACTAAATTAAGAAGCAAATTCTGCTAGACCCCAAAAGACTCAGAAATTAAAGAAAAGCTGCTTGAGATTGCTTCAGCTCTTTGCTGCATCTCATCAGTTTGCTGTATGCATTCACATCATCCAAGACAACTGTGAAATCATGTATGAACATGAGAATATTTCTGTAAAATTCTCATCTAGAACACTGTCGTGGTTTAACCCCAGCCAGCAACTAAGCACCACGCAGCCGCTCACTCCCACTCCCCCCTCAGTGGGAGGGGGAGGAAATCGGGAAGAGGTAAAACTCATGGGTCAAGATAAGAACGGTTTAATAGAACAGAAAAGAAGAAACTAGTAATGATAATGATGACACCAATAAAATGACAACAGTAATAATAAAAGGATTGGAATGTACAAATGATGTGCAGTGCAATTGCTCACCACCCGCCGA
>JAOBAS010000037.1:22670385-22692254 GCA_025311575.1 Elanoides forficatus | reverse complement strand
CCAGCGCCGAGTGCAGGGGAACGATCACCTCCCTGCTCCTGCTGGCCACACTATTTCTGACACAGGCCAGGATGCCGTCGGCTGCCTTGGGCACCTGAAGCCTGTACTTCCAGAGTATGAAAGGTTCCTCGATGCACCAGAATTTCTAAAAGATTATGAGATTTCTAAAAGCATATTCTTCATCATTTCAAGAGCTAAAACCTCTCCACCCCTTCCAACTGCAGAAGTCCTTAATCCAAGCTGTCTTTGAAGAGCTTGGTAAATCCAAGTGAGGAAATGGAAGTGGTTCTGCTGTCTGTGATGCCCATCCCTGCATGGCAGATGCTTCAAAAGGGATCAAAAGGAATTCCTGCACCTTTGCCGTGTGCGTGGGGAGGTGATGCTGTGCCTCTGCATCTTGCAATGGTTGGTGGCCGAGGGGGTCGTCTCCAGGAGGGAGCAACTTGTTCTGCCAGCCTGGCTGTTATCACACTTTGCACTGATTCAATTAGCAGATTAGGCTGTTATATTGTTTGCAGTTTACATTTTCATGTAAAGACATACCCCTAAAATCAGCAGAAATGGAGAATCTGGAGCAAAATGTGTTTTGCTTTCTGCTCTCAAGTATCAAGGGATACCAGCTACCAAGAAATAAGGCTGGTGCATTTGCATTACAGTTTGTCATGTTTTGCTGGAGGAAAGCAGTGTGCTGCATCAAAATGCTCTCTCTCTGCTTCCCTTCCCTTTGCATTGTTAGGATCTATCAAAAATGAGGTTTTGAGGCAACCAGTGTTTTATTAGAAGCTGAATATGTCATGATAAAAATATAATGAATTAAGACAAATCCATGGCAAAAAATCCACCACCTGACAGAACTCTCTTATAGCTGAGAATCGTCTCCTGCTGAGAACTGTGTATAAAAATCACAGTGTTTTATTAATACATTTATGTCTACAGAAAAGAGGTGCAGGAAATGAAATAATCCCTGCCTGAAATTACAAGTACTTGTGCATCTGCGTGATGCTTCAGGAAAGCGGCGTTTCTGAAACAGAGCCCCTCTGCTTCTGGGAAACAGGATGATCACCAGCACAGTGTTCATTAACAGTGAGGAGAAGGGGACGGCAGGAAGATGACAGCATTTATAGGTGACACAAAGTTACATAGGTGAGTCAACACTAAAGAAGACATTGAGGAGACCACAAAAAGCAGGTTAAATGGACATGGGGAGGGCTTGTGAAAGCCGGCACTAAAGAGCGCAGAGCCAAGCACACTGCCAAGAATAATTTGGTGCTGGGATCTGGATTAAAAGCGGTCACTTAGGAACCACAAAGATGTAAGGCTCAGAAAACAAAAAGCAGACTGGCAGTGGTGAGCTCCCGCTCGGCAGCTGCTCGGCCGTAACAGAAGCAGGTAGAGCACCGACGTGGTGCTGGGTCTGTGCCGCCCCGCGCACCTCACCCCTGCGCGGTGTCGGGGGGGACCACGCTCGTGGCCCGTGCAGGTGCCTTTCCGGGCTGCAATAAAGATGAGATGCTAACACGGGCAAAATTGCATTATCACACACCAAAGTAAGCTAGGATCATAAACATGGACACTGCAATGAGTTGAATAATTGTAAATGGTTATTCCATGCTGTCCTGTTTTCAAGTTTCCGACTCTTCAATAAGACTGCAAGGGAGATTTCAGGTTCACATTCAGCAGTTTTTCAAGAAAGACAAATAAGTACATTTTGTATAAAAGCGTATTTCAAATAGCAGGGTGCTTCACAGGTGAGTAGGGCATCCTTATCTGAATCAAATGCTGAATCAAGAGAAGTTGATTGTCCAGAAAGGGGCAGAGGTGGAGCAGAGTGACTTGTACCTGCTGTTGGGAGGGTATCGGGAGGAACTGGGGTGGTAGCCTTTGAAGGGGTAATTAAGAGAAGGTATCATGAAAATATAAATAAATGCTCCATGTCCCCCTGCCTGTCCCCTCTGTGGGCCAGGGATGGGGTCCAGAGGCACCGTAGGGAGAGGCAGCAGGAGAAGGGCGATAAATCCATGTATCCCAGGGCTTGGCCAGCCTCTCATCAATGGCAGGGATCTCCTGCATCCCTCTGAGGTTTCTTGCACATCTGTCTGCAGAGGAGGGAATTGGCCCCTGCTGAAATCTGGAACCTGGAGCGAGCAGGTGGTAGATCCTGACCAGTAGCATGGTCTAAAAATTTAGCTTTATTTAAAACAGGCTATAAATGCTTTCCTGAATAAGTGCATGTCTGTCTGCATTTACAGATTTTTTTTTTTTCTGTTTAGATATACATGGGCATATACAATCCACAGTTTGGGAGTGCAGTTATAAAAACTGTACATTATATAAAATTTATACATTTGTAACTAAGGAAGATGTAAGAGCACACACACACACACACACACACACACACACACATACAGGTATATACAATGTGTACAGGTGCACACATACTCACATGTAGCCTCCCTATCTGCTGCTTCCTCTGAACCATGTCTGTGGTTTAAAATAAGCTGCTGTGCCAGCATCCCAATGCCCCAGCTGCAATTTCAGCCAAAAGAGCCAGAAAAAGTGCACCCAAGAGAAAGGAACATTGTTGAGTCTTGCTATTTCTTAATCCCTAGGAAAGCAAACCATGTTTTGGGCCATACTAGCTCAGAATTGTCCTTCAGGAGGACACTGCCAGGCTGAACGCTGCCTGGCTGACTCTGGATTTGGGGTGAGGCCAACATGTGCAGCAACATGTGTGTGCAGGGATATGCATGTGCAGGGACACACGTGTGCAGTGACATGTGTGTGCATGCACATGCATGTGCAGGGACATGTGTGTGCAGTGACACATGCGTGCAGGGACATGTGTGTGCAGGGACATGCATGTGCAGGGACACAGCTGTGCAGGGACATGCCTGTGCAGCGATGTGCGTGTGCAGGGACATGCGTGTGCAGGGACATGTGTGTGCAGGGACATGCCTGTGCAGTGATGTGCATGTGCAGGGACGTGCCTGTGCAGGGACATGCCTGTGCAGGGACACGCGTGTGCACAGGGCTGGGGATGGAGACGAGAGGGGATGCTCCTGGGAAGGATGCCCGGCCCTGGTGGGGCGTACTCGGGACCGCCGTCCCAGCTGCAGCTCCTGGGGCCAGGCGGCATCAGCCAGGCTGGAGGTGATTTTGGTCACTGTTGTTTGCATCCATCGTCACACATCCCCAGCTTTACAGATTTGTCTTCTGGACGAGAAGAGCAGTTCAGTGTCCCATTCAAGGCTGCAGAACTGTGCTGGAGATCATTTATTCATCACCAAAATGTAAACTATTCAAACCTCTGCTGCTGGATAAGGAACCGGAGTTTAGGAGTTTGGACTCTTGCTGCCTTCTGGTTGTTCTTGTAGTTTTGGTTGGTTTTTACTACTCAGGCACTTGTCAGAAGAGAAATTACTGTTAGGTTTCCAGGTGGGAACTTGGCATGAGTGTGTGTGTGTGTGTGCACGTGCACTGGTGCCATCCTGTAATGTGGCAGTTCAGCAGCAGTTGTTGTGATAACCCCCCAAGGACAAAAGTGTCTGTTTTTCAGTCTAGTAAGAAGCTTCCTAATCATTCATTGTTAAGTAAAATTCCAAGTTTATCTGAAACATGGATGAATAGTTAATTCCTTGTGTTTTGAATACAAAGGGCAAGGTCTGCAGAGCAGAAATCATCAGATTTCTTGTAAACCAGAAATTACGCTGTCTCTTCAATATCCTGCTAATTATTTTGCCTCGGAAAGGTTCACCTCCTTTCGAACATGCCTTGAAGCCATTTCACTTCCCTGTATGCTCTGCTATTTTCATGCCATGTGCTGAAGAGAAGGGAGTCTGTCCTTCTGCCTGCAAAACCGCGCTGGACTGCCCGCGGCCGGTCAGGCTGCTGCCGGAGCGACGCTGCTCTCGGCGCGTCTCACACCAGTCCTTAGCGGGGACCAACAGAGAGGTTGTACTGGAAACCTCCCCGGGTGCTGCCAGTGATGGGCAGCAGGCAGGAGAGGTGCCGGGGGTGGCGGCTGCCTGCCGCGCTGCCCACGGCCGTGCCCGGCAGCAGGGTGGCACGGTCCCCGTCTGCGGTGACACCGACGGCGGCTGCAGGAGGGGAGCGGGCAGACCGCATCGGGCCGCTCCTCCGGCGGTGACAGCCTTCCTCCCGCAGTACTTAGTCGGTATATACTGCTATGCTTCTCTTGCCTTTAAATTAACTCTTATAATATGCCTTCAGGACTAATGAATCTGATACATAAAGCCCCTGTGCCAGAAATAGCGCCATTCGTTTTCTGATGTTCCCACCATAAAATGAGTGTCAGCTCCTCAAGCCTGGCAGTACAAATGCTGATATGAATCCCTCGCTGTAATTATATTCTCCCGGACTTCCTTTTCATTGCTAATATAGCCATCTTTCCCCCTTTCTCCCTTAATAAGGTTGTTAGCCTCCTTGGCAAGGACACTGTCATCCATATTTTGGTGCCACATTCTGCGCCTACTAGTTTCTTTCTTCAATTTTAAGATAAATTATCTTGCCTTTGCAGGGCTGTCATCAGCATGTTTTTGAAGAACTGCATTATGAAACGGTATAAGGCTTGCAGTGGGGCAGCCTAACTTAAAAAGACACGTTTATCTTTATTATCACACTCCTATCTCTTCATTAACTTTCAGATATCTTCATGTTCTAAGGGTAGCTGTTGTCACATCTTGTGAGCAATAGTATTAATCTTCCCTTGTGCCTCTGCCCAGGATTGCTCTGCCCTATGGCTTCCTTTGAGGTTTCCTGTTATTTTTGTAACCAGGTCAATATTACAGTTCTGCATAAACAAACAAGTAATGTTTGTTATGAATCCTTATGAATTTATTATGATGGAAATTCTTCTCTTTTATATGCACAGTTATTCCCTGACCTGTTATTCCGCATTTCTGATGTATACAAGGAAGAGTATGAGCAGTTGTACATAATGTAATCTATTCTCCCATTACATTAACATTCGCCTCTTACTGAGAAACGTCCAACTCACTTTTGATGATGATGGCATTACGACAGCCTGGTAGGGCCACCTACCCTGGCAGAGACTTGCCAAAGGGAAGGCAGCTTTGTCAGCTGGGGAGCGAGACGTGCCTCTTGGGCTTCCTCCTGTGCCATGGGAACGGTGGGAGCCGTGTGGGGATGCTCCTGTGCATGTTTTTTGGGCCCATTGCCCAGGCTGCACATCCTACCAGCCATGCCCTGCAGAAGCACCACAGGCATTACAGGAGTAATGTAGGGGGCTGCTGTAGAAAAAAGAACAATTCTTCCTTGTTTAAAAGGCAATGATCATTTACATTTTGGGGGGGATAGGAAAGCACGAATGAAGCAGTAGATAATGGTGCCACATCTGTAACGTGCTGGGCTTTCTGCCCCTGTGCTGGATATCACTGAACAACACGACCGTCTGGCCAGAGCAACAGATCCAACACCATCAGCCTCTTCTCTCCAACACAGCTCTTAAATCCTGGTTCTGTTCTGCTTTCCCTCTCACAGCAAACCATGGTCCTGCAACCCAGATTGACTTCACTGGAGATTTAACCAAATAATAAAAATGTGGCATGGATGCAAAGGCAGGGAAGAGCATGGCATGCCCTGGAGAAGAGACGCTCGGGTAAATGGTATTAGTCATGCTGCTTTCACAGGCAAAAAACTGGCTGAAACAGTGAAGGCTGGCAAGTGGCTTGTGCTCGGGCAGGCGAACATCCAAACCCGAACCCTCCAACTCTCTGTCAGGAGCCTGCTACGTTCCAGCTGCCCCCAGGATGGGCTGGCTGTAAAGATTGGTAACACCTGGAGTAAACAAAAGTGGCAGATCCCGAATCCTCCAGCTGGTAAAGAGACCTGAGACAGAAGCAGCAGCTGGGAGGCTGAGCACTCGCAGTGCTGCTGCGCATAGACTGGGAAACCCGGGGCTTGGAGGGTTGGAAAGAAGAGGCATCGCTGACAGAGGAAGGCTTCCCGAAAGAGGAGTGAGGTCTCGGAGGGACCAAGGGGCCGGGCAGAGGAAGGTGCCAGTCCTGCCTGCAGGAAAGACGCTGAGGAGGCTGGAGAGGAGTGCCGGGGTGTCCAGGAACCGCTGGCAGTGGCACAGCGGGAGCTGGCAGGGATTTCTGCCCCACCGCCCTGGAGCAGCAACGTGTGATGCTGGGGGGGGAGCGAGAGTGTGAGACAGGTGAGCAGGGTAAATGCTCTGGTGTGCCCAGTCTGAAACCAGCGCCAGCTCCCAGATCCAGGGCAGGGTGCTGCTTCCTCCTCCTGCCCGGGCACTCTGGGCTGCTGCAGAGATGAGCACAGCAGAAAACAGCAGCGGGCTTTCTGCCCTCTGTGCCGTCCACCTTGAGATAACTTCTACTCCATCTCTCAGCTGGTGCCAGGTCTCAGGCCTGTCCTCAGGGGCTTATCTGTGAGATGAGGAAGATTAAGGTTCCCTGTCGATTCCTCTTGGAGTCAGATACACTAAGCAGGTGTTAAATGACTGCCGTGGTGCGGAGCTGCTAGCAGGGCTCGCGGGGCTCCTCAGTGCATGCAGAAGACATGAAACTCGGCATCCACTTCAGCATTTTTGTTCAGAAAGGAGTGAGGTTTTGAAGCGACTTCCCTGTTTGATCCCATTTACTAAGCATGGTTTGGTTTGCAGAGTGGTGTTGGCACATGCAAACCAGAAATTAAACCAGAAGGTCAGTTCCAGATGTGTATCAAATGCTCTTCAGTCCCAACAGATATGAAGGTTCAAGGCAATGACTAGTCCTTCAGACAGCTTCAGGCCATGTCTGTGGCAGGGATGCTTCAGCTGAACTAAATTAACTAAGCCAAACCAAACGAAACTACATCTAAAGGATGGAAACTTTAGAGATCTAAAGGATGGAAACTTTCACAGACTGTGTAGAGAGGTGGCTCTCAGCTCGCCCTGATTTGGCTCAGTGATGCACTTCTTTTGTACTAAACTTCATGCTAAAACAGATGCAGATAATATAGGTATATCTGGGATAAGATCCGTGACAGCTTGCTGGTCTTAGGGGCTCGAGTGAGACCCACCAGCACTCTCCTGTTCCCACAAGCTGTTTTGTTCAATGTTCACTAACCTGCTGGTTATTCGAAAGATATTTCTTATTTCTGGAGCTCCAGGCTCTTCCAGCCCTTCTTCACCACTGTCCAGCACTGCCAGCTGGACTCCGAAGCCAAAAAGAAGCTGAGTTGTTCCCAGAGTCAAGCTGCTCCCTCTCCACAGTGACCACCTGCTTCTTAGGGTTTATCATTATACTGTCCAGAACATAAAGATTTTCCCGAGTGCTATAAACAAGCCTGCCCACTTCCCTGTGCCCTAAATTCACATCCTTTTCCAATTTCATCAACATATGTAATGAGAAGATGGCACTGTTCCTGTAGGATAAAAGAAGACAAACGTGGAGCTACACAACTGGAACATTTAGAGGTTTTGTTAGTTTTTACAAACATACTTTTCTCTTTTTTTTTCCAAATCAGACAAGCCAGTGTTCTTCATGCTCTTATCAATGCCCTGGGCAGGATGAGTCAGTGCTTCAGACACGAGGGTGTATGCTGGTATCTGCATCACATCTCTGACAGCTCCCGCAAGTATGTTCCTGGGTTTTATGTCCTCAGTGAACACTGAGCAAACAGGCTGCATGGGGGACGTTTTTATTTTTCTATATCTTTAAACCATCAAACTGAGTCATAACTTCCATTGCTGCCCTTTTGGAGTAATCCAGAATTATTTTTTTTTAAAGCAAGGATTAATGGTAGCAGTTCATCATCAACATCCTGATTTTTAACACAGCTTTAATCTAGTGAGAACACTAGAGTGGATTTTAGGCACAGCAGTTTCCAGCAGGCGTGTATTACATCTGCCCACAGTGTTGTATTAGAAAATACGAACTCAGTGTAAGACAAGGTACTCTTATCCTTTATATATTTTACCATATGAACTCCCTCTGTATTGTGAAGAGCTGGAATTTGAAACTTTTTTTTTTTTTAATTATATAAGGAGCATCTGGAAGATACTTTTAGTCATATGGTTTAGTTATAGGTAGTCCTGTGAGGAGCAGGGAGTTGGACTCCATGATTCTTATGGGTCCCTTCCAACTCGAGATAGTCTATGATTCTATGAATAAAAGGTGTTTGCCAGGTAACACAACTTTCAGGCAAAGCATTGTACTCTCAGGCATTGTGCTCCCATGGCAGGTTTTTAGGCTTGACCCATTTACATTTCAGGTACAGGAAGAACTTGCCTTCACAAAGCCTGAGTTGGGTCTTCCCACTGAGCAGGGAATGCCTGCAGAATATCTGCGGGGCTGGATGGGATCCAGCAGATCTGAGCTGTGAAACGCAGTGTTAAAATCTTACCAGGGGAGCACTTACGTGGTCCTTGCATGTACAGTTGCAGAAGCCCTACAGGTCATGCTGCCCCACGGCTGTCCCAGGGCAGGGTGGACATCACCTCCAGGCTGGCCACGACGCCCCACGGGGACCCCCCGGTCCCCTCTTAGCTGGGGGCTTCCTACAGCTTGGGATCAGTGTGGGGAGCCAGGGCGTCTCTGCCAGGGGCGTCCTGGGGTCTTCCTGCCACTAACAGAGGTCACCTTAAACCAAGAGGATGCCACGGAGCACTGGCTGGGGCATTCGTTATCTCTGGGTCGTGAGGTCTTTTATTAATGAAGTTACACAATCCTGGTCTGCCCCGGAGCATCGTCCGCAGCCGCGCTCTGCACGAGGCAGAAAGGGCTGTCATGGCCACAGAAAATAATTTCCTCTCATTTCCTCCCACTCTGCCTGTCCTCTTCTTTCCTTCTACAGTATTCTACGTTCTTGTTTATTTTCTCTACTACATGTGACCCTGGTTTTGTGGCCAAATAATCATATCTCTGAAAAGCCTAAAATAACTGTGCATAATTAGAATCTTGTTATGCTGACTGCAGTTTACGGAATAATTGCCACAACACAGGATAGAAAATAACCTTATAAATAAATTAAAAAGGGAGACCATGGACTCTATTAGGGCATGCATTAATGGGAACTCTGCAGAAGAGAGCAGTTCCTTCTGAAAGAAGACAGACACAGAAATTGCTGCGTGAAGCATCAGCAGGGCTGCAGAGCCAGCTGCACAGGGATGGGCTTTTCCTTCCCCGGACCTTGCAAAGCTCCTCGAGTCGCTGGTGGGTGGGGAAAATCGCTCTGGTGATTTTTGGCTAGACTTTGCAGAGCACCAAACCTTGCTTTGCTTTGAGGTTTGCTCTGAGATGGAAACAGTAATTAAAAGTTTGGCACTGAAATTTCTCAGCATAATGAAATGGTTGTAAAGGCAAGAAAGAAGAGAAAGAGGCTGCTGGGAACAGGCCCCTTTGTCTCCCATGGAGGAAAAAGACTTTTTAGACTCCCAGTACTTGTGTTCAGGCAGAAAAGTCACTTTGATATTGGCTCCAGAAAACTGTATCTGCTATGCACAGCTGTGGATTGTACTTAGTTTTAAAAACAATCACTCATCTCTCCCTTCTCCCTTCCGTCCCCCCTAAAAAACACACAACCCACAGTCTTACTGTTCCTCGTAAAGCGGTAGGGAGGATGCTGCCATGTTGTTCAGGATAGGAGCCACGTCTCCTTCTGGCACGTGTCTGTCTCGTTATTTCCACCCTCCACAGTGGCAGGGTGACACGCCGCTGAGCCACTTCTCCTCCAAGCGTGTTTTCGGCTGAGGGCTCCTGGCCGGTGCCCCTGGCCGGCAGGGCTGCGGGGGACGAGAGGCGTGAGGGACGGTGCGGAGGCTGGCGCTGCTGCCTGCAGGACTCGCTGCAGCAACGTACCCCGTCCCTATCCGAAAGCAGAACAGCGTGTTTCGCATGACGCACAAAAATCAGTACCAGCCTGTGCGGTTGGCTGCGAGCCCCAAGTCACCGGCTGCTGCTCGCTTGCGCTTTCCCCCCCTGCCTTTAAAGGCTGGCGGAGCGGAGCTGGCAGCGGCTGCTCTCCGCAGCAGGTGAAGGTGCGGGGTGTTTTACCGGAGGCACCTCCGGACCCTGAGCCCTGCGGAGGGTGGCCAGTGCCAGGGAGGGGACGTCGGCGCCGGCTTCCCGTGGGTTTGGAGCCGGGACCCTCTGGGCAGGAGCACGGCGGAGCCCGCACGACACCCCTGCGAAGCCAGCCCAGCTCCCCGGGGAGCTCAGCGTGAGCAGGGGTGCTCGCCCTCCTGCGTAAATCCAGCTGCCCAGTGGGCAAGTGTGCATTTCACACCGGGGAAGACGTGTTTTGATGTGCCGTGCTACATTCACCCGAGCCAGGACAAAAAAAAAAAATGCGCAACTGCTTCCAAGCCTGTGCAAGTATTGCACGCTCACAGACGTCTCTTCTTGTTTTCATCTCTTTTCTGAGTTTGCCAATGGAGGTGAAGGAAAGGCAGCTAAGGAAATATGCAAAAACTGGAATGATGATGAGTGAAACTTTTTTTGTAATTAAAAGCATGACATGAAAATGTGAAATGTCAAAAGGATCAACTTCAAAGCTGTATGAAATGAAACCCACACTTTGATTTGAATATTACTTTATGAAGAAAGACATAAGAAAAAGAGCTTTCTGTGTAAATATTAGAATTACAAATCACAACTTTCATGATTAAAATCATACTTTGAATAGTAAAAAATTTCATACTACTTCAGAATCGGCAGAAGAACAGAAAAGATGGATTTTCTTGTTGCGTCATGACATTGGCAAGTGGCACATGGAGCTGCAGGCTGCCTTCTCGGTCCCACACTTTCCCTTTGAACACAGGCAGACACAGCTGGTGAGCCTTTGCCTGCTAAACCCCTCCTGGATGGAGTGTGCTCCTGCTGCACACAGACCCTCCGTGCTGGCCGAGGGGCTCATCCCACACCGACATCCCACATCCTTCACCCTGCAGTGCAGAAACCCCACCTTATCTACTGCTGGGGGAAATGTGCCTGCCATGCCTTGGTTTTCTTCTATTGATATTATAACCTGATTCCTGAATTCTATACCTCCAAAATGTTGGGGTGTGGTATTTTTTTTCATTTCAAGGTTGCAACAAACCATAGCAGAGTACTGTGTGAGACTCCTGTGCTGTGATTGTGTTCAATTAAAATACAGTTCTGGGTCTGAAACCTCCTCTGTTCATACTACTGGATGCTTTTCCAGATGCCAGTGAACATTTCTGGTGCCTGTGTATGCAACTGTGGAAAAAAGATGTGACTTCCAACACGCACTCTTGGGTCTAGCCTGTAGGTTGCTTGTTTCTGCAGTCACTTTGTGGACACATTTCTGTCTGCTGCTTCTCTGTAATATGCTCTGATCTTCTAAGGAGAAAAAAAAAAGTCAATTAATTTTAAAGCATCTCCAGCCATGGGTTTACCTCTGAGAGGATAAAACAGAGAAACCTGCTGAGTTGTCCTGCGTGTGTATTATGGAGTAGAAATCCCCTATCCTCACACATTGATGACATCAGCCTTAGCACCTGCCTTCAATGCATTCAAACACACAGGAGTTTTCAGTCCTTTGTATGACTGAGGGGTTTTTCTTGGAAAATTTTGCATTAACTGAAACACACCATGATTATAAACCTAGATACATGCCCATACTAATCTTCCAAATTCCTTGCCATGTTATTGAAACCTCCATGCCTACAGCTGAGATGCAATACATGCCAAATGTAAAAAATCCCTCAGGTTTATGGGCATAATCTTACTTCATTGCTGTGTGTCTCCTCTGGTAAAATTAACTTGTAGGCTCATTTTCAATCAAAGCAGTCAAATCTTTTGATTATTCTGTAGCATTGAGACAGCAAAGAAAGAAACAAACACATATGTTTTCCTCTTTTTGCTTTCTCTGTCTTGCAAATCCTTGTGACTTTTTTTTTTTTTTTTAAGAGCAAAGAACTGTAAGGATTCCAGATCTTATTGAAAACTTCAAATTTTGGGTTTTTGTTTGTTTGGTTAGTTGGGTTTTTGTCCTCTGGACCCAGACACCTGCGGTCCCCATGTTCCATCTTTGCCAGCTCTGAAACCAGCCACCCCTCCTGGCACTACCCAGGCTTTTGCCACATCTCACACCTTTTACGGTCCACTCAGCAACTTATCCCCTTGCGTCCCTTTGTGTCCAGTGTCCTGCCCAGGTGGCACAACGTGGGGGCCATGTCCGCATGCCTTATCCCGCTGGTGCAGTCGAGGGGTGCCCACCCAAGACTGCTGTCACCGGTGAGCCACTGCCACTGCTCAGCCTCTGCCGAGGACCGGAGTTCACATTACTCTTCCTATTGCAGCAAAATCCATGGAAAAAGATCACAAAGCATGTGGTTGTAAGGAAATAACACATGCACCTGTTCCTGAATCAAATCTTCTGACTCTGCCCTCAGTTGCACAGGCAGCCTTGCCTTGTTTTTGAATAAAAAGATGTTAGAGATAGAACATCTTGCCCAAACCTTTACTGCCAGGAACCTTGTTATCCGTGCAAGACTGAACACTGTCCTGGCCAAAAGGAGATCTGTAGGATTTCTATTCAAGTACTATCAGGAATAATCAAGAAGCACATTTCTTCTTGGAGCTTGTGGGCATCGTGCAGCACCCCTGCCTGTGGTACTTACCCTGTGATGCCGATACCACTGCGATATCTCGTCGGGAGTCAGTAAATGAATGCAGTGATACTTTTAGAGCCTGCTCTTTCCTTAATATGCTGGTTATATATCTAGTGCGTACTAGGGAGACTTGTTTGTTTCGCTTGTTAACTAAAATGAAATGCAGATCGCAGGTGTAAGGCAGAATATTGGATTAAGCCACACCTCTACCTCAGCAGAACAAAGATCTCTACAGGCAAAGATTAACATTGTCTGTGTAAAAAATATTTAAATATTTAGATCTGGTTTACATTTGCAGCTGTCCACATTGGTTGGTGCACATTTTGTTCAAATGAAAGCTCGGCTCTCAGTTTACAAGCTCCTCAGGTTTTTGGTATGCTTGTATCAGGAAGATGCAGCACATCCTTCACACGCCTGTCACCTGCTCATGCTTTCCTACATGGAGATAAACTAATTGTTGGCATATTTAAAATAACAAATGTGAAGATAAAATGAAAATCAGAGTTTCTTAGTAAGTAGAACACAATTATTTTGAAATAATTACGTTTAGCTTTCCTTCTATTCTTTCTGAATTTCATAGTTGGTGTCAATGTGGTTGCTTATAAATGAGCACTGCAGTAACCTCAACAAGTAGAAGACAAATTACATTACACATATTTAAAATTCATCATTTTTATCCAATCTGAAGCAGAGTTTTTTACAATAGCTTAGAATGAAAAATTAAAAATTACTCTCATGAGCATTGAATAACATCTTCTAAATTTTCTACTCGGTGCAAAGAATTGGTTTGTGTGGTTGAGGGTGAAGGGTGAAAACTGACCTTCTGTCAGTGGCTGGAGCAGGAAGATGCACCTCCAGCTTGGGGATGTTCCTGTGCAGGAGCACAAAGGACCACCACCTTTTCATTTCAATCCACAATAGACACTGACTTGTGGATAAACACCCCTTTCTCACTTCTGGTCAATATTACAAACGATATGTTTGGCACTGCGAGGTGTTTTGATCGTTTGTTTGCTTTTACCTATGGATAGATATGTTTGTCCTCAGACTAACAGCAGAGCTTTAAAACACAGCAAAATACAGTCATTTTTTGCTAAACTAGCACCAAAACCCAGCTGCACAGCTCCTTCCATGGTGCCGGGCCGGGCCGGCTTCTCGGGGGGTCCCACGGACCGTGGGGGGCTTCAGAGCCGTGGGAGAAGCCAGTGGGGCGCTCCCCCCCAGAAACTCCTCTTTTAGGATTTCGGCAGGTGGGGAAGAGGCTCTTCGCAAGTGGCAGCCGAACCAGGCTCTCTGCAGGTGTGTCCCGAGAGGGCTCGTTGCCCCGTTAGGATAACCTCGCTTGAGGAGGAGCAGCCCTGCATGGAAGGCTGGGGCCGATGGCTCCCCATCCTCCGGGCAGGGCTCCGCACAGTTAGGCTTCTGCAGTGGTCTTCACCCAAAAACCCAACTCGGCTCATCACGCCACATTTGTACAGGTTAAGCCAGACAGGATCCTTGCTTGTGGTCTCTGGCCTGCACATTTATTCTATAAATAATCTGAACTGAGCTAAATAACTCACTAAAGGACATGTGTAAAACCCCTTTTCAGTTCAAGATACCATCATCACATTTAATTAAAAAAATCTCTTATTGTAAGTCACAGAACATTAAATGTTATCAATTTTCTGATTAAATATTGTTTGGATAAACAGAATTGTGAAACACCAAAGTATTTCTCAAGGGAATTAAGTCAGAAACACTGCTAACACTTCTGTGGTTTAGCTTCTGTAAAGATAATTAGCAGGACAGCTATTTTTAGCCTTAGACATTTTAGTAATTTGAAGAGATTGTCCCTGGCTAACAGATGTAAAAATGTGCCATGAGGGTCTCCTGTGATGTGATGCTGTTTCCCGTGGCAGTACATATGGTCCCCGTGTAGTCTGGCACCCAGGCTCCATGGCCGACTGCCATAAAATCTGGAACTTTTTATTGTTGGCTGCACTGCTGACAAGGTGCAGGACCCTTTCCTGGTTACTTCTTCCATACCCTCAGAGAGGCTTTGGGGAGCACCTACTCTCCCTCCCAGGCACTGCCGTGCGGAGCTGTGGGGTGGGGGGTCCTTGAGGACACCCGTGAGATCCGGGCAGGCTGGAGGCAGGGACGGCCCTGGAAGGTGCGTGTCCTGGTGCTGCAGCCCTGCGGCCGAGCAGGGGGCCGTGAGGGGTTCGTGTTCCTGTTTCTGTTAGTTTAGACTGAAAGAAGTGGTATTTTTGTATTGGCTGGGACAAGCACCTCTGGAGCTGATGTGTAAGCAACAGGAGGCTGGGATGAAAAGAAGATAACATCAGGGAAGTGAGCCAGGGGAGATTTTTGTCCAGGCTATTTGTTTTACTAGGCTTTGGTTTAGGCTACTAATGCTCCTTCTGGCCTCATAAATTCATGGGAACAAACCAGAAATGATTGGTTCAGCATGGTGCTTAGGGCCAAATGCTCTCTGCTGGTTATGGTATCCATCCATCCATCCATCCATCCATCCATCCATTCATCCATCCATCAGTTCAGGCTGGGCTAGACCCCTCCAGGCATTTCTCCCTTACACGGTCTGTGAAGGAAAACCTCCTCCCGGAGAGCAGCACCCTTAGCGGCTGGGATGGAGGTGTGTGCAGGGAGAGCAGCTGTGGGCAGCAGCGCGTGTCCTACATGCCAGCACAGGCTGGCACCTCTCCCTCCCTACATGTTCCTCGGAGGCACGTCGACAAAGCCAGGGGAGCAGATGTAGCTGCCAGGATGAAGTCTGGTGCCAAGGCTGGGTAGAGGACGCCCCAGGGCATCAAAGCACCATGATAAGACAGTGGTCTTCTGGGCTGCCCTTTTGGAATTGCTGGAGCTAGATGGGACACAGCAGTAAAGAGGACAGGGATGTGTTTAGGCCCTAAAAGCATCCCCTCTCACTGCTGTACGTGGGCAGGGTGCTGATTGCTGCCACCCCTCTGGGCACTGTCCCTGCCCCTGCCACCCTCTATGTGCTGGCAGGAGCAAAGGACCTGCCGGAGGCTCTGTCCCCTTCATTTTGGTGTTGTCCCTTCCCCCTTGACCCACCTCCACCAGCCCGGATGGAGGCTTTGTTGTTGCTGAGTACACATTTTGGTACCATCAGCAAAGCACGTGAACAGCCGAGGTCCCTTCTCAGGCTCTCTGGCCTCCCGTGCTCTGCAGAGCACCCAGCCGAGGGCTGTTTCGGTCCCTCTGGCCGGGCGTGAGAGCCGTGCTGGGGCGAACACCCCGTGCTGGGGCAAGCACACCGTGCTGCACGAGCTGGGCACGTCCCAGGACAGAGCTTCTGCCTGGGCTGCCGCCGAGCCGCAGACACCGTGCTTGGGGGGACAGTTCATCTGCTAATACCTGTCTACACCATTTGATTTTAGCACTCCGGAGTTTTTCGGTGCATGCCTTATTCCCAATGCAGCTATTTCCCTGGGTGTTGCTTCTGTGGGTCCTTTGCCCGGGAAAGGGTTCACACCCAGCAGCTCGAGCACGATGAGGCTCCTTCCAGCCCCTCTCGGGAAGCTGCGGCAGCAGTCCTGGCCGAGCACTCTGCTTTGGGGGGGATTTTCCAAGGGGGAAGAAAACTCAACTGGAGAGTGAACCTAAGGCAGGGACACCATCTGTTTCTCTGTGAAATTCTGTCTCTGGCTGAAATATAGCAGGATTCTTCAATTGTTTTTTTCAACATCTCCTATGCCCCCTTGAGATTAAGCAATTACGCCAGGAACCAAGTGTATTTTTTTTGTACTTTAGAGACTCCACGGTCCTGATACTCCAAAAGTAAGTGCTGTATTCAGTGAACTAGAGCAAATGTTATTCTCAAGTGTATACATCTCTGTAATTTTCCTTTTTAAGATACAATGTAAACTACAATATAAATGCACATATATTTTAAAAAAACTGCCTGAAAACAGGGAGTGAATAGTTGGCATGCATATATTCCTCTGTGCCTTACTAAATTCCCTCCAAATGCAGAGCAAATGGTTATTTTTTAAGTCAAACACTGAAAAGTGCAGGAGTTAGGTTTTGATAAGGTGGATTTAAAGAGCCACTATAATTTTTACTGACATAATTAAGCCTAACCTCATCATGCATGATGCTTTTCATTTACCTGTCTTTCTTGACTGGTATCCTGTACTTGTGGTAATTTACTCTTTAGCAGAGGTGTCTTCCTCTGAAGCTGTGCCTCTCAGTTCATGCCATTTCCCTGTCAGCTGGTATCATTATGTCTCCTCTGCATCCCACTGGATCTGTGAATGTAGCTGTTAGGGAAGTCCCAGATGTCACCCATTAGCCTCCCTGAGCCCTTTCTGAGAGACACTGATGAGATACCCGTGCTATTGCAGGTCCCCAGATGGTACTCAGCACGCCTGAGAGAAAATCCAAGTACCAGCCTAGCTTTGCTTGAGTGGAAGGGAGAAAATATGGGAGAAGCTTACAGATCAGGTGGAGACTTTTTTTTCATTAAAAAAAAAAAAAAGGAAAAAGAAACCTGGTTGTTGAGCCTAGAAATACCCAGGG
Source organism: Elanoides forficatus (assembly GCA_025311575.1). Taxonomy (NCBI): domain Eukaryota; kingdom Metazoa; phylum Chordata; class Aves; order Accipitriformes; family Accipitridae; genus Elanoides; species Elanoides forficatus. The sequence continues at coordinate 22,675,087 of JAOBAS010000037.1, read as the reverse complement.
ATTACTTCGGTTGTTGCATGCATTTAAATGGTTTTGGTGCTCCAGCTCATGCCCGTTGCTTATATACCAACAGAGGCAGATACCTCTGCCATAGCTCTGCCCTCGGAGACCTCCAGCAGCCGCTGGCCTGGGGCTGGGTCAGCCCCTCGTCCCCGCACCCAGGGAACGGCTGGGGGGGGTCCGCTGGGGAGCTCAGCGGCGTGGGGGCACGGCCACCCTTCGACGCCCGCGGGCAGCTGAGACTGCCGGCAGAGGTTGGTAAGGAATAGTGGCGGAAACTGCCATTTGAATGATTTTGTCAAGGAAGTTACAAGAGACACCTAGAAATGGCCGTTCCGTAGCTCCTGAACAGATGTGACTAGCGATCTCTGCTGTCGGGCAGGGGGGAGGTGCGCCTCTGCAAGGGAAGACCTCGCAGTTGGGCATCTCCGGCCACGCTGCACTGGAGCTGCTACGGGGAATGCTCGCCTCCCCAAAGCCTCATCAAGGGGGAGCGAGTCTGGAAACCTTTGCTTTGGTCTTCTCTTGAATCCTTTTGTGAGACCTAGCCTTGCTGGAGCACCTCTCTTCTGGGCAGTTATCGCTGTGCCCACTAACCTGTGCATGCATCACCTGGTATACATGGATTGCTGATCGAGTGGAAGAAGAAAAAGGTGGTCCAGGAAAGGCAAATCGTTTTGAAAGAGCAAGACTTTCACAACTAAATCAGCCGTTTGATCCTCCATGAAGAATAAAAGCTTATTTTCTGGTTGCTGGCTGCTCTGCCATGAGGGAAAAACAAACAAACAAAAAATGAGCTCATTATGTTCTGATGTGCTCTCAGTGATAAACCATAGATGGCTTTCAAAGAGGAATAAAACACATGCAGTGATGCATCGCTTATTCCAGTGAGGTCTCTTCCCTCTTAATTTTTGGGGTTTGGATTTTTTTGTGCAGGGTGCAAAGTATTGGTTATAATCATTCTTGCCTGAGAAGTGCAACAAAGAGAGAGAATATAGGAGTATGCGAATATGGGGAAAAAGAGAAATTATCGTATGTCCTTTTTAGGCTGTGCAGTTGTTATCCATTCATAGGCACAAAAAAATGTGAGCATGTTACTTTTCTTGCATTATAGATTTAGAAAGGCTGTAAGTCAGGTTCGAATAAAGGGCACAGTTCCCTAAGTGGAATGCGATGTAAAAAGGCTGAATATGAGTGATACTTAAAGAAGGATTTTCTGGAGTCATAAAGTATCTCTCATTAAGTAGTATACAAACGTAAGTACCGTTTCATCAATTAATACCAAACATGTAACATACAAATAGATGTCAGAAGGTAAAAACCAGTTTGTCCCGTTTTATTAACTTTCACCTATGCTTTCAGCACTGCCTACTAGGTGTTAAATTTGAGCCTTATTAAAATAAATTGAATGTTAACACAGGCTTCAGTTGAGACAAAATTTCACCTTCTGCATACAATGCAATTAGTTTGTGGATATTTTTGTCCTGAATACGTGTAATTATTTTTGAGTATATTTATATTTTTATTTTCCAAACTCTCCCATGGTTCTCAGTTCCATGTTCAATTATGCATTATGTGGAAGAAAACTTCTACTAATTAAACTGTTCTTATTTTAAACCTACCGTTTGACTATTTGTTCAGTGACCCCTAGTTCTTATGAGGGAAGAAACAGTGATCAGTTGTTCCCAGTTATTATTTTTTCATGCCATTCACCTTGGCTTTTTTGCATCAGACGACTACGTCAGATCTGAAAATATAGATATAGTTTATCTGATTACTAGAGATAGCCAACAACAGCAACGTCACTGACTGCAAATACCGCTAGACCAAACATGACTGTTCAAATATGCAGCAATGGATAAAGTTGCTTGAATGTGTGCACCATGAACCTTTTTCTGATTTAAAATTTACTATAAAGTGAGTATAAGTTGGGGTTTGACTTGGGAATCCTTGGTGAACTATTTGTGTAATATATACGCATACACACAGTTTTGCCACATTTTGAGTATGTGAATGACACAAAGCAAAACCTGAGTGGCCAAAACGTGTAGCAAAGGTGTGAACTGCATATTCTGCCTGGGACAGTGGGATCACAATTTTTATCCTACTGTGACAAACCGGGGATATTTTAGGGGATCTGACTAGCGGGATCCCTACTGTGGGATACTTTGTGAGAGGAATATCCTCTTGTGGTATAGACCCAACACAATGACATCCCAAGGGGAGAACATGGGGCTGCCCACAGGGAGGTGACTGCACTCCGCAACGCCAGGGCAATCCCTCCAAAAGGAACGTTTTCAGCACTCGGGGAGTATCCATGCATTTAACACCCGTTTCTCTGCCAGACTGCCAGGTGAACATAAAGATAGGTGGAGCAGCGACCACGGCAATGTCAAAGTGTCCTGTTTCCCAAAACTATATCCTGATTTGCTTGTGTTTTCTTTTCTTGAGGGACAAGCAGGTTCACGCTTACCCTATTTTTTGCACCTTCCTGCAGTGTTAGCCAGAAGAAAAAAGTAATGTGTGAGCGGAGCCGCATGCAGGGTGGGTGAGAGCTGCTGTGAAGCCCCGTGGGTGCACGGCTTCACACGGGAATGAATGAACTGGCAGTGCCGTGGTGGGCTCAGAGGATGTGGGTCACTGTCATTGTCACCCCACGACTGGCTCCTCCTGTCCACCGGCTCACAGTGCCCAAGAACATTCACCGAGCTCCTAAGCACTTGGAGACACTGCTAAGAAAAATGACCTGCTTAGTTTCATTTGTTGTTTAGCACATGAAAGCACTGTCTGTGGGATATTGCCACCAATAAAATGCTTTTGTCAGAATACCTGAGTGTACATTTCCTGAAATAAGCAGTTAATTTATTCTTTTCAGACAAATTTATTTTACTTGCCTTTGGTTTATGTATCATGAATTGCAAAAGGAAATGAGATTTAAACCATTTATTTTATTGCAAGTTAACATTGCAATAATGGTAACTGTAAATGTCAGGAGAAATAGTCGGAGCTGAGGAGGAACCTTACAGTCTTAAACTCCTTCTGAACTGCATCTTGACAGAGACATATGGTGGCACAGACACACCACTAATGGCTCTGGTACAGTCCCAGACATATTGCACACCTGTCACGGGGAGAACCAGGTGGCTGTTTTGGATTTTGGAAAGCCCTTTGCATGATTTACTCTCTGCAAGCTAAGGCTATATGCAGGCTTTCATCCTGCGATTTGTTGGTTCACCTGCTTCTGCAGGTGAGTTTTTCCTGAGCTTACCCCCTGCAGCGTCCTACCAGCTCGAGCATCTGACCGGGTTGTCAGTATGAACGGGCAATTAGCAATGGGCACACACATAAAATAGACCATCCATCATTAAACATCCACCAGTTCCTCCTCATTAAGCCTGTTTGTTCTGTTTGCCTTAGAGAAAGATAAAAGTGATAAAATGCAGCTCATCTCCAATACCAAGAGAAATACCCAGGACTCATGACCCCTCCCTCTGTGTTTCTCAGCCGCAGTGGTTTATGACCAGCTCTTGATCCCACATCAGCGGATGGCTCGTCCCCTCCAAGACGCAGTCACTCACGGGCCAGATCCACCCTGAGGCATGACCTGCACACATCCCCTGGATGCTATCTTCTCTTTTCTGAGCCGTCTAAAGAGGACAACATGCTCTGATGATAGCAACAACGAAGGCTAAACAATGTCTCTTCTGGAAGGCAATGCAGACCTGGAGTCTCGCTCACCCCAGGCCAGGTACTGCCTCTGGTCTGCAGCAGCATCTCTGGAGGCCAGGAGGTCACCCCTTCCTCCAGACAGCTGGCGTGGGACTTCAAGCAGCAGGCGCTGCAGTGTGAATTTTAACTGGCGTTGTTTTACCATCATGAACCTGTATTAATGTTATAGCTGAGCAGCTTTGCTTCTTCCAGCATAATTCCCAACACAAAATATTTGTTCTTCAGTAACAGGATGTGTTTTGATTTAGTTTATGTTGCTAGGGAATAGATTTAAGGTATATTGAAAAAGCTGCTTTATTCAATAGCAGTCACTACAGGAAGAGATATAGTGAAATAATTACTGTAGCATAGTTATATGGTAATTATGTTGGTATAATTGATGAACCTTTCCGGTGCAGAAAAACCCTTACTGCTAATAGCAAAAAGAAATTGTAGCTTTCCTGTCTTCAGAAAATGGTTTATTGCCCAGTCAAAATACACAGGCAACCAGTTTGAGCAAGAAATTTAGGCCAGAGGGGGAAAGATCTCCACAGCATAATTAATCTTGATCTATCTCGAGCCCCATGTGGATAGCAGAGTAAATTCTGGGATATAATTAAACTTTAGTTCAAAAGCCTAAACTTAAATTGCATTTCCTGGCCTGTTGTACCCTCCTGCACATTTGACTGACAACGTAATAAAAGCATGCGATGCTGATATCCATCGGATACCAAGCCCATTTGTTGTAGAGAGAAACTTTTGTTCCTACAGGGATGCCTGCTTTCTAAAATTCCTATCACATTTTTCTTTTTCCATTGTGAAGCAAGGGCCGTTTCATACTGTGTGTGTAAAGTGACCCAGGAGTTTTGGGTCCAGAGTTACACTGAGCAGTTTAGGCTGGCTGCACTCAGAGAGGAAGAGAAGAAGGTGTATGAGTGATCAGCAAACACACAAATCCCTGGTCACCGTGCTGGTGTGCTGGTGGGGAGCGGGG
>JAOBAS010000037.1:22656946-22668220 GCA_025311575.1 Elanoides forficatus | reverse complement strand
AGTGTCATTTTATTACAGATACAACTTTTATTTTCTGTACTGCTCCAATACTGAATCAAACTGGCATGCACAAGGGTGCTAACACTGCCATTCTGAGGAAAATTAATTAAGCAAATGCAATATTAGAAATAGCTTTTGTGCAATCAATAATATTGTGTGCATACCGTATATACCTGAATTATTACCATCATTTTAAATACAATTAAAACCATTTATTGTTGAGGTTCTAGAAGCATGATACAAAGCTATATAATAGCTGCTCGTATATCATGCTGGAGAAATTTTGATAGGAGATGGTGATTAGAAGAGAATAAATTGTCATTGCTACCCACATAAATGGACAGATTTTTTTTTTTTCATAATTGTAATCAAAACCTTGAGGGTTTGCAGTTTGGTTCCACTTCACATGTAACTAGGTGCAATTATCCAGTTTGTTCCACAGGCCTTCTCTCTATTCAATTCTGTGAAGTGAGAATGAACAACAACTATTTAATCAAATAAAAAGGAAAGATTTCAGACTTATTCATGACATCTTTCCCCCTTTCCTCTCTTTTTTTTGTGTGAACAGGACTGGAAATTTTACAAGGGGAAATGGGCATACTTCATTCCCCTTCCCAGTGCAACAAGGGGAAATGGAAAACAGCTAAACTATTCTAAGTCAAGAAAAGTATTATTTGTTGCACATTTTTTTGTAAATCTGTGTCCTGAGAAAAATGAAATGTGTGTCCTAAGAATTTTCAATGGAATTTCATTTTACTTTAGCTTTAAGTGTTAAAAGATCCAACTGGAATCTTAAAAACTATTTGAACTCTCTTAAGTTGTCTCCTTGTTTTAGGCAAAAGCTTTCTGCCCCTATGAAACCTTCCCCGGGCCATATTAATCCCTAGAAATCCACTATTTTTCATTTTAACAACTACTTCTAAGGGAACCATCGAAAGCGATCTCCTTCTGATTTTACCGATGAACAGTACCATTTTGTAACAGAAAAGTTCTCAAAACATTGGATTTTGGAAATGAAAGGTGAAGGAAGCGCCGTACAAAACCACCAGCGCTGGGGTGAGGCTGCCGGCGGCTGCGGCCACGCATCTGTGTCCCCGGGACGAGGGAGGGGAAGAGGAAAGATGCGCTCGTCCTCGGGTACCAGCCGCCGACCTTCTCCTGGCACGAACGAGCCTCTGCGGAAGCTGGTGCATTTCACATGCAGCCTGCAGCTCCTTTGGTGGGCGGAAAATGGGCCAGAGTTGTTTCCCGGCTGCTCACCGCTGTCTGCAGCTGCATTCCTGGGCAGAACAGCATCGCCTGCCCAGTGGGACGGGAAAAGAGCCTCTCCCCAGCCCACTGCCTGTTTCAGCTTCTGCAGAGGTTGGGTTGTAGCCGTGATGGTCTAAAGACATAAACTAGCCAGGGCTGGTGAGTAAAGGAAAGAGCTTTTATTGGACAACCGCCCCGTCTGGAAGGAACAGCCAAGCGTGGGGGCACAGCAGCTCCTGCTCGGAATCCTGTTGGTGTTTCAGACAGCCACGGTGAGGAAAAACCCCTCGTTCTGATCATCTGCCTTGCTTTGGGGGTACATTGGTGGGTATTCTGGCAGACACTAGAACTAGTGACTGATCTTCCTGTAATGTAAGAGTCTTCCTGAAGGCAAATTAATTTTCCCATTTTGAAATCTGCCTTTGCATTCAAAAACATATTTCGAAACAAAATCAGCAAATGTTGCTGAGTTTGTCTTATGGATCCTTTTACCCTTTTTTTCTTTTTTTTTTTCCTTCTTTTTTTTTTAACATTTATAGTCTTGCTGAAGCCATGGTTCAGATCCAGTCTTTAGGAAACCAGCAAGGCTTTACCAGGCTTCTCACACGTGCAGACTGTGGCCTGACCTTGGTGCTGCAGAGAGACCCTTGATGCTTGCCAGTTAGCAGAATATCAGCTTCTCTTTCACTTCATCTTGGCACAAAGTGATGAGGAATATATGCTTTTCCACTAGCACACATCCCAGGAGCTGAGAGCTCCTTGGCTGATGCACGTTTTGAAGGGAATCACAGGAGCCCCGGGCTCTGTGCTGGCTGTGGACCTGCAAGCCAAATGTTCACAGTGTAACTCCAGACCTGGCTTATCTGTTGAAAACCATCTTGGTTGGAGATTTGTGCCATTCATCTCTTTATCTAGCTGCATTTTCTAGAGAAAAAGAGAAGAAAAAAAAAAGGTGTTCACTGGAGAGGACGACGCAGACACTCATGTTTGTTTGTAAAGTACACATTGCTGTACCGCCCTGATATCAGCTGCTGGTTGTGCCGCTGCCTGGGAAGCACTAAGGGAACAGTGTTTATCATGGAAAGGTCAATACTGCAAAGAGGCAACTTGAACTTCACTTTGCTACTCTAGCACAGACAGCTGATAACGGCATAATAAGCTAACTTTTACCCTTTAATGTTTACAAACATAAGTTAAACTTGTCTAGTGTTTGTTATAAACAACTGACTTTCTAAGCCTCTGTACAACACACTGCTGAGGAAGCAATGACCATATGATGCAGCTTTTTTTTTTTTTTTTTGGTAATACAAAGAATAAGATTATCAGGAAATAATATTTTCACAATAAGAAGTGTGATGTAATAAGCACAAAGACTGCAGGCTCTGCACTCTGACTTGTTCATCTTGTAAGATAATGTTACGCCAAAGTCTTCCCCAGGTAGATGCTATGCCAAATGTAGAAGAAAACCACAAATCTTCTCCCTATTCATACTAAAAATTGGAAAAATTGGAAGTGCAGTGGAGAAGCAGAGACATAGTACTGTCCTTGCTTGCTGCTGTTAATGTAACACCTTCAGCAACTTCGCTCCTGAATGTTGCTGGGGAAAAAAAAAAAACCAAACCAAGAAGAGTTCGGTTCAAACTCAAATGAGCTTTTCTGGTTAATTCAAATATATTTCTGTGGTTTTAATTACAAGCAGGGTCAATGCTGCATTCTTGTCAGAGGGCTGCCATGATGCAGGCTGTGGTTTAAGCTTTCTTCCTCAGCTGTGACTCAGGTTCCAGCATCAGGACCCAAGAAAGCAGCTTTTACCCTGACCGTGGTGGGGTGGACATGCCCCGTAGTCCTGGTCACCCCTTGCTGCAGTCCCGGAGCTGTGGGGGCTCAGGGAGGCTGTGCAGGGAGGGGAGACTGCTGCCCCTGCCTGCCCCTGCCTGCCCCTGCCTGCCCCTCCAGCTCGCTCCTGAAGGCTGGAGGATCTGGGGCTCTGTTGAATTTGGCTTGCTTGATATTTGCTAAGAAAGACAGGATCGTGCCCAGAGGACTTGAATACCACCTCCTCCCCCCACCCTCCTCTTCCAGCAGTTCCTTGCATCTGTCAGCATAAGCTCACTCATTCCTAAATCATTTTCAGATTTTGTATTAATTTTTTAATCATCTGCATATGAATGATTAATAAATGTTTAACAGCTCATAAAATATTTATCAAGTTTCCCTATGGTAGGTGCTCCATCTTCACTTGTTATCACTCGTGGGTATAAAAAATGTCTACAAGGCTGCAGAGTGAAGAAGCACCTTGTATCTGCCTCACCAAATACAGCTCTTGCTTCCTTCCAGAAGATGCAGTCTTTAATGGAAAAACAGGTGAGGAATCCTGATTAACTCTGCAAACACTGTGGCACAAAAGTATCTGCACTGGAATAACTCAGCTGCACTAAAAATCATTCTGGCCAGCCATTCAGAAGTGATCCTTTCCAGAGAGTGAGAATAAAGACAGCAGGATGTGAGGCAGACAGATGTATGTGCTCTGTGTGAGTAGCCCTCTTCTGACGTGGTCGTTCTTTTTATGATTTTCAGTGTTTATTTTTGCATTGAATTATCTTAAGAAGTAATAGCTTTCAGATAGGTAAGTCATCGTCATCAAATTATGAGGAGAATTCCTCCCTGTATTTCTTTCTCATTAGGGGTTCAGAGGCATTGAAGCAGTTCCTGCCTTTGGTTGCTCACCACGCAGTCAACCCCATCCCATCAACGCTTCAGAAGTGTCCTCCATGGCATCAGCAGCATTGCCCAGGACCCCCTCTGAACGAGGGGAGTTTCTCCTAGTCTGGCAGCCTGGGTGCTAAATACCCCTGACATCTCCCATCGGGGCTGCTCCAAACATGACAAATCTCTCCAAGTGTCCAAAGTCCGTCAGAAAGGAGCAAATCTTGGCTAGAAGGTCTGAGAGCCTCAGACCTGCCTCTGTGCTGGGCAGCTGAACAGAGAACAGCAAGTACGGTTTATCTCCAAAGCTCTCAATCAATGGAGTGAGCCTGTTATAACTAAAGAAGAATTAATGAATAAATAAATACATGGGGAAAGGCTTTTGGTGTGGTAACTGTTCTTAAAATACCATTGAATGTTCCTCCTTTAAAATAAGCAGATCCATACCAGAGACAGGACCAAGTCTGTAGAATAAACACATCCAGCAGGTGGTGGCTGGTTTGTGTTCCCAGCATGGTTTCTTTGCCTGTGGATAGGATTAACATCCTTCACAGTCGTCTTCTAAAAAGAGGGTAAAACTTATTTAGAAGAACCGTAAATATAAACCAAAACTTTTTACTGTCAAAATGGTTGTGCTAGGGAGAGGCAAAAGGGATAAACCCTTACAATATGTTAGCTGCAGTATTGAACAAACTACTGGAAGTTGCTCAGATGCCTGCATGTTGCAAACGTCTCTGCTAAACCAGTCAGCCTGGTACCTCTTTCGTGCTTGGGATATTCCACTTGTGAGCTTCCTAAGTGACCTTTTCCTGTCTATGGCATTGTGCACATGGCAGTATGTTTGGTTTAGTGGTGGACTTGGCAGTGTTGGGTTAACAGTTGGACTCGACGATCTTAAGGGTCTTTTCCAACCTAAATGATTCTATGATTCCATGATTCTATATTAAAATGCCATAACTGGGACTGCCATGTCTGCTGGCATTTAGTGCAGTAGTAGCACTGGTGAGCTAGTCTAAAATTCCTTTTGCATTTGAGCATGGAGGCTTTTCATAACTACAATGTTTGGGTTTTACTTGATTAAACAACATAACTCTGTCAGTTGTAGTAAGGCTGACTGCAAACACTACGCAGGTGTGGTAGTTACTGAGATGGGCCTCTTCATCTTTCCAATACAGAGGTTGTACTCTGACCTAGCATGAACTATTTTAAATATGTATTAGTTTACTTCAGTAGTCCTAGTCTAAGCAATTAAGGCCTTTACTTTAATCACTACAGCGTACAGCCCAAATATAATCCAGACAAGATTACCAAGAGTGATTTTTCTTCTAAAAGTTCCTTTTTCAAGGGTATTCTTTAATACAAAAAAAATCTTATTGCAGAACCACTCAAAACTAAAAATCTGAGTATAAAAGTAGCTACCTCTACCTGGGTGGATAGGAGGGGATTTTTTATTTTATTTTCTGGAGGTGGGGGGCTGACCGTGCTGTGTTTGTCTCTGACAGCCATGAGATCCACAGTGATGGCATTCAGCGTGGGGGAGCTCCAAATTTGGGCCTCCCAGGAGAAATGCTCCCGCCCCCCCGGGCAGCCCCCCGGCACTGCTGCCGTGCAGCCCGGGCAGCCTTCAGGCATCACCCCCTGCTTGCGCAGCCCCGCCTGGGTTGTGGTCTTTGAACATGACGTTACATGAAGAGAGAGATTTTATGCAATTTTGACCAGAGAACACAACTCTACCACATCGAATAAGCACCTATAGCTATTCCAGTTGGATCTACAAAAATTAACTGGAAGACCTATTTTCCAAGTCAAACACAACTGTATCTTTCTTCCTATTTTTACCCAAAGATTGGTGCTATTTCACTTTTTGTTTTTAAATGATTTTTTCTTTTAAGATTAAGGAGATTGCCTATGAAGGATAAGAAGCAATGCTATATATTTATAAATAAAAATAAAGCATTATAGGATAAAACTCTGAAGAACATGCCATCTGACATCACTGGCTTTTTGAGTAAAAGCAAATACTCTTCAGAAGAAAAAAATATTAGAAACGTGGTATATTTATTTATGGATAAATGACATTCCTTCAATAACACTGCTTCTTTTTCGGTTTTTAACATTTCCCTCAGATCAGACATGTCTTTCTGTTTGTCAATACAGTCAGCCAATTCAATTATTATTTATCAAGACTGCACAGATGACAAATGGCTTTTCTTACTGCGGGGATTTGGTTATCTTTGGCAACTCAGAGTATCAATTACTACTATTAAAAAGAAATAATTGCCCTAAGTCACAATTCAGCACACAATCAAACTGTACATAATTGCATCTAGTACATTGTATTATGTCACACTATGTCAAAAAAGAAATCTGAATCATAAACTGAAAGGCAAAGTCACTTCTGTGCTTTAGACACAGGAATAAAGCGCGCTTGCGAAATCCAGCCGATTGAAAATAATTGGCTACAGGAAAAAAAAATTTATTTCCAGTGCTACCAGCAGCACTCCAGCCTCACCAACATCCCCCGGAGCACCCCGTGGTCTGAGTTGTGGGAGCCACCCTGTACCAGTCCCGGCTTTTAATCTGATTTCGGGGAATGTTCCCTGCGTGCAGAGCCTCGCGCTGGAGGCCGGTCCCGCCGTGCCCCGAGCGTGCCCCGGCGTGCCCAGCTCTGCACTCGGGGGTCCCACCGACACCCCATGACAAAACCCAGACCCCCACCTTCAGAGAGGTACGAAGTGCTAATTCACCAGGCAGTTTTTAAAGATGTATTTTAAAGTGAGCTAAAGGTGGATATTTCTCCTTCTCCTGGAGGCTTTTTGTACACTACGACCTTATGGAAACTCGTTTCTAGCAGCCAGAGCCATTTTTCAGCTAATGAGGGATGTGTCCTCAGGCCACCTGCAGAAGCTGGCAGCCCACTGTGATCTGTGTGCAAACTTTTTCAAGAAAATACCAAAAGTTCATATCTTTAAAGATGCTTCTACAAATTGTAAAAGATTAAAACTAAAAGAAGTAAATCGGGAGAAGAAAAATCTTTGGCTAAATCTTTGGAAGCTTAGCTGCCACTCTGTGCTGGTGCAAAGGTCCCTCTGGCCCTGATGTTTTTTAGAAAGAAAATGCAGGAATGGAAGAAATGCAAAGAAGCATCCCCAGGAAAAGTGCTCCCTGCAGCCGCTCCTTCCATCTCCGTGCTGGCCCATCACCTCCCCTCCGGCGCTGCCCCCCCCTGCCCTCCCCTCCCCTGAGCTCCTCCAGTTGGTTTTTTGAACCCTTGCAGCCGTTCAGCACCCACATGTGCATGAAGAAACTCCTCTGTTTGTTTTTACCTCCACATTTCCATTTCCAGACCTGCATTTTTGATGTCGCTGCTGAGCCCTCAACCGCCTTTTTCACAGATCAGCCAGCTGTAACTGAAAGATCCTTTTCCAGCAAGGTAATAAATAGTTTGGAGGCCTTCATTCTGCTTTCGTGATGAGGGCTTTCTCCCCTGCACCGAGGCGTATCAGTTAATTTTAACCTGTTTGAATTTTGCTTTGTTTTTTATGGCCCATCCCTCGGCACCCGTGGCTCTGACTGCAGGCTGCTGCTCTCTCCACCACCTCAAGGAACCCGTTTTTGCCAACAGACTGTGCCAGCTCACCGCCGAGTGCCTCACCCATATAACTTATGAAAATATTCATCAGTGCAGGGCCCAGCTCTGATTCAAGCAGGGGCTCTGCTGAGAAACACGACCGTTACCCTCAGCCTCTGTTTGCAGCCTCCTCACAACACGTTTCTCTCTGTGAGCGGTTTTAACTTTAATTCCACGTCAGTTCCTGAAATGGGGGGGAAAAAGGTACCACTGTTACCCCAATTACATCTATTCACTTGCTTGGGATTTTCTTATTGCCTACGTCCATTATACTAAAAATAACTATGATGAGCTCATTTAATTTTAGCCTGTGAGTGCCTGTATGAATATTTATAATACTGCATATTATAAATGCTGAAAAGTTCCAGACTCTGAAAACATGATGGCAGACCCCAGGGGAATAGCATGGCTTTTCTTTTTTTTTTTTTTTTTTTTTGTCCTATTTCAAGCCAGTTTCACACATCCTGCATTCCCAATGTGAAGTCTAGCACTGAATGTTTAAACTGCTTAAAAGACTTTATGATGTTTTGTGCTTGATGAACACAGACTAAGTTCTCATGCAAGACAGGAATGTTTCCAGAGGAATTCTCTATGAATTTATGCAAGGAGAACATACTTATTAAAGTACTTTTCTGTTCACATCTGGCTTTCATGTCCTTTTCATTTCCCAATACATGAGAAACTATGTATTATCAGCTCTCATCTGCCAAAACTCACAGCTTCATGCCCTGCTTCAGACAAGCAAACTCATTTCACCTCTCCTAAAACCCTCCCTGCACCCCAGGTCTGCTGACACCAAGGCTCTTTTGAAGAGCTGCTGCAAAAAAGAAAGCTGCTGCTCTCCCTGTGAGCTCTGCTCCAAGGCAGGGCTCTGGCGGTGAGGGAAGAGCTGGTCGGATCCAGCCCAGCTGTGCCACCTCCACGCAGGCAGCCCGGCACGGCACGGCAGGCTCCCGTCATGCGGTCCCCTTCTTTAATGAACCGGAGTTAAGTTTTGAGGGATTGCCCTCACGAGTCATTAAGTATGGGATAATGGTGAGCAGCTGCACAGTATGTTTCTAACTGGGAAAGATGTTTAACTGCAGCCAAAATGCCTGAGTAAAGACTGTTTAAGATACAGGAGTAGCCAGGTGGGTTTGTACAGGCAGATCTCTTGTTCTGTATCTTGTCTGTGCGGCTGGACTGGGCATTCACAGCAGAGGAAGATGCCTGAAATGCTTAGGACTCAAGTGTGGAAAATCTTGCCTCAGGGGAAATTTCTCCTGACACCTTCTAGTGAAAGGGTATTAAGCCATGTAGCACTAAGAAGTAGGCAAAGAGCCAGTTCAGGGCTTTCTCAGAGATCGCTGTCTTACCAGGATGTGCCTGGCTTCTGCAGGTAGCACCATCTCAGCCCACCTCCGTGTTTCACAGATCCTTTGTTTCCCTCTTGAAAATTATCTCAGCTGAGAGGAAAGATGTGTAACTCTTCTCTATTACTCAATCGTTTTTATTCCATCTACTGCAGGCTGCATTTACGGTGGATCAGCCTGTTGGAGTGAGGTTTTTTAGCACTTGAGCATAAGAGCCAAGGTATGAAAAACTCTTGAATTAAACCCTTTTCCTTTACAGGTCACTTGGAAGAAAAAAGTTATAAAAAGAAGGAAAGGAACTGAGGGGCTGCCAGGCTCTGTGATTCTGGTATCAGAGACAAACATGTGACAGCAGGAGGAGGTCCTGGGCAGAGTCACAGTGTCACTTTCCATCTAGGAAAGGTGGAGGATGTGAGGAGAACACTGGGGTTCTCCTCAGATGCAGAGACACGATGCTGCTCTTCCCTGTCTCCTCTCTCCTCCCCCAGCTCTGAAGCTGTACTACCTGAGAGCAGCTGTGAAATAGAGCTGAAAAAGGACTGAAATGAGTCAACCTCAAATGCCAGCAGGAAGGCAGAGAAAAAGGCAACTCTCAACGACCCACTGGCTGCTGTCCTTCATCCCTCCCTCAGCAGAGCGGACCTGGAAGGGTGGCATCCCTCCTCTTCCCGTGTCCCCCTCCTTCACCGCTTCTGCTTGCTCATCCTTTCTGCTCTTTCACAACCGAGCTGGCCCTACACAACCTTTTTCATCTAGTGCTACCAGACCCTTGGAGCACTTGAAGTGCCGTTATTGTTGCTCTTAAGAATTCAAGGTTTCTGTACAATAAAGCTAATCAATATAAGCAATGCAATAGATGACGACCTCTCTATAGCTTTAGAAATTTTACATCCTTCTCTCTTCTCTGCTTTTCATTATCTCTAATTACCTGATCTATAGTTCCAAACAAGAATCAATGGGGCTGTATTACAACAAATTATTGTTAATTCTCTTTTAAAAAAAGGATCAGAAAGTGCTATTGAATATGACACTTCTAATTATATAAAGCAAATTAGCTTTCTATTGGAGCTTGAGGGTTAGTAGCCAATTCATTACTGATGTCTCAGGTCATATTCTGCTAAGGATATAACATTTTTATTTTCCAAATACTTTAGGATTTTTTCCCCCACTTTCACAGTGAGGATCTGTATCCTTAGCACTGTACTGCGACACTGCTTTTTGTAAGACTGCACTCTGTTTGCGCAGTGTGTTGGATACGCAGAGAGATGTGCTCTATGGGAGGCTCCCTACAAGTGTGATTGCTCCTGTCTGTGGTGTGTTCCATCAGGTTATCTGTATATTAGTGTATTAAATATTCTTTTCCAGTAGCACCTATGATTTTTTTTCTAATTTAATAAAGAGGTTTGTGTTTTCCTGAGGTACACAGGAAGATACCTAGGAGCTCTAGAAAATTCCTTTGCCTAGTGAAGTGGGGTTGTTAGTGATTTGCTGGTTATGAGTTGATGCCTGCTGGACACTGACCTTCCCCCCTCAAAAAAATCCCTGTCTGTCCAACATTTCTCCCCTCACTCTCATTGCTCCACACTGTATCCTATTGTCTCTTGAGCTTCAGTTCAGGTCCCTAAAATCAGGTGCCAGTCTAACCTTGCTGAAAAAGTAAGGCTATGAGAAAGTAAGATTAAGATATGATGGAATATGAAACACCAAAAATAAGTTAGTTTTAAATATTCCCTACTGTGGTCATCTTGTATAAAATTATATTGGGTCCGCACGGCAAGGTTTTGGTAGCAGGGAGCTACAGCAGTGGCTTCTGTGAGAAGCTGCTGGAAGCTTCCCTGTGTCCGACAGAGCCAATGCCAGCCGGCTCCAAGGTGGACCCGCCACTGGCCAAGGCCGAGCCCATCAGCGATGGTGGTAGCATCTCTGGGAAAACAGATTTAAGGAGGGGAAACATACTGCTGTGCAACAACAGCAGCAGAGAGCTGAGTGAGAACATGTAAGAGAAACAGCCCTGCAGACCCCCAGGCCAGTGCAGAAGGAGGGGGAGGAGGTGGTCCTGTGGCAGGACTTGTGACCCCACGGGGGACCCACGCTGGAGCAGTCTGTGCCTGAGGGACTGCAGCCCATGGAAGGGACCCACGCTGGAGCAGTTTGTGAAGAACTGCAGCATCTGGGAAGGCCCAATATTGGAGAAGTTTGTGGAGGGCTGTCTCCCATGGGAGGGACCCCACGCTGGAGCAGGGGAAGAGTGAGGAGTCCTGCCCCTGAGGAGGAAGGAGCAACAGAGACAACATCTGATGAACTGACCCCAACCCCCATTCCCCGTCTGCCTGC
>JAOBAS010000037.1:22619716-22641579 GCA_025311575.1 Elanoides forficatus | reverse complement strand
GAAGAGAGCGAGGAGTCCTTCTCCTGAGGAGGAAGGAGCAGCAGAGACAACGTGTGATGAACTGACCCCAACCTCCATTCCCCATCCCCTGTGCCGCTGGCAGGGACGAGGGAGAGAATTTGGGAGAAGAGTTGAACCAGGAAGGAGGGAGGGGTGGGGGAAAGTGTTTGAAGATTTGATTTTATTTCTCATTACTCTACTCTGATTTGATTGGTAATAAATTAAACTAATTTCCCCAAGTCGAGTCTGTTTTGCCCATGATTGTAATTGGTGAGTGATCTCTCCCTGTCCTTATCTTGACCCACAAGCCTTTAATTTTCTCTCCCCTGTACAGCTGAGGAGGGGATTGAAAGACTGGCTTTGGTGGGCACCTGGCATCCAGCCAGGATCAACCCACCACAGGGTTAAATAGTCCCGGAGCTACAGCAGGACTTGGTGAAAGTTTCCACCTACCTATGCAAATATGTGATTTTAATGTAGTTTTAACTTATACGCAAGGGTTCTCCAATCAAGATATTCATGGATAGATATACCTGCTCTTAACTGTCCCTAAGTGAATTTGAACTTCATAGTTACACATATCACATACGTATGCTTTACATCATGTTCTATTGTATTTTGTGTAAATATTGTATTTAATATTTTTGTAGAATAAATGCACCTACAAATGCCAATTACCTCTGGCTCCTCTCCCTCCAAATTCCTAAATGAGTGAAAGGACAAATTAAAAATTAGGTCAATGAATCACTTGTACATCTCTGCAGCAAGAATGAAAAGTTTTCAACTCTCAGGGAGTCCTGGAGACTTGTAAGCCTAATAATGCATGTGGCCCATTCTTTATTTTACTTTTCTACTCTTGAGGGAAATAAACATGTGCAGGGGACAGCTCACTTTAATGCTATACAAAGGTTTTCTTCCATAAGTATTTAGAAGACTTTAAAGCACTTGGCATGTTGAGGAGAAATAGTCTAGAGACCTCCATTAATTCATTTGACAATAACTTATTTGATGAATGTTGCAGTTGTACTTCTACACTGTGTTGTTTTAAGGAGGCATGTAAGAAAAAAAGTCAATGGATTTCACCGTTTTTTTACTCCATGCAACAAACTGCCTCTTCTGCGAGAGATGCTGGAGGAGGCTCTGGAAGCACACTGACACCACCCCATCTGTCTCTTTTCTGTCCAGCCCTCTGCAGCCTCCGTACATATAGAGCCTGACAGCTGATATTTCAGCCCAGCATTGATTTTTCTCTTCAGAGTTGAATAACTGTGACCAAACACACAGTGCACTTTGTTTTAGCTGATCCTACCTCATTAGCTGTTGCTAACACACACCTATGACACAGGGATTGCTTGGGCCAAAGCTCTCTGTTTACTCAGGCAGAGTACATCTTAAGGTCTTAAAGTGCTCTCGAAGGACTCCACCCGGCACCTGATGGGTAAAGTATCTCGGAAGGAGCAGAACTATTAGTGTCACCTAACGTAATCATAACTCAAAGTCTTCTATTGGAAGATGCCCAGTGGTGACATCAGAGCTAGCCCAGCTATTTTCATTTGAAGGAACTCTTTAATTTGCAGCTTGCACTGCTCAGTTGTCTTCTGGCTCTAGCCTTGACCTCACCAGGCTCTGTGCTTGAGTCCTCACAGGAACCTGGTTTTCTTCAGCTTTCCTCAGTTGAATCCACAGACTGACTCTGTATTTAAGTTTCAAAGCCACCCCTCCAGTGCCCCTTCTCTTTCTTAGGGGTTGGAGGTCCCAGTCTTGCCCAATGCCCTGTCCAAGCTCAGAGTTGCAGAGGCAAGATGTTCTCATTTACACCTGACAACTTTAGCAGTAGCTGCTGGCAGAAGCTGATAGATATGTCACTGATTCTCAAATAATTGTTCTTTACTTTAGATCGCCCAGGTAAAAAATGCACAGCTTGGTAAGATCAGTAAAGAAGCCTGTTTGCTATTTCATGCCTCAATTTCCTGTTCAACAGCAAAACTGCTCTTGAGTCTTCTTTAGAACTGGGTCTCAATTGTGTCCATGAGGATCCACCATCTCACACGTTTGTTTTTTTCTCAAAACCTCATGTTTTCTCTTTTTCTCTGATGTTTTAAATCATGGTTCCCTACAATAATCAGGAACAGAGTCTGGCAGAGCTTTCAGGCCCCTTTGTCAGGAAAGCCCTTATACCACTCATAGGTGAATGACTCTGCAGCATTTTGTCATCAACTCCTTGACATTTCAAGCAAGTTGAAGGTAAAATTCGAGCTGGAAAGGCTGACAACCCAAGAAATCACATAAAGGCATTCAGAGCTCAGTACAGAGAACAGGCAGTATAAAACCACAGAGTACAGTGTACATAGTTCCGTTTCTTTGCTATTTAAAGCCTAGAAAAGCCCATCTCCATGAACACACTGGGTGTTTGGCTTGGTAATGGTGTATATACTTCATCATTTTTTAAAGGAGTTGTACATACCCCCAAAAGGAGTTTGCTGAGGCTGCACAGCAATCTCCCTCTCCAGGTTCTTCAACGCTGAGGGATTTTATTTCAGCCTCTCTCTCTCTCGGGTTCAATCTCCTAGGAAAGGACACTGACGGAAATGTCCACCGGGTGGTTAGCAGTATTTAATTTCATACACCATTTACAATGTACTGAAGTCAGCAAGCTAAATAAAGCCGGTGAGACAGAAGGCTGTGTGGGTAAGTACAGAGAGGGATGCACAGAGTCAGCCACACCACCACGGTGAGCATTTTTTGGTTTGGTATAGTGGCCACTGCCATGGGCCTCCTTCTTCTGGCTGTATCATATAGCTGTCAGTCATTTCACACAAAGAAAGAAGGAAAAAAATTATGTGCAAAAATATGTGTGGTCTGAGAATTGGTACTTCTTAAGGTTCTCCCTGTTTGTATTACTCTGACCTCGTGCTTCTTACTTTGTCTGAAATTAATAAGTGAAAAAGACAAATAATGTGGTTCTGCAGTATGACTTCCCTGAATTTGCTGCATGCTTCTCTTCCATCCTAAAGAACAGAAGATGGAACATTCCCAGACATAATGTTGGTCTAAATTTTGGAGTACATGGTTGTCTTTGGCCAGAAAGAAAGAGAAGTGACACCCTTGTCACACCAGTCCCACTGCTGCACAACTTGCTAGGAACTCCAAGAGGGCTGTTATTATTCACCCTTTCCAGCAGACTTCAAATAATCCATTAAAAGGCCGGGGGTGGGGAGGAGGAGAAAAAAGGAGTTCTGATATTCTAGTCATTCCTGTTTCAAAACCAGGCTCCATACATAACTAACAAATAATAAAAATCTGCAGTTCAAGTAACCAGTGTTGTCTCAACTGTGTTATATCTACACAATTAACATTTTTTAGAGATTAAAATTCAGACCTCATGGTTTTAAAATTAAAAAGTAATATTCCCCAAGTCAGTCAAAAAGGCCTGACTGAATGCAATGACTATGATGAGGGTTTTCCATTTCCAACAAGGTTTCTGTGCTCCTGGTGTTTCCACAGACCTTGTGTTGGTAACTAACACTTGCTTCAGTGTCTCATGTTCCCTATGTCTCAAATAAAACCACCATTTGTTGGGAGAGGCCCAGCAGAAGAGCTGAACACCTGGCCTGCAGGGAGGTCTGTCAGTGGAAGATGCTTTTCTCAGCCCCCATCGCCTATGCAGGCTCCACCAAGGAACCATGCCCCAAAGGGTCTTCACAAACCAGGATGATACAGGGGAGACTTTCGACAAGTTGCCTTGTGTCATGAAGCACACACACCAGGGAACTTCTTCCACGGCCTGAAGATGCTCCTTGCTCAGCAGAATGGGTAATGTATTCAGCAGGAACATGCGTGAAGGCAGAACAGAGAAACATAAGATGCAGCTGCACAACTGGGTGAGGTTATGAAAGGGTACAAAGGAGAGAAATCCTGGATGGAGTTTTTAGGTGGTCTGCAGTTAACCTGGGGCCTCAGCTTGGGGATCACTGATTCTACCAGAGGGCTGAATTTTACAGGTAACAGGTAACCATAGAACACTTTGTAGACTGGGATGGAAATGTGCCTGCTGGTGGGAGAAGGCAGGAATACATTAATGTTAGATAAAGCTGATCAGCCATGAAAAGAGCAGAGCTGTTATACATTCATCTGTGGTTTGTGGCCAAAAAAAAAGAAAGATGGATCTGTGGCAAAAAAGTAAGACTACATTTTTTTTGGCTGCCATTGTACCAAGCCAGGTATCTGAGTAGAAAGCAAGACTGGAAACTTTTGTTGAAGAAACAGCAAAGAGGAAATAATTTGAAAACTGGCTTTAGTAAAACCTTGAGGTATGAGGCATATGCTAGAATATAAAGGCCTCCAGTTATGAATTATATAGAAAGTGATTGAAAAGGATATATCATGTACAGAAGAGGGGAGGAGTGGATGGTACTTTATAATAGACACCTTCACTATTTTCACTAGAACAGCTAATCATAAGACCCAAGAAATAAAGTCAGTGGATATCATCTAGGTCTTACATGAGAGACCCTACCCTGTAGATCCTGTTATGACAGATGAAGATTCATTGCTTATCAAAAATTTGTGGTTACTTTAAAATCACTTATAACCTGATCAAGGGGTATATTATTGGATGTAGGATGGGGCAATAAATCCTCATTACAGGACATATTGTCACCTTGTTTCATTGTAATGCAGCCACACAAAAACTTACAGAATCAGGGATCGGGAATGCAAATGGTGTGTGCAGAATAGAAGTCTGGGTGCTGAACACAGCAATGGTGAAGCTGGGAAACTCAGATATAAAAAGGGCAATTTTAATATTGTGTGTATAGGGAGATCAGTGAGGAGGAGCAATGTTGTGTCTGTGCTTTTGAAGGCTAATGAAAATCTAATGAGAGGAAAACAAATACAGAAGAATCCTGTCTGGTTAATGAACTACCCTACAGTGAGACATTTAAATATTTCTTTCTGTTTATTTTTCTTTTTTCTAACACAGAAATGACAACAATAATGTCATCACTTTCATTAGTAAAAATATCCAGTACTAAGAAGGTTTGATATTTACAGGAAAAGACTCTAGTGGCAGGGCATCAATACTCACCAAACACAGGCAACTTGTGATTGGAAATAATTGGCCACAAGAACTGTTTATCTGGGAAGAAAATGCGAAGAGAAATCTGAAGGAAATACAGGCTTATCCCAAAGCATATGGAAAATCTTTCATCAGTCTCAGCTGTGTCTGTTTTTCTTGCATTTCATTACACCTGCAGTATTACGGCCCTGGCAATGGAAATCACTCGTGAGCTCATACTTACAGCACTCGCACGTGCTGTGCAAGCTGCTCTCACTTGTAGGAATAGGTGAAACCCTGTTGCTTGAGAATTTTCACTTTATGTGTTTATATCCTTAACACATTAAAATGTAATTGTATTTCAAAAATGCTTCCTTATTGTGAAATAAAATGAGCATCATTGTAAGAGTTGGTTGGGGTTTTTTTTCATTTGGAATATACACAGCAGCTAATTAGCTTGCTAACGGGATCTTTGTGTTCAGAATCAGTACCGCATTTTGTTACGCCCTGTGAACACCCGCAAATGCATTTTTAATTTCTGAGAGGCAGCCCGGATCCCGCTCGGCACTGGCCATGGCTGAGTGGCCGAGCGGCCGAGAGCCTCTCTGTCCTGCAGAGCTGCGGCCAGAGGCATCTCACGGTGCAGAAGCCTTTCTGCAGCACCAGCCCTTCCACTGCTAATTGATAGCTGGCACTAAATAAAGTTAATTGGTGTGTGCCCCACCTCACTGTATTATTTTGGCATAATTAAGCAATGTAAGCTGTTGCTTTCTCAAAACATACACGTGCATAGCAACAACCAAAAAAGGTTATATTTTGTTCCTCACAAGAAAATAACTCATTAATGCAAATTTGTTTGGCATCTGTGGTTTAGCTTGCCATAGGCAAAAGAAAGGAGTCAGGTTCAATCCAAGTTTAATTGCTACAAATGCTATTCTGGGACCTCATGAAAACAAGGTGATTCATACATGTTATTAAGCTTTCCAAGTGATCACAAGCCTAAGTATGTGAAGTAGATACAAAAAGGATAAACAGAAAGTTTAAAAACAAATACAGCCTTAGTTATAACAAAATAACCCCCAAACAATTCTCTTGATTTTGTAAGGTAAATGAGGTCAGGTTTCAGCCCCACTTTATTTAGAGCAGAGACTCCCCCCGCCTCGCAGGTGCAGCCCCGTGCCCAGCTCCCCGCAGCACCCGCACCGGGAGCAGGGTCCTGGGGGGGTGCTGCATGGGGGGAGCAGAG
Organism: Elanoides forficatus; assembly: GCA_025311575.1. Lineage (NCBI taxonomy): Eukaryota > Metazoa > Chordata > Aves > Accipitriformes > Accipitridae > Elanoides > Elanoides forficatus. The sequence continues at coordinate 22,635,277 of JAOBAS010000037.1, read as the reverse complement.
GGCGCTGCTCTGTGCGGGCTTCCTTCGGGGGGGGAAAGAGCATGTCTTCACCTTTAAAAGCTGGAAGCGAGGAAGGAAGAACAGAGAGGAAAATGGAAGAAAAAAAAAAGAAAAAAGAGAGAAAAGGTAGAAAAAGAATGTCAGAGATGGAAAGACAGAAAGACAAAGAAAGCGAGGAAAACAAAGAAAACAAAATGAAAGTAATACAGAAACAAAGAAAAAGAAAAGGCAAATAAGAAACGCTTCCAACAGCACAGATGGAACTGGACATAAACCAGAAAGAAACAAAAGCTATACAGTGATATAAATTTTTAAGCAAAACTCACCACCGACCTCAGATAACAAGAAACAGTTCAAGCCAAATAATGGAAAATCAATGGGGGTAAAAGAGGAACCCAGGAGCAAGACTGCAGAAAGTGTTCCTTGAAATAAAAGAAGCAATAAAGAGCTGAAGTCACCTTTGCTTAGAAATGGGCGTGAAAAATTGAAGGAAATGATAGACACTTTTTCTTGGCATGTATTGTGCAAAAAGGGAAAGTTTTTTTCCCCTGTACCGGTAGAAAGAGAGAAGTGTTTCCTTTCTTGGACAAGGGAATTTCTAGAAAACCTCTGTCTCATGTTGGTTTTGTAACATGTATGTATTGGTTCAAGTGGACAATATAAAAAAAGCTTAAAACCTGATAGAACAAATAAGCACAGTAAAGGATATAGCTCTGGCTAGCTATAGGGGTTGTTAGAAATATAAATACTAAAAATTTTACTACCCAAATAATCCATACATTTAAAGTTTGCCTTCATTTCAACCAATAATAAAACCTGGAGAATAAAATTGTGACAAATCCCACAAAGATGTGATTTGCCACTAAAAAAATACCTTCTTGCTCAAAAAATATTTTATGAGTTACCATTTTTACTGCCTACTATATTCTACAGTATTTTTAAATTAAACAAAAAGTAATTTGAAAACAAAAAGGCTGAAACAGTTCCTTTCAAAATCTTGAAAGAGGATGTTTCACCAGCATCTGAGCTCTTTTTGCCATCGTGCTTTTGTGTTTTGTTTTTCAGAAAGCAAAATTTGGTGCAATGGACATCATTTCACTAAGGCTTTTTACTTCATTTTATTTTCATCTTATTTTTCAAAGGATGCATGTGGATGCTGGGAAAACGGCATAAAGGAACGCTATTTTTTTCCAACAGAAGGCTCAGAAATTACTTTTTGCAGTCCTTGCAGTAAGAAAAGTTGATTATTCTCTCTATAAACAGAATGTTTGGTCATTGGGGATTGCTTCCATGACAAAAGTTCAGCCATGCCTTCACTTCTTGAGTACTATATCTTAAATTGCAAGAGACAGCAAAGACAAGAACTATCTCAGTTGCTTCTTTCCTTTTTTCTTTTTCTTTTTCTAACAGAGGCTTTCTCCAAAAGCAGTGATACAACTGAAAACAGAGCCCAGGGAGGGGATGAAAAACCGCCCGAAGGATTTTTAGGTAAGGCGCCGTGCCTGGCCTCTTACACCCCATCCCAAAGTGCGAAGTTGCCCCCCCGCCCCCCTCCAAGCCTGTTCTTCCCCCTGCCCTGGCCAGGAGCCCCCGTGCCCACCAGTGCCGGCCCTGGGGCTGTGGCTGGTCCCAGCACCGGAGGTGGTGGGCTGGTGGGGCAGGGGTCTGCTCGTGCTGAAGGCAGCGTGTTTCAGGGGCTGCAGGCAGGTTAGGAACTTGCTCCGGGGGAAAAAGTAGTAGGAACAACAAAAGTAATGAAGAGATGGAGAAGGACTAGCACATGTAAAATATGAAATAAGGTGGTTTGACAGCTGTATTTTGAGAATGTGAAGACATGTCGGGGAAAAATAGAAAGCGCTTCACAACAATTTCACGGAGAAGGTTTTTCTGGTTGTTCCTTGGGTTTTTTTCCAAACATCATTAAATTGTATATACGGTATATGTACAAAGCAAGCAAGCTTGGCAATGTTTAGGAGATAATAAAGTACACCGCAGAGACTTCATGCTGTATTTGAACAGTATAAATTAGTGTAATGCCAGAGAAAGTGAACTTGTTTGCACTGGTTGAGAACTTGAACACCTTTTGAAGTTAGAGTTCCTGTACTGTTTTCATATTGCTTGAATTTCCCTATAATTACAGTAGCTACTTATAAATTTGTGAAAAGAAAAATAAAGTAAAAATCTTTCCATTATGATCAAGGGCATATGATATTTTTGTAAGAGTGGCATTACAGAAAAACATGTAGTAGGAAACAGTACTACTCCAAGCCCGCGTTTTGGTCAAACACGTGAACCAAATCTGCAGGAAAGAGTTGGCAGAGATGAGCGGTGCATGGATTGGAAAGCATGTCCACCAGTCGCTGCTGCTGGTACTCTGCAGATGCCTGTCCGCTGGCGGGGCACGCTCCCTGGCAGCGGGCTGTCATCAGCTTTCATCACGAAATGCATGCAAACAGCTTCCTGACAAGTCCTGACCACAGACGACTGGAGACACAAACACCTGGAGCCTTTCAAAGTCACAGGCTGCTGACCTGCTGTGGAGCAAGCAAGCGAGCAAAAATAACACAAAAACCCTCCCACAAGCGGAGTAAACAGCTTTGTTATAGGATGGGAATACCAATAAATTGGGCGCCTCGACGAGCCCATTTGCTCAGACTCGTAGGAGGGCTGATCTGAAGGCAGGTCTCCGTTTCAGGAGAGGTGTTCAGGTTTCGGCAGGACTCTGCCCACGCTGGCCGGCAGCACGGCGCAGCGGGAGAGCTGCCCCTTGCATAGCACTTGGGCTGGAGGACCAGGCTTTCACCTCCGTGGGCTTTCCTTCAGAGGACTTGTAGTCGGGTCCCACAGGTTGAGTGCACCTTCGTGAGTGGAGCGTGCTTCACGGCTTGGGTTTAATTTTTATTACACCTGCTTCCGAGAAGTTAGAAATATATGATAAGAAAACAGTATAATTCGCTTCTCCTGTTTAAGGCACTGTTTCATTGTGAAATGCAAATCTCTTATACTACAAATTAAAACTGAGATAGACAATGTTTGAATGTTGATTAGTTATAATAAAATCTTCCAAATCCTCAGGGTTACATTTTCTTGAGTTGTTAATTTTAGAAGTTCCAAAAGTATTTTAAACAGATTGAGACTGGAATCTTTTTCAGATGTTGCAATTTTTTTACAACGCAGAGAAGAAAGATCCATCAAGATGCCTATAACCATATCAGTGCACAGGTGATGTCTGTGGGCTGCAAAGTGTGAGAAGTAAAACGGTCACCGTAACTTGCTCTGGTGTTTATTGTGCTAAGGCACTGACCATGCTTACCATTTCATGTACCAGTTGAACGTGAGTTTGGGTTGCACACGTACCAACTCAGCACCTGAGTGCATCCTGTTCCTTGTATTTCACAGTGCTGTGTTTGTAATCTCTTCTTTTAAATTACAAAAATATTACTCCATTCCTTTTTATAGTGATCTTGAAGCTACATCAAAGTCATGTTAATCTATATGATGGATCTCTAATTTAAATCTTTGTAAGTTTTCTGGAACACCATTATCAAAGAGTTAATTTGAACTATGATACTGAATCATAGTTAACACTCTGATGAAAATGTCTTTCTCTTCACCCCACCTCCTGAAGGGATAATGAAAATCAAAAAAAATCAAAAGCAAAGCCCAAGTTTTGTGGATGAAAAGGAAGGAATGGCTCCCAGCTGCGGGGTGCCTTGCTGCGGGCAGAGGCGAGAGATGCCTCTCCGCTGTCCCGGACTCTCCAGGCACGCTGCTGGCCAGCACATCTTCCATCACGTGTGGAGTCTGCTTCGGGGGCCCGTCCCAGCCCCCAGCCCTCGGTATGGGGTGGGTGTTTAGTTTAGCTGGCACCCAGGACCTGATGTGTGCACGGAAATGTAGAAATGACCAATTTTGTCATTGCAAACCAAAATATGAATGGCACTCTGAACAGGTATGGCACTCTTGACTGATGCCAAGAGAGAAAGGAGAGTCGAGACATCAGGGAACACGAGCTGTGGCTGTGTGAGCCAGAAGCAGTGGAAGGCGACCTTTGGTGTATAGCACTGCCTCTGTGCTACAGAGAGAAACTACAGCACAAAGATGTAAGACAAAGGCCTTTGACACAATGTTTTACCAAAACTGTACAGAATTTATCATATTTATATCCTTAATATTACAGAATATTATTTTTAAAGTCCATAAATTTAATGCTGCAAAGAGGCATTTGTTCAATAACAGGAAGAGTTGCAATCCCGTGATGAACGCCCTTCCTTCTCTTGGTTTCTTACAAGTCTTTCTCCCTGGAGAGATCTTCCAGGACAACCACTGATGAATCTCTTTAGGTGAGATTTTTTTTCCCTAATTCCTTTTGCCTGTCCTCATGCTTTGCTTTCTTCAGCACTGTCTCTGGAGATGGCCTACGGGGCCGTACCTCCTTCTTCAACTGGAATGCACGCACCACCACAATCAGTTTTTCTCCACCTGCTCCATCAGCATGCAACCTGCCAAGGTCGTTAGTGAACTACTGTGCTTGAGACAGCTGCATCAGGGCACGCAAGACCATTTCCAAGAAAGCTTTTCTAATTTCCAAAACTGTACTAGTTTGTCTAAAAGGCACTGCCTGTGCCTAGAGCTCTGCAAATACCCTTGGTTCAACATGCTTACAACATACCACCACTGTGAAGTGTGATGCTGAGCTACTACTACTGAAACAGCTCCAAAAGGCAGTGAAATGTTGATGCAAAGCCTGACCAATCTGAGACATAATTTCTTACTCAAGCACTTGGCAGGCAGCATGTAAAAAATAATGAATACATTCATAGTCATTGCCCACTATCTGCAGCATTGGTAGCTACTGCTTTTTTCAAGGAGTCTACATTAGCGTCAGGGCTCTTTGCTGCACAACTATTCTGCTAGTCCAGGACCAGCTGTGACTAACTGACATTTCCGTCAAGCAAGACAACTTCAGTCACATCCTCTATAACCTCTGCTCGGTATTCAGCTTTTGTGAAAAAAATATCAAAAAAGAATCAATGCAACTTTGAGCAATGTTGATGAAAAAGATACTTCATTGAGAAACAATTTGCAATGAAGCCACAGCAACGACAGCTCAGCCTGTTCTGAAGTCCTACACTGAGTGCGTGTGAGCAGATGCAGGTCAATGCAAGCTTCATTGCCCTTTTTTGAACTGCCTCCAAATGAAGCAACCTTAGTCAGAATTGGTATAAATGCACTGATACGATTTTGTGCCTGAGATAACACACTGTGAAGTCCTATGACACCTACACTGTAGTAGCACGTACAACCCTGGTGAATAATGCATTGAGCCAGAAGCACCTGCAAATTTTATGTGATAAATTCCTTTTGCTCCTAGTCATTTTCCTTTAAAAAACCAAAATGCATACAGACTGCAGATTGTACTTCAGCCTGTACAGACTTTAAACTAGCTGTCTCTTACTTGGGGACTGATGCATGCTGTGGCTGTCCAATAGCATTACTCTAAAACTGGGAGTAATAAAAATTCTATTTTTCCATAGAATGAGAAAGGGGATTGATCTTCTGTTTTGAAAATACTGATTTATATTACCCCTTTCCCAGTCTTCTGGAATGTGACCAAATTCTAAAACTGTGAGATGACTTTGTGAAACCAGCAATGAAATCCATTCTGCTGACCTTGAATAATTCTGGAGTGATAAAGTCCAGTACGTTATTGCTTGTCAGGCATCTGTCTGTCTGTCATTATAGCCCTTCTCTGTAGGACCATTAGTATAACTGGTCATACTCGATATAACCACAGAGGCAATCTGTTTCTTAATTCAAAGAAATATTCTCCCAGACATGTTGTACGTCAGTACCATGGAAATGTTCCTCATTGTCATACTTAGCTGGGGGACGCAATGGCAATGGATGCCCACCCAGTAGTTCACAAAGCATTAGAAACCGGATGAGGCAGATGGTCAGAAAGTGACCATAATATCTCATAATAAAATCTGAATGGGATTGTCAAAAGAACTTCATGTCTTCCTTTTAATACCAGTACTTCAAGTCAAACTTTTATTTACAGGTTTGATGGGAAAACCTGTTTCTTATCTTTTTTTTTCTTTATGCCTTGGGTCCCTAATGTAAGCATAAGATGGGTAGCAAAGACAGGAGCAAATGAATACAGAGAGGAGAAAATAAAAATGTGGAAGAATACAGACACATATCTGAGAAACCTGTGTGGTTAATCATGCACATTATGATGCGCATATTCAGTGTTTCCGTATGTTTCATCTGTAAAAAAAAAAGTGCATTATGTAAAGAATGAACCTTGGATGCAGTGATCCTGGGCACACTCACTGAGCGCTGAGGATGGAGGTGGAGCAAAGTCTGAGAGAGGTTGTCTCATCACCTGCATCAGCATAATGGGAACAGATGGCAATGTGATACTGGGAGAAGTATTATAAAAAAGTAGATTTTAAGACACAAAATGAGCATTTTACAAGTAGCAGGACAGTTACACATGAGGATGTTATATTTTTGGGTTCATGAAGGGAAGGTTAAATTAAGATTTGCAAATGCAAAGTCCTAAATTCTTGGTTAAATACAGAGAAATAGTGGGTTTATCTGCACTCTTTCACTCACTTTTCCTGATGCTTTCCTTTGATAGAATCTTTAAGGTTAAAGGCTCTTTCTCAAGAAGGAACACAATGTAAAGCACAGCTTTTTGTCTACATTTTAAGATGCCAACTTTGGCTGATGTTCAGTACCCTTTCCTTTCCCACAGACATTACAACTACTGATTTAACTGTTTTTTTGTTTTGTTTTGGTTTTGTTTTTTTTTGTAAAATTAGTCACCTCAGACTTTTGGGAAAATCTGTAAACAGGGGAGTTAGGGAGGAATTACCCTTTCTGAGAGCACAACCTGCAGACCGGGAACACGAGTTGGCCCAGGGGCCCAGCCCAGGCGCTGTGGCTCTGCCCGGGCAGGGGTGGCCACAGCAGAGGACATTAAATCTGCTTTGGAAGATTAACCCTGCACTTGTTGTGCTCCCTCGAAAATCAGGCTGATGGAAGTGTCGAGGTTTAGCTCCAGAAACACAATTAGCAGCGAAAACAGGACTTTCAACAAATGGCATTATGATGGATTAAGGAGGGATTACTGCCTTGTATCTAACAGCTCTCAAGAAAATAACTTTACAAAAAATAAAAAAGCTAAGAAATTAACTTGTTTTCCACTGGAAGTACATTTGTTTGCCTTCACTGCCATCTGCCAACTCTCACCTATTTTATAAACAAGAATACTAAAACAATAATACAAATCGCTCAGGAAAAACTTGACACTGAAACTCATTATTCAGGCACGGTCATGAAATCAGCCGATGGTCAACGAGCTGCCAGCACCTATTACTTTTCACCGGGCTCGATAAACCTCCGCTTTGCAGCTCGATTGGGCTCTCTCCTCAGCCCTCCGCCGGGCAGAGGGGTGACGGCGGGCTCGCCGATGGCGGGGCTGAAGCCGAAGGCGTCCCGGGCGGTCAGGGAGGGACGGGGAGCTGCGGGCCCTGCGGAGCCGTCCCAGGCTGCCCGCTCGCCCCTTGCCCATCTCTGCCCAAGAGCCGCTCCTCCGGCCGCTGTCCGCACCCCGCTCGGGTCCTCCCGGCCCCTCAAAAGCCGCGGCTGGGCAGGGGGAGTCGTGCACGGGGTGACTCCGGCTGGGGCTGGTCTCTTCCCACCAGCCCTCGCTGTCCTTCGCCCCCTTCAGAATTACCTGAACTCATCATCTCCGCCATCCTGGGGCAGAATCCCCGATCTACGCATTATTTGCCAGCTGATCCTGTAGGCTACGGGAGATGGCTGGCTGGTAGCGCTGCGGGCTGAGAGGACGACAACCTCTGCACCCCTCCTTCTCGCCATCCGAAAGCCTTTGCAAGCATCTTCCATATTCGCTTTGCGGCAACCTGTGGTGTGGACTATGTGTGCGCGTGGCTTGAATACAACTGTGGGAAGAGGAGACAGCAAGTTTCAGTTTTTCCCATCTCTCCTTCTCATCTCCTTTCTGGTGACTGTTATTCAATTAAAGTCATCCTAAAACTTTCTGCTCAAGTGCACTATGTGCTCGAGCATCCCAGGGAGGGAGCGCTGCATTAGTAAAATCATCTTTAGGATTCAGGATCCCTCTTCAAAAGAATCTGTAAAGTTTTTAACAAGGGTAACCAGACCTTTTATTTTCTCAGTGGGCCACAAAAAAATACCGCTTAAGGTTATTAATTTTCTCACAATATGACTCTCAAATGCTGGATGAAAAAGAATTTATATTCCAGGCAGTGCATCCATTTTAATTATGTTTACCTTCCAAGTCTTTCTAAATCAGACTTGATTACATTTAATAAGGGCTTTAAATGTGTCTTAATAATGTTTGGAATTAATACTGGTTTGTGAGTATCTGAGGATGGTAGGTCCCCCGGAGACCCTCTGAAGTCTTGTTGTGATAAATAATCTAAAGCAACCACCTGTGATAAGAAATATTTTGCATTTTTTTTCATCAATTTTCTGTGCTGATTGATAGGGGTTTTTTACTGTGTCCACATAGCAGAATAACTCAGGCAGTGGCAGGCAGGAACAACAGTCGATATATTAAACTGCCTAATAATTTTTTATTTCCTTCTGACTATCGTTCGTGTGTGTCTTTCTTAACAGCACTTTCTGTCCGCGAAAGCACATAGCGATGTGTGAGGTACGTGGCAAGTCCCCAGCCCACAGACCGCGACTCCAAAACCCACCGCCGTTACTTGCTCTGCTGGCTGCTCAGCGAGGACGCAGTCCTGCTCCTGCTGAAGAGGCACGGGTGGGTTTCTGGGGGCCTCACAGCCACCTTCCCCAGATCGGTAACGCCATGGGAGACTGAAGTTGCCTAGGTAGTCACTGAGCTGGAGTATGGAGGTAACAGCGCTGGGAATGATGAAAAAGTAATTAGTGGCAGGTTGTTTACTTGGGAGGAGTTTAGATGAGGAAAAGGAGGTGCAGAGCTGGCAAAAACGTGGGTTCAAGAGAGAAGAATATAGGCAATAGGCATGAAATTGTGCGGAGAGCAAAGAATGGGGGATTCGAGGTCGGTGGGAGTGGGGATGACTACAGGCGGTGAGCTGACCTGGGGGACGCGGGAGGGGACCCCTGGGACAACCCGCTGGGCTCTCCAGTCCAAAACCTCACTGTGACCAGCACGGGAAGAAGGGATGGGTTTGTCAGGAGGAGTAAACTTGTGCCTTACTACTATGTGCAATAGCAAAGAAGGGAAAAGGAAGCAGAACTGGAAGCAAATGGCACTTCTGAGTGTGATTTGCAAGATTCCTCTACAGCAATACAACCATGTATCAATAGTAACACCAATAACGGTAATAGAACTGGAACCGATCATTGCTTGCAGTGATAAAATTGTGGAGTAACATTACTAAGAATTTTGTTGATTTTTTTAACTAATTAAGGTATTACTTTTTTTTTTTAAGGTGTGTTGCTTAATCCATAAAAGGTATAACCATCTCACTCAGTTACCTCTCTAGGCTCCAGTCTGGAGGGGTAGACTCAGACTTCAGGAGTAACAGCAAGCTTCAGCTTGCGTTGTGTTGTTTACTCTGCCTTTATAGCCAATGGGAAAGAGAGAAATACATGATTCGTCTATAGCTAGAAGTGCTTACGTTAGGTCAGATGGACAGAGCTCCAAAGTGCCTGTTTCTCCCTGTTGGCTGCATTGGGATGGCAGCATCAATAGCTCAGGTGCAGACATTTGAAGTTATGTGACCCATTGAAAATGGATGGGCGGACGGAGCCCCTTTAGCTGCAAAGCCTGTGTGGCAAGTTGTTCATCCAGTGCACAGCTCTTTCCCAGGGGCAGCTGGAAAAAAGAAAGAAGTCCAAGAAATGTTACATAAAAAAAATTCTTATAATTTTAAAATAATAAAAAAAAAAAACCTTTAAGATTAAATGCTCAAACAACACAGAGTTATCTGGGCTATGCTGCTTCAGATCTGCCTCAGATAAGCTATGGTGTGAGAACCTGCCTTCCAAAGGTTGTGCTATTCAGTGATGCATAACCACTATGGAGGCTTATACAAGTAGCACTACCATTTTTTGCAAGGAAGTTTGCATGTTAGAAGCTGCTTGCCCTATCTTTGTGCTACCTAAATTAGTTACAGATACACCTTCATGTAGTAGCAACTAAAACGTTAAAGCCATTAAGGTACAAATAGGAAAGCAAATGTAGTTTCTGACTGTACTTGAAGTATAATTTTCTGGGCAATAAATGGAAACCTTTTTTGTTAGGATCTGTGCACTAAATGTTAATCCTTTTGTATTCTACTATAATAATACATTCTGATATAAATGAGCCATGTGATATGGAATTGGGGTTGAACTGCAGGGGAACAAACTACAGCCATAAAAGAACTTGAAACTTGAAAGTTTTCAAGAAGAAATGGGGACCTTGAGAACGGTGAATAAAGTGGCCATGTTTTGGTGAGTATGCAGGAAGAAGAGCAGCACCTGGGACTCCAGCCACCTGATCACATGCAGTTCTGCTTCATGTAAAGGCTCCCCAGGAGGAACCAGCCAAGTTATGCAGGATTTTCAAATTCCAGAAACTTTATGCTTTTGCACACACAAAATCCTGCATTTGCCTGTTTTTTTCTGGGTTTTGTATACATTTATCTCTGTTCCACTTCTGTTCTAAAATGCAAACATGCCCAGCACCCAACAGCCTCTGTTCTGATATCCTTGGACCACTTGCAAATAAAAATCTACATACCTGGTAGGCATCCAGTGGGATGATGCCTTCAGTAAGTCTGACCCCAAGTATGAGATCTGAGAAATCCCTTTTGAAGCTCAGCTATCAGCGCTTACACACTTCTGTGCTTCAGCTGCAAAGCCCAGGGAGGTATGTCCCGAACGCGGGGAGAAGTGAGGAGGGACTTGACCTGTGGTTTGGATGTTCAGATAGGAGAAGTTATCTAGTCTTGTGCAAGAAGGTCTGAGATGCACCATGAGTAGCTTTTTCAGCCCAGCCAGCTCTAGACGGGCAGCTACACTTGCCAGATGCAGCTCCACGAAGCACAGGGTCTCCATCCCCTGCTAGTCCCAGCTTGCTGGGCAGAAAAAACAATCCAGCATGCTGGCGTGCCCTTGCTCAGGGCTCAGCAGTGCAGACCTTGCTGGGGGTGCAGGACACACCATGGCCCTTTTCCTACCCGGCACCTCGCTCCCAGGAGAGCACAAAGTGATCTCAGCTGTGCTGAAAATGAAATTATCCTCCTTTGATGTCATAGGGGATTTCAGGAATGAGTTGGTGTTATTGATGACTGTTAGTCATCTACTTCTGTAACCCTTTAAGAAATAAAGGAAAAGAAGATTTATGTCTTTGATGTTAGCTGTGCAGGGAAACCACTTCACAGAAAGATGAAATGATGTCAGTAAACTCAAGAGGTTCTCAGGTCTTAAAGAGAGCAGCAGCCCCGTATCACATCACCACTTCAGCCACGAATTAGCTTTATTTCTTTGTTTTTAATTTTCTCTCTCGCACAGATGTCACTGAGCTCTTTAATACCCTTCTTCTGATCTACTACACAGAAAAGCTTGTGCTGAGTTATTTCTGGCTATTTTACCTTAAGTATGAATCCTGCACTCCTTCTCCAAGAGGGCGTTTGTCATGTCCCTGCAGCTCTCAGCCCTGGGGACCCATGAGCACTGGAAACTGCAGAAACTTTCACCCCAAACCAGTGGATGAATCGGCATTTCTGGCTGCAAGAATCCAGCCTGATTTACAGGACCTTCAATCTGGCAAAGCCAAACAGATTAGGAATTCCTGTTACACAGGCTGGAGATGTAGGGTTGAAAGGAAATTATTCAGGTACTTCAAAGGAATCTTTTATGATCCTCAGCTGTGTATAGATAACTACGTAGCCATTACATCCAGAGCATATCCTTTAGTCTCATCCTTGTTTCTTTCTGTACCAAAGTTTTCAAGTCACTAAAAGTAACTAAAAAAACCCCTCCCTAGTTATATTGTAAAATTCCAAAATTCACGAGAATATGATTAAAATAGGTAGATATGGATGGATAGACAAAACTCATTTGCAAAATGAGTAGATGACTGATTTTATTAAATTCGTGTTGTCTGTTAAGTTTTAATGAGAATTTAGAATAGTAGAATCACCGAATAATTTCAGCTGGAAGGGATGTCTGGATGTCCAGCTTTCCTCAGTGTGGGGCCAGACGAGATCAATTTGCTTAGGGCCTTGTCTGGTCTTATTATAGATTATTACTTAACCCCCCAAAAGGGAAAGGAACAATGTGCCGATGTTACCCATTACTTATTCTCTCTCTAAAACAAACAACCAAGCCCCCAACCCTTCAGTTAGCCACACGCTGAGCTGCAGCGATACCACCTGCCCATTCAGTTGTACAACTACCTGTCATTGTCACCAGTCACACGTTAATAACTTGCAGTGGTTTGGAAATGACCAAAAGGCTGTAAATATCTCAAGTATAATTCCCCACCGCACCCCCACCCCCCCAAAAAAAGGGCAGCAGGCTTCAGCAATGGGAGCGCAGTTGTGTTTCAGTTGACGCTGTTAGGAGTCTGTCTCCAGCCCCAGTTGTTTTCCACCTGGTGGCAGTGGGTGCTTTGCTGCCAGGCTCCAGGGTGTTTGCAGGTCCATGGCTTGCTGAGCTGGGTGGGTGCTCTCCGGGGCATGGATGCTGCTCAGCCCCTGCCCGTGGATGCTGCTCAGCTCCTGCCCAGGGTAGGGGGTGGCTGCTGGAGATGTCCTGGGTGTCACAGAGTAATTCCTAGATACACAACACAGTGTTTACAAGAAAGTTGGTATTTGCTTATAATTTCTGCAGGCAAGCAGAGCACACGCGTCACATTTTTACAGCATGTGATGGGGCAGGGATGACTTCAGCTTTGTGGGAGCCTTCCTCTCTGCGAGCATCCCCTGCCTGCCCCTGCCCAGCACTTCGCCACCGGGCTGTTTTGGTCCCATCTACTGCCGCCGGCTGCAGGCAGGTTTGCTGGGGGGTGGTGGCAGCGGGGATACCCCACTTTCCTGACACCCCTCACACGGGGTGCCACTGGCACGGCGTTTGGGGATGCTGCTGACGCCGGAGACAGGCAACGGCAGGCCAGCAGTGTTCCTGCTTTTCTGCAGGACTCTGCCAAACGCTCCTCTGGCATCACCCGAGATGTGAGAATATCCACGAAAAGTACAAAACCCTGAAGGCTGAGCGCAGGGCCGCCCAAGCCCGGCAAAGCAGATGCTTGGCTGCGCTAGTTGCGCTGTCAGTGCTCTGAAACTCCTGCTGCTGAGAGGTAATGAAACCCAATTTGGGGGATACAGTTATGGCCACAAAATTGGTACTTACTGCTGGAAGGGTAAAGTTTTGCTTTTTCATCTTTGTGGCCATCCTTACTGCTGAGACTTTTATCTAATCAATCCCAGAACCCTAAAGCAGAGGAATTTATTTATGACACTAATTATTTCCGAGACTTATTTTTCAATATGTCATTATACAAAACGTGCCATCTGCTCCTATTATCAAGGTCAGATAAAATACAGCAATTAGAACTTTTTAAATACGTGGGACTGGTTTCTCTGCCACGTTAAGCTGCCACCAGCCTCCTCTCGAAACCTCGTTGCCATGGCAGGGCTGCAGGGTGAGATCCTGCTGCAGCAGCTCCTCCGTTTGCCCCGCGCCCGGGCAGCTTCACTGCTGCTGCTGGTGTGTGCTTGCGGCAGGGGCCACCACAGAGACATGTCCTTGCTGGGAGGGCCCGAACCACAGCTCCAGGACCTGAGCAATGCCTTGGTTTAGAGGAGACATTGGACATGGGGAGAAACCTGATGTGAAAGAGAGGATTTTTTTGGAGCTCCTTTAGCTGGCTCTGTTGATATAGCAACTGGCTTTTCTCCAAAAGTTGGGAATGCGCTCCGGCAGGCACCTGCTACCCACAAAGAGGGGACAGGCAGGATCGGTACACACTCAGCCTGGGGTTGGATTTGCTCCGAGGGACCCACCACGTGAATGGCTCGGTCCCACCGCGCATCGCCCCAATACAGCCCAGCCGGAGGAGGGCGGCTGCCCCGGCCCCAGGAGCATCCTGCCCCCACGCCCGCCGGAGGCTCAGATGCATTTTCATTCTTTAATTAGATGATTGTCTCCCAGAAATGTTTTCAAAGGAAAATTAAAAAGATCCTGTTATTCTTGCTCAAAGTGTATATATTCCAAGTACAAATGTGCAATGTTAGCCCACATTTTCGTTACGCTGCTGGCCCATCGCAGTCCGCGGACAGAAGAATCTATCATTGTCTTCACAGACAATTTGCAATTTATTAAAATGTGCAGCAAGATAGTCTTAACGGTAACATTTAGCAATAGAAAAAAGTCTCATAAAAATCTAAGCCTGGGACTGCAGAATAAAGCTTTTGGAAATTCAGTGTTTGTTCTACAGAAATTGCCCCCATTTATAACATCTGTTTCTTTCTGAATCAGAACTAAAACATGTACTTTTAAAGTTTCCATTAAATTCATGTATCTATGAATTTTTATATGTGTATACAAAAATGAGACAATCATTTTATTGATCAAAAGGATCATACTGATAAACCCTATTTTTGATAATTTTAGATTTTAGCTGTTGTGATTCTGCATAGTATTTATAAATTTGCATCGTTCCTTTCTTACAAAAATAGTTTGTTTCGCATATTTTTCCCTAAATAGTTTTGCCTATATTGACATATACACAGCAGATGCTTTTTTGATGAAACAGCATTTTCTGAAAGGTTAAATTGGATGCTATTGGAAAATTTTCTGCCAGCGTTTCTGATGAATCAGAGTAGTGATGTGAAATATTTTCATACAGGCTAGAAAGATCTTTGCAACAGTTTTTTGCCTTTTGGAAGGCAGATTTCTGAGTTGTTTCATCTTTTTTTCCTTTCCAGTGTTTATTTTGGATGTGCCGTGGAGCTGCTGAATTTGAAATAGTTTGTAGCAGACTCAGGGGGCAGCACTTCTGCAGTTTCCTTGGATGATAACTTGGAAGTTTAAATGCAACTTTTCCACCACTGTATGTATAGTCCTTGTGTTTCTCATTCCATGTACATTTTAGGAGATGAGCTTCTTAGCGGGAAATTTAACAGAAAAAATGCATTTCAATTTACTAATGGAAGTATTTGAAAAAATAAAATACTAAGCTTAAAAAGGTAGCCTTCTCCATAAACAGCATAGTTTTATGCTTCCAGGGCTCACAGTTTTCCATGTTTGTTTTGGGGCTTTTTTGAGAGTTCCTGCTCCAAACGGTGACTCTGTGTTTATGTCACGTTTCCTACTGCAGCTGCTGGCAGCTGGATTGAACCCTACCTTGATTTTTAGGCAAGTCTTCTTCAAGGAGACCATACAGATCATAGAATCATAGAATCACAGAATCATGTAGGTTGGAAAAGACCCTTAAGATCATCGAGTCCAACCATCATCCATGCCCACTAAACCATGCTATGGAGTACCCCGTCTACATGCTTTTTGAATACCTCC